>CM033750.1:35624276-36019216 GCA_019671005.1 Hibiscus mutabilis | reverse complement strand
ATGTGCCTTCTTTCATGTATAATATATTGTTCATATGTGTTGAAATATGTTTTATTACCGATATGTATGTCTTTTTGAAATATTTGTTCGTCTATATGTACTCATTCTCGCCTTGTTATTTTGACACATGATAGTTGTTTATCTATTATTTAGAATAATATGTATATATATACATGTTTTAGTCTAAAATATCATTCATGTTAAATTAGTATTCTGGTATGTCAATATTTATTATGTTTAAATATCTTGCCATGTTTTACGTTTTTGCCACTAAGATTGCATATCAAGATATAACTTGTCAATGCGAGTCCTTTTATCCGCGTAAGCGGGGCGGTATCAAGCGTAGTGATAGTGGTTGGCGTTTATTCTCGAATAACGGGACCTTAAAATATATTCGCAATTATGACCGAAATTTAAAATAATCGTCACTCTAATCCAGAAAATCCAATATTAATAAAGCGATAATTATTAAAGTACCAATTTTTGGGCGGTGTGGGGGTGCTAATCCTTCCCCATCCGTAACCGACTCCCGAACCCTGTCTTTTTGAATCTCTGGTTTTATGGTGTCCGGCCTACCTAAGTGGCCGGTGGCGACTCCATTTTTATGAGGTTTTTGTAAACCCCACGGAATAAATATTTTTAAAAAATCACAAACACCTTTCAAACACACCTTCGAAAACCCAACGTTTTTATTTAGCGAGACATCGCTACAGATGGCGACTCCGCTGGGGACATTTTTGTTTTTTCGAAAAAAACAAATGAGAGTCAAGCTTTTAAAATAATTACCGCTTTATTAATATTAGAAGTTCCAGATTAAAGTGACTATTAAATTAACATTCGGTCATAATTGCACGTTTATTTTAACGCATTTAAAATATGGCATATAAACCCGTCTTTTTAAGTGGGGGGAAAACGCTAATGCTTTCGTGGAGATATCGTTCTCCCGTAGGGCCTAGCAAGTACCCTTGGGCTCGAGTACCTTATGCTTTCGTAAGGATATCGTTCCTTAAATGCGGGCATAAGCGAATGGGTCCCCCCGAATTGAACCCGGTTGAAAGGAGCCTATAATGGGTGATGATCGGGGCCTTGCTACCCTTAGTAGGGGACAGCAAGGACAATTCGGGTACCTCTAGCACCAACACTGCATGTAGAGAACATAGAAACCCACCTGTTAGAGCCATGCGGATAACCTTAGGTGTTTTAGACGGGATAAATAGGGTTGTTTTTGTGTGTTTATACATTTTATTTTTGTCCTTTTTATTTATATATTTATTAATTATATCCTAATCTTGACTTGTTTTCTTTTCGTTTTTTGTTCTTTTCGCATACATCATTGCATTTGCATCACATAAAGGTCTTGGATCAAGTGGTTTGCCCGATCGAAAGTCTTTCACCATGAAAAAAAGAGATTAATTTATTTGTCGGACATTGGTCGAAGTCACCGAGAAAATCCAAGGGGACGGTTTGCCTAACGAACGCGTAATAGCTGGATACACCTATATGAGTCTCCAACAGTAAGCGACTTGTGGGATCTTCAAAGCATTTGGGAAAGATGGGACCGAAGACTACAGGACTTATTCTGCAATAGTTATGGCGACATCGCACAGCTATTATATGTTCGGATTAACCAGCCCCTACTCCGAGCTATAGTCCGATTCGGAATCCGGCTTTTTCTTCGCTTCACCTTTAATGGGCAGGACATGATGCCTACGGTAGAAGAAGAATACACTGCTTTACTTAACCAGAAAAATATCCGGGAAGATTGGATCTACGCGAAGCCTCCAAGGAATCGAATTACACTGCGAAACTCAAAACCTTTGCGGGAATGAGTGACGATTGGGTTAGTGGCCTCCTTCAAATCCGAGGAGATAATACAGTCTTTGAATGGGAGAGTATTCGGGACATCATATCGACACATCCATATGAGGCAAAGAAAGTGGACCTATTCGCTTTAGGAATATATGGCTTGGTGATCTTTCCCAGAGTACTCGGGAACATTGACATAGCCATTCTGGATTTGTTTGAACGGGTGAAACGAAAAGCAAACCCAGTACCAGCAATCTTGGTCGAGACTTTCATTTCCTTAAACGCTAGCCGGAAACATGAAGAAGGACATTTTCGAGGCTGCGCACAGCTATTACAAGTATGGATCCAGAGTCACATGTGGAAGACGCCGACGCGGGTCCTGCCGGGGATATCCTTCCAAGGTTTTTCGCCTTTACGAGAAATCAACAAAAGAGCGATCGGGAAAGAGATTGAAAGCTACCGTTTGGCTATGGAGGAAGAAAAACGGTCCGCCAAGAAGGCTATTGATCAAGAGAAAGAAAGATTCAGACAAGAAATCAGCAAGGGAAAACAAGCTGTCCATCATGAGAGAGAAAGTGTCGCCGTATGGAAAAGAAAATCCATAAGTAGTCGAAATAGACTATTAGAAATGCAGAAACTGTACGATGACACTATTCAAAGGTTGGGGCAAAGCCAAAGTCAAAATGATGAATTAAAAGGAAAAGTAGCGGAAATCGAACACTCACTTCGAATGTACTGCCACAGGAATAATTTCGCTGAGCTGCAAGAAAGAGAACGCGAAGTGGGTGTGTTGCAAGCACGAATCGGGTCCCTCGAAGCAGTTGTGGAGGATTACAAGGAAAGAATTAATGTGTTCGAGGAAGCTGCAGCCGGAGGGGACACCTATTGGCAGAAGAGATTACGCGACGCTGCTCGAATGGTACAGGACAGAGACCAGTACTACGCAAACCTAATGGTGGACATACAACGGGTCGCCAGACATGTAAATGATTTAGCTGTCGAAGCTGAGACACTCCGACCTTTTATAGCCCCGGGAATGGAAGAAGCTCCTAGGTTCCTCAAGCTGCTCAAGGCAATTGGAAAGTTAGGAAATAGAGCTAGAATCTATCTATAGGACTCTGTGTTATAATTAGATCTTTTGTACTAGGGATCTTTACTTTGTAATACGAATTTTGTTGTAATCAAGACCCTTTAATTCCCGTGGAAGTAATTCAAAAGGGTGATTACCAGCGGAATCAGTACCTTGTCTGCATGCATTCTTGCATTTGCATCATAACATTCGCATCATTGTACATGCATTTATTTTTTGCAACCATATTAACAATATTGTGGCATTGTATGTAGTGTTAACCCGCAATCATTCATCACCTATACTTTACCCGGCTACAAAGAAAGCTCATGGAAGAAAGAATAATCAGTCTAGAAAGAGGGCAAAGAGAGATCGAGACAAGGCTTGAAGAGGCCCAGAGAAGCCTTAGTGATCAGATTGCGCAGTCACAAACATCTATAGTTTCTGACATAACTGCATTACTGGCAAAAAGTCTTGGAAAACGAGTAGAAGGAGAAAATGTTCCAGAACCAGAAGGTACCCCGGCTCACTTCAAGGTTCAACCAACGGCATCAAACCAGGCTAGGAAGGTGTATATTGACCCTGCAGGAATGTCTTCCAGCTTTCAAATAGGGGCTCCTAAGACTCAACCCCTTGATACCGAAGCACTTTATGAAGAAGAAGTGCCGGACCTGAATATGGTCAAAAGAATTAGGAATGAGGTAGAGAAAAAATGGGAAGAAAGATTTCGCCTCATGGAAGAAAAATTTAAAGCGTTACAATCAAATGAAGAATCAGGAAACGACGCTAGTGACCTAAGTCTGGTGTCTGATCTTGTCTTGCCGCCAAAATTCAAAACGCCAGAGTTCGATAAATATGACGGAACCACATGTCTTTCTGCACACATAACGATGTATTGTAGAAAAATGGAGGCTTACCATAAAGATGAAAAGCTACTGATCCATTGTTTCCAGGATAGTCTAACTGGAGCGGCGTTACGTTGGTATACTCAGTTAAGCAAAGCGAATGTTAAAACATGGAAAGATCTGTCTAAAGCATTTACTGAGCAATAAAAACATGTAACAGACATGATCCCTAGCAGAGTTATGCTAGTAAATATGGGGCAGAAGTTCAATGAAAGCTTGCGACAATATGCCCAAAGGTGGAGAGAAGTGGCCGCCCAAATCCAGCCACCTATCCCGGAGCATGAAATCACGCCATTATTTGTCAATACTCTGAAAGGGGCACTCTTTGATCGCCTCATTAATAATACAACACAGTGTTTTGCCGACTTGATCAGACTGGGAGTCTCTCGAACGGCAATTAAGAGCGCGAATTGATGGTGGGGAAGGGTCTCGAAAGTACAACAAGAGAAGTGAAGTAAACACCACCAGCACCTATACCGCCCAAGAACTTCACAGTCTCACAGCCACAAGCACTGTGGGAAAAACACAAAATTCGAATCAAAGAGATGAGAGAGTCACGAAAGAGAAAGAGAGGAGAACTTTCACTCCCTACCTGTTTGCATACGTAACTTTATTCCCAATTATATGAAGCGGACTGGTCCGCCATACATCGTTGCTCTGTCAATCCACCCTTCCCGCCTTGGTATAATCCAAGCGCGCATTTGCGACTATCACGGCGGTACCTGGACATCCCATCGAGAACTGTCTTGCCTTCAAAAAGCTTGTACGTAACTTAATCGATTTCGGGATATTGAAGTTTGAAGAGCCGAGTGTAGCCAACAACCCGCTACCTAATCATGGGAGCAGAGGGGTAAACGTCATAGAAGAATGCTTTACCGGGAGGATAAAGGATGACGTGTCGAAATCAAGTCTCCTTTACGGTGGGTATTTCAACAATTATGCATGGCTCGTGTGATCAACAAAGGCATGATAATAAGGCGAGAAGGAATGTGGAAAGTATTGCGAATTCCATCGATCAAGGGCATGATATCCAAGAATGTGAAGAGTTCAAGAAATTGGTGCGAAGTTGATGAATGAAAAACAAATTGAATTCTTTGAGGAACCCATGGGGAAAGGATCAGGGCGTACACATGATGAGACAGCCCCAAAACTAGATACGGGAAGGATAGACCTTTTTTATCATCTCTCCGGGATAGGGAATGCAGTGTCTCCCAAGGAGAAACCAGCAAGATAAATCCCAAGATCGTCATTTCAGCACCATCTCCATTCCCATTCAAAGACATGCGACAAATTCCCTGGAATTATGCCGCGAATGTGACCATGCCGGAAAAATCAGAACACGAACAAGTAAAAGAGCCTACGCTGGAAGTCCGACAAAGCCAGAACAATGTGAACGTTGGTGAAGCAGGCCATTTCACAAGGAGCGGCCGATGTTATTCCTCCGAGGCTTTGAGAGCAGTTTGAAAAAGATAGGGGAAGAATACAGCAGATTAGCCCCTACGCAGATATTTGGAGAAGAACCTCCCCAAAAGATAAATGAAGCAGAATCGAGGCCCGGCCAAAGAATTTCTAAAGTTCTTGAGACATAGCGAGTACAGCGTAGTGGAACAACTACGGAAACAACCGCCAGGATCACAAGTCTTTGGAATTACTCTTGAGTTGAGAGAAGCATCGGAGACGCTATTGAAAGTCTTGAATCAAATTTTTGTGCCCCCGGGACATTTTCAGAAACAAACACGACATGATAGTAGGGCATATTATCGCTTTATAATCATATCACATTCGGTGATGATGAGATCCGGAGGGAGGAATGGGTCTACCAAAGCCCTTAACATTACTACCCATTGCAAAAGGTATGTATTATTACGCGCGTCTTGATCGACAACGGGTCAGCATTGAATGTCTTGCCTATGGTAACCCCGCAAAAATTGCCAATAGATGGTTCGCACCTAAAGCCTTGCTACAACTCGGTAAGAGCCTTTGATGGTACGCAAAAAAAGGAACAATGGGGAAAATTGAGGTGCCCCTATTGATCGGACCAACCGAATATGTGATCGATTTTGTAGTGATGGACATAAAACCATCTTACGGTTTGCTTATTGGGAAGACCGTGGATCCACTCTGCAGAGTTGTCCCATTATCATTGCATCGTAAATTAAAATTTGTAGTTGAAGGCAAATTGGTCACCGTAGAAGCGAGCATGAATTTGTTCCTTCCGTGACATCGGACACCCCTACATTCAAAATGATGAAGATTTGCAGAATGCTCGTTCCGAGCATTAGAACTAGTAAATGCCACATTCGCTTTTTAGAGGGAAGCGAATCCCCTACCCAGGTTATCTAATTGTACTAAGATGACCGTCGCAGTAAACTCGGGCCGAGGAGCCAAAATAGGAAAAGGGTGGGAAAGAAATTACAAGAAAACACGAGACCCAAGAATATGATAACCAAGAAGGATCGTTTGATTTGGGTTATCAACCAAGTGTCCAACAGAAAAAAGAGGAATATAAGAGGAAGGAGGAGCAAAGAAAAGCCAGATCTAAAGGAGAGGACATTCCGTGGAGGCCGATATCCTTTCCTAGTTTGAAAGCCACTTTCGTCTCCGGAGGGTTCTACCAGCCAGGTCAAGATATTGGAGAAGCAATGAAGAAAAATGATGAACTTAACCAGGAGGAAATGCTCAGTAAATCATTTGAGGGGATGCACATCAACATGATAGCTGAAAAGGACCGTGGTAGCAAAATGTTGACCAACATCCGCCCTTACCATCCCGGGGAAACACTTGATAACTGGAGCTGCATTGATCTACCTGTAGTTTTTAGGAATAGATCAGAGTAATGCTCCGAATCAACCTTTTGTTTTTGCCCATAGACAATGGGGATCTCTTGTATGGGGCACCTATGTTAACTTTTTGATTAAAATGAAAATATCCCCACTTTCTTAAAAATGACCAAAGTCTCATTTATTCCATTCATGCATTCTTCATGTTCATTCCCTTCATGTAAAGCCGTCTCTTTCCCAATGCAATTCATTCTCATTTATTGCAGGTCGCTCATGATTGACGATCTGAATGATATCGGATCCAATCCTGGAGTAAATTTCGAATGCCCTGAGGTCTCAGAGGAAATTGAGGAAGGATATGATGAAATAGAAATTGAGGTCCCGAAAGAGTTAAAGAGAATGGTGGACGACGAAGAAAGGCAGATTATGCCCCACCAAGAAGAAACAGAAATTGTCAACTTGGGGACTGAAGAAGCGAGAAAAGAAATAAAAATAGGAACGACGATTTCCTCAAAAACCAAGCATGAACTGATAGCCCTACTTCAGGAATTTAAGGATGTCTTCGCCTGGACTTATCAAGATATGCCAGGATTGAATACCGACATAGTGGTGCACAAATTGCCAACCAAATCGGAGTGCAAACCAGTACAGCAAAAAACTTCGGAGAATGAGGCCAGATATGTTGTTAAAGATCCGAGAAGAAGTGAAGAAGCAATTTGATGCTGGATTCTTGGAGGTAGCCAAATACCCCGAATGGGTTGCAAACATTGTACCAGTACCAAAGAAAGACGGGAAAGTTCGTATGTGTGTAGATTATAGGGATCTGAATCGAGCTAGCCCAAAAGACAACTTCCCTTTGCCACATATTGACACGTTGGTTGACAACATCGCAGGACATTCATGGTTTTCCTTCATGGACAGCTTCTCGGGGTACAACCAGATAAAGATGGATCCTAACGACATGGAGAAAACCACATTCATAACCATGTGGGGCACTTTTTGTTATCAAGTGATGCCGTTTGGGCTAAAGAACGCAGGGGCAACATACCAAAGAGCAATGGTGACTCTCTTCCATGATATGATGCACAAAGAAATAGAAGTATACGTGGATGATATGATTGCCAAATCCCGAACAGAGGAAGAGCACCTACAGAACTTGAGAAAACTATTCCAAAGACTACGGAAGTACCAACTGAGGCTCAATCCTGCCAAGTGTACCTTCGCCGTTACTTCTGGAAAACTCTTGGGGTTCGTAGTAAGCAGAAGAGGGATTGAGATTGACCCGGATAAAGTGAAAGCCATCCAGGACCTTTCACCACCCCGCACGCAGAAGGAAGTCCGCGGTTTCCTGGGGAGGCTGAATTATATCTCTCGTTTCATTTCCCAATTAACCAATCAATGCGACCCGGTCTTCAGACTTCTTAGAAAAAATAATCATGGCGTATGGGATGAAGAATGTCAAAAAGCCCTAGAAAAGATCAAAAGGTACCTGACAAATGCTCCAATTTTAGTCGCACCAGTACCTGGTCGACCACTAATTCTCTACTTAACGGTCTTCGAGAATTCAATGGGATGTGTACTAGGGCAACACGATCAGTCAAGAAAAAAGGAGCAAGCCATCTATTACCTAAGCAGGAAATTCAATGATTGCGAAACATGGTACCCGCCAGTACAGAAGCTGTGTTGTGCTCTAGTTTGGGCTACCAAGCGGCTCAGACAGTACATGTTATACCATACTACCTGGCTAATATCCAAGCTAGACCCATTAAAGTTCTTAATGGAAGCGCCAGCGCTAACGGGAAGGATGGCTCGATGGCAGATGCTATTATCCGAATTCGACATCGTATATGTTAATCAGAAAGCCGTAAAGGGGAGCGCCGTAGCGGATTTCCTGGCTAGTCGTGCTTCGGATGACTATGAGACATTGAACTTTAGCTTCCCAGACGAAGACTTGATGTGCATTACAACCGAATAAGAGATTTCAGATGATATGTCATGGAAACTTTACTTCGATGGAGCCTCTAACGCCCTCGGACATGGGATAGGGGCAGTGCTAATTTCACCTAAGGACGTCTATTATCCTTTCACCAGCAGATTGGAATTCTTCTGCACAAACAATATAGCTGAATACGAAGCTTGCATCATGGGACTGAACTCAACCATCGAGAGAAAGGTTAAGAAACTTCGAGTGTTCGGAGATTCGTCTTTAGTCATTTACCAATTGCGCGGGGAGTGGGAAACCAGAGACCCGAAGTTGGCCAAATATCACGAATTGATACAAGAGCTCATCAAAGAGTTCGAAAAGGTCAGCTTCAATTACCTACCCCGAGAAGGGAATCAGATGGCAGATGCACTGGCAACCTTGGCATCCATGTTTAAAACAAACACCGGGGCAGAAATGAAGCCCATTGAGATGCAGACGTTTGGAAAACCTGCTCATTGTTGTAATATACAGGAAGAGATTGACGGAAATCCATGGTACTATGACATCCTGCAATATGTCAAGCTTCAAAAGTATCCGAAGGGCAAACGACAATGATGTAAAAGCGCTCGGAAAAATGGCAACAAAATATATCCTAGATGGGGAAATCCTATATAGGAGAAGTCATGATCAAACATTTGAGATGTGTGGATGCCCGGAGGCGAAGGAAATCTTAGCTGAAGTACATGATGAGAGATCGTGGAACGCATGCCAACGGGCTGTCTATAGCCCGGAAAATTATGAGATACGGATATTTTTCGGTTGACCATGGAGGGAGATTGCATCGATTACGCCAGAAATGCCACAAATGCCAAATTTCGCCGACAAGATTCATGCACCCCATCGCCTCTACACACCATGAATTCTCCATGGCCTTTCGCAGCATGGGGCATGGACGTCATCGGGCAAATCCATCCGAAAGCCTCCAATGGGCACCGTTTCATTTTGGTCGCCATAGACTACTTCACTAAATGGGTAGAGGCAGTGTCTTACGCCAATATCACCAGGACTACAGTTTGTAAGTTCTTAAAGAAGGAAATTATTTGTCGATACGGATTGCCAGAAAGGATCATCACCGACAACGCTTCCAATCTGAACAACAAAATGACGAAGGACGTGTGCACTCAATTCAAAATAACACACCATAATTCCACAGTCTATCGTCCTAAAATGAATGGAGCAGTGGAAGCAGCAAACAAGAATATAAAGAAGATCATAGCGAAGACTACGGATACCTACAGGGATTGGCATGAGAAGTTGCCTTTTGCCCTTTTCGCCTATAGGACGTCCATTCGCACATCAACGGGGGCAACGCCCTACTCCTTGGTGTATGGTACCGGCAAGACTCCCCAATTGAGGTAGAGATTCCGTCCCTCCGGGTCTTAAACGGAAGTAAAACGGAAGAAGCTGAATGGGTGCAGGCGATTCGACCAGCTAAATCTCATTGACGAAAAAGACTAAAGGCCATTTGTCATGGTCGATGTACCAAAAGTGGATGGTGCAGGCTTACAACAAAAAAGGTGCGCACAAGAGAATTCAAAGAAGGGGATCGGTACTCAAGAGAATCCTCCCTATCCGTAAAGATTCTCGAGGAAAATGGACGCCTAATCAGGAAGGACCGTGACGTCATAAAAATGCCTTCTCGGGAGGAGCTCGATCCCCTGAGAAATAGACGGGGACGAGCTGAAAAATCCCGTAAATTCTGATGTCGTCAAGAAATATTATCTCTAAAAAAATTGAGAGCTCAGACGAAAACCCAAAACAAGGCGTCTTGAAGCAAAGGAAGGACTCGAGTTGAAAACCCGCAGAGGGCGGCTCGGGTAAGTTGAAAAGTTGAATATCCGAAGAGAAGGGCATCCTCATGAACATCATGAAGAGAAGGTTTCAGGCAAGAAATTCTACATCGGTTGACAGGATCATGTATCATTCATATCGAGGATAATGAGAGATTTTGTATCTTCATGTGTGTTATACCTTTCTTTTTAAGATATCCCAAGCCCTTAATCGTAATAAAGCCGTGTTTTTGAGCATCCATTCATGGCCTTCTTGTCAATTTTAGTCAAATAAGATAACATATGCTTATAATGAAACAAGAGATTTCGGAGCATTACTATGATTTAACCTTGAAAATGCAGGTGATCAAAGAAAACGATGTTAACTCCGTCCTCCAGTTCCCTACATAATGGCTAGGGAAGGTGAGGAGCTAGATAGGATGACCAATGCCACATGTCCTATCTATCCGAGGAAGGCACACGAGATAACAAAAGAGATCTCTTGGGTGAAAACCAGAAGGGCAAAAAAAAAAACTCTGTAAAGTGAAAACCCGAAAGGGCGCTTTAAAATTCCAAATCATAATTGGAGAAAAAGAAAGGATGAGATGGTTGAACCTGACAGTGAGGCGGAGTATCGATGCCTGTAAAAAAGGAGAAAACGGACGTCAAGATCAAATAAGGACCAAAACAAGCCCACCCAGAGATTGACTCTCATGCATCATGAATAGTCAAGCATCACTAGAATTAGGAGCATGTCAATTCATTCATTTGTCATAGCATTTTGTTTTCGTCTCAGACAGGTATCTGCAGATCCAAAGAGACATCGAAGACCATCACGGTGTGAATCCCAAATGAGAAGGCAATGTTTTTACATACAAAAGACACATCTTTTCGAGCTCCAGAGAGAGGTTCTATATAGGAAGAATCCTTCTCTCTGAAGTTTCAGAAGCTGAAAGTTCTATATAGGAAGGATCGCAGCTCGTGGTGAAGACTCATGATTCTATATAGGAAGGACTCCCAGTCAAAGCAATTCACCCATGACACGCAAGATTATATAGGAAATCCTGCTGTGTCGAAAGCGAAGAGTTCTATATAGGAAGGGCTCCGAGCTTTATTGTCTTAGAGTAAAAGGTTCTATATAGGGAGAACCTGTAGCTCTGAGATTCCAGACGCCAAAAAGTTCTATATAGGAGGGACTGACAGCTCCAGGGTGAAGACTCGCAGTTCTATATAGGAAGGACTCCCAGTCAAAGCAATTCACCCATGACACGCAAGATTATATAGGAAATCCTGCTGTGTCGAAAGCGCGGTGAAGAGTTCTATATAGGAAGGGCTCCGAGCTTTATTGTCTTAGAGTAAAAGGTTCTATATAGGGAGAACACGTAGCTCGAGATTCCGACGCCAAAAAGTTCTATATAGGAGGGACTGATGGCTCCAGGTGAAGAGACATGATTCTATATAGGAAGAACTCCCAGTCAAAGCAATTCACCCATGACACGCAAGATTATATAGAAAATCTGCTGTGTCGAAAGCGAAGAGTTCTATATAGGAAGGGCTCCGAGCTTTATTGTCTTAGAGTAAAAGGTTCTATATAGGGAGAACCTGTAGCTCTGAGATTCTAGACGCCAAAAAGTTCTATATAGGAGGGACTGATGGCTCCAAGGTGAAGACTCGCAGTTCTATAGGAAGAACTCCCAGTCAAAGCAATTCACCTATGACACAGGGTTATATAGGAAACCTGTTGTGTCGAAAGCAAAGAGTCTTATATAGGAAAGGCTCCGAGCTTCATTGTCTTAGAGTGAAAGGTTCTATATAGGAAGAACCTGTAGCTCTGAGATTTCAGACGCCAAAAGTTCTATATAGGAAGGACTGGCGGCTCCATGGTTTGAAGACTAGCAGTTCTATATAGGAGGAACTCCCAGTCGGAAGAATCCATCGAGATGAAGGTTTTATATAGGAGAAACCAGCGTTGAAGGCGAAGAGTTCTATATAGGAAGGACTCCAAGCTACACCGTCTCAGAATGAAAGGTTCTCATAACTCGAGGCTTCAGAGTGAAAGGTTCTATGTCGAAAGAGCCTATAGCTCCAAGATCGGAAGGTGACGAAGCTCTATATAGGAAGAACTTACGAGCCTGAAGATTCAGCCAAGGAAGAGCGGAGATGTCCAAAAGAATTCGTTTTTCCAAGGCTACAAATAGGGAAGTCTGATAAAATGAGTGCTTATGAATCTTTGCTTTGTTTCCCATTCCATGAGAACAAGCAAAAGAGGGGCAAATCAGTAATCACTCATTTTCACTTGTAAATATATTAATATTGCATGTATATTTATTATATGAATGTTACTAATATAAGGTGGTGTGTGCATGTATAAGTTATGTATACGTATTAGGGGTGTATGTATGTCGCGTATGTATCTAGAGTATGAGCGTATTTGATTAATATATAGATGTTATGTTAATTATATGTATGGTTATACGTACGTATACTAGAATATTATATTAATTAATGATTGTATAATAAGTATACATTTTCGTATATACATGTATTGCTGTTATAATTATATTATTATTAATATTATTGGGCTGGTAAAATGAAAAAAATTAAATATATATTAAACCCAAATAAACATGAAGTCCAAGTCCAATTACAAGGCCCGTTTGGCCCAAATCTGAATCCCATTTAATTACAATGTGCAGGTAACTGTAGGCCGTTGGATCAAGATCTGATCCAACGGCCACGATGCAACCGAGGTCAAAAATATCTGCCAGGCGCGTGTCCCACACGTATGGACCGTTCGAGTGCCACGCGCGCGTGTGGTCCACGCGCGGACGCTTTAATATCCCACGCTCGCGTAAGATCCACGCGTTCTGACTCCTCGGCTGCGGAGCTCCACGTGGCGAAATCTGAAGCCGTCTCATCAAATCGAGGCTTCATCCCAGGCCGATCGTTCTTCAAGCCATCTCGACCGTTAGATCGATCGATCTAACGGCCGAAAAAAACGCTCGTCGGCGCTGGCGAATGACCACACCGCCACCGCGCCGATATTCAGTCCCCGCGTTCAGATTATGCCAAAGACAACAAGCAAAGTGTCAGTTCAAGATCTGAAAAAAGGAAGATGCAACTTGCAACCAAAAAAACAGAGGCAATAATATATATGAAACGGGGCTTTTGTAACGGAGATTAGCGAAAAAAAAGAGAGAACAAGGGTAGTAACAAAAAAAAATAGAGATCTTGTAATACAAAAAACCCTAAAAGTTGTAAACATCGAAGATAATCAAAAGACAGTCCAGTGGTAAATTTTTGTCTCTTTTTTTCTTACTTGTTTTCTTTACATGCATATACAAAAGATTAACAAAAAAAACACAAATAAAAGAGGAGAGTAGTCTTACCGAGTCGTTTGTGGGTCTTCCCTTCCTCAGTGATAAGCCTTTCGGCTTCTACAAGCCAGATCTGGTGAACTAAAGGGAGGAGAAGACCCTTTGTAGTTTTGTTTTGGTCTAAAAAATTTTTTTTTTGGTTCGTATTTCCTAGATCTAGGGCGAATAGAGGAATATCCTCTGAATCCAACCTAGGATTCGTATTGAGGACGACAAGGGGGTTGTTTTGGTGTATTTTGGAGTCTCGCCGGCGCCGGTTAGCGGCGGCCGGCGGCGGAGAACACGGCGGCCGGCCGCTGGATTCTGGGTTTCAGAAGAAGGTTGAGAGAAAACGAAGAATGAGTTTTTGGTTATAAAACTGAAAATGAAACAAAATGGTGAAAATTTGATTTCGGCCTAAAAAGAAGGCTTATATAGGTGTTGTTATTTTTTGAAATAGGCAAATTACGCACTTAATCCCACCGCGTTTTCAATATTTTCATTTTTGTCTTGCCGCATGGTATAATCACAATCCCAGTCCCCCTGATATTTCAAAAGGTTACAATTTCGTCCCTAAATTACACCGAATCAGTTTCCGAATGGTAAAATTAAGCCCTTAACCATCCCGCGTTTTTGGATTTTTCACTTTGGGTCTGCCCCTTGGTCTAATTATAATTCTGGTCCTTTTAGGTTTTGTTTGTTTCGCAATTTCGTCCCCAAGTTACATATTATTGTTCTTTAATTTCTGCCACTGACTTTTGTTTTTCTTTCATTTCAGTCCTGTTTTCTTTGTAAACATTATTGTTCGTATTATAATCGTATATATTGATATCGTTTTATTTTATGTCTCTCGTATATGACTCGTATTTTATGTTTATATGTATATATATGTGTTAAGTATGACATTCATGTTTTTTATCTGATTATTCGTATTGAAGCATGTTATGTTCTAGTTGATTCGTAAAAAGCATGTTTTGTATTTTTTACGTATTGCATGTTTCCTTGGTTTTTACTTTACGTGTTAATGTGCCTTCTTTCATGTATAATATATTGTTCATATATGTTGAAATATGTTTTATTACCAGTATGCGTGTCTTTTTGAAATATTTGTTCGTCTATATGTACTCATTCCTGCCTTGTTATTTTGACACATGATAGTTGTTTATCTATTATTTAGAATAATATGTATATATATACATGTTTTAGTCTAAAATATCATTCATGTTAAATTAGTATTCTGGTATGTCAATATTTATTATGTTTAAATATCTTGCCATGTTTTACGTTTTTGCCACTAAGATTGCATATCAAGATATAACTTGTCAATGCGGAGTCCTTTTATCCGAGCGTAAACGGGGCCAGTATCAAGCGTAGTGATAGTGGTTGGGCGTTTATTCTCGGGTAACGGGACCCTTAAAATATATTCACAATTATGACCGAAATTTAAAATAATCGTCACTCTAATCCGGAAAATCCAATATTAATAAAGCGATAATTATTAAAGTACCAATTTTTGGGCGGTGTGGGGGTGCTAATCCTTCCCCATCCGTAACCGACTCCCGAACCCTGTCTTTTTGAATCTCTGGTTTTATGGTGTCCGGCCTACCTAAGTGGCCGGTGGCGACTCCATTTTTATGAGGTTTTTGTAAACCCCACGGAATAAATATTTTTAAAAAATCACAAACACCTTTCAAACACACCTTCGAAAACCCAACGTTTTTATTTAGCGAGACATCGCTACACCTATTTAATTGGTACAAAGGTAATTGTTCATACGGACCATTCCGCAATCAAATACTTATTTGCTAAAAAGGATGCTAAACCTCGTTTGATTCGTTGGATATTACTTTTACAAGAATTTGATATTGAAATTAAGGACAAGAAAGGAATAGAAAATCAAGTGGCCGATCACTTATCACGTCTGGAACGCAATAGGGAAGAGGACGCGGATCTAGAGATATGCAATGCATTCCCGGATGAACAAATTTTAGTTGCCTCGGCAACCCTTGACGCCTCGGCAACCCACGACGCCTCAGTAACCATGGATGCACACGCCTCGGCAACTCTCGATGCCGCAGCAGCCTTTGACGCGCACGCCTCGGCAATTTTGGGAGCAGTCGCCACGACAGCACATGCCTCGGCAATACCTTGGTACGCGGATTTAGTTAACTTCCTTGTTTGTGGTCTTTTTCCTTATGACATTACTCACCAAGGGAAGAAGCGGTTCCGCCATGATGCTAAGCATTACTTTTGGGACGAGCCTCTTTTGTTTAAACAATGTGCAGATTAGGTTATACGTCGATGTGTCCCTGAAGAAGAGCAACAAAATGTACTCCAGCAATGCCATTCTTCACCCTATAGAGGACATTTTGGAGGAACTCGTACCGCGGCCAAAGTTTTGCAATCCGGGTTGTATTGGCCAACATTGTACAAAGATGCCCAAGACTTTTACAAGCAATGTGATCGTTGCCAGAGGACGGGCAATATCTCTAGACGACATGAGATGCCACTCCAGAACATCATCGAGGTGGAACTGTTCGATGTATGGGGGATCGACTTTATGGGACCTTTCCCATCTTCATTCGGCAACCTCTACATCTTACTTGCCGTCGACTATGTGTCTAAATGGGTAGAGGCAGCTGCAGTTCCCAACAACGATTCCAAGACCGTGCAACGATTCCTGCAGAAAAACATATTTACACGGTTTGGGATGCCGAAAGCAATTATCAGCGACGAAGGCAAGCATTTTGACAACAGACTAATTGCCAAGATGTTGCAACGCTTCGGTATATCACACAAGATCGCCACGGCATATCACCCACAAACCAACGGGCAAGCAAATATTTCCAACCGGGAGTTGAAGGGAATACTCGAGAAAGTTGTAAATCCCTCAAGGAAGGATTGGTCATTAAGACTAGATGACGCACTTTGGGCATATCGCACTGCATTCAAAACACCCTTAGGTATGTCCCCCTTCCGACTTGTCTATGGTAAAACATGTCATCTACCGGTGGAAATCGAGCACAAGGCATACTGGGCAATCAAGACCGTGAATATGGATTGGGAAAGTGCCGAACAAAAGCGTTTGATGGATCTCAATGAGATAGAAGAATTCCGTGCACTCGCCTATAACAATGCACGAATCTACAAGGAGAAAACAAAGCGATGGCACGACAAGAAACTATTGCCACGACAATTCACGCCAGGGCAACTAGTTCTCCTATTCAATTCTCGGCTAAAACTTTTCCCGGGAAAGCTGAAATCAAGATGGTCAGGACCATTCAAAGTTGTCAAACCATTCTCCCATGGTGTTGTGATAATCAAGTCCATCTCTGACAACCATGAATTCAAAGTTAATGGACAAAGATTGAAGCACTACAATGGTGCCCATGTGGAACGTAACAAAGAAGTGGTCAACTTGGGAGATGTATGAGCATGCTCGCCTTTCAATATTTTCTTTTTCTTTTTCTTTTTCTTTTTCTTTTTATTTTCATTTTTATTTTTAGGAGATATTTTATTTTTCTTCATTATCTTTAGTTTTCAGGTTTTCTTTGTTTTCTTTTTCACAACAAGACTCACAAACTACTATGCTAAGGAAATTTACTGCCGAGATCCTTGCCCCGGCAACCAATGAAGAAGATGCCGCGGCAACCTACATCGTGCCTGCCCAAGCTGATGCCACGGCAACCAACTCTGAAGATGCCACGGCAACCAAAGCTAAAGACATCCCAGCAACAAGAAAACAACCATCGCGTTCAAGCAAGAGAATCAAGACACTGACCAAAAGGAAACTAATCATCTACGATGAAGAACTCTCGAAGTAAGTCCTCGTATGCATTTTTATTTTTTATTTTTATTTTTCTCGTTATTTTATGCATGCATTGAGGACAATGCCTCACTCGAGTTTGGGGGGGATTGTTATTAGTAGTTACCATGATTAGTTACATTCATCTTAAGTATTACATTTAGGATACATAAATTGCTTGCCATGCCTTTAATTGGAACAAGAATTGCTTAGATTTGATGAATATTCGATGATGACTTTGCCAATGCACTTAATTGATAGAATTTTTATTCTAGGATAACCATGGAAAAACTTAGAATTTTACTATGATGCTAAATTTGATGAAACACTGTTGTGGTTTGATTGATTTAAGGAATTCTAGTAAACTTAGGTTGATAATTAACAAATTGGGGGATTAGAATAAAAATTGGATGAATGCTAGAGGTGCCCGAAACTGGCTATAGGATGTGTTAAAAAAAATTTAACTAGAGGTGCCCGAAACCGGCTCTAGTCGATTAAATTAACTTAAGAAAACTAAAAAACAAAACACTAGAGCTGCCCAAAACTGGCTCTAGTTAAAACATGTTAAAAAGAACCCAATAAAGTAATTTGAAAACCTATTGTTTGCATAGGATCCGAAAAATCAACTTGCACACAACTCCGCACACACTCACAAGCATTATAGTTTGATTCCGAGTAACTCCTAAGTTTCCAAAAAATAAAAAGCCAATCATACTTTGTGCCCCGGTTCAGAGAATTGAAATCAAGTTCAAAGCTAAGTTTGTGAAAATTGAAGTCTTGGCAGGTAATTATGAGTTTGCATTGCTTAAGGACAAGCAATAGTTCGAGTTTGGGGGTGTGATAAGTGTTCAAAAGTACTATTTTTCTTACCCTTTTTACTCATATTATTGTTAGACTTAGGCTCATATTAGTTGCATAATTAGCTATTCATGTATTAATCCATGTTTCCTTCAATCGTTGAGCTTGATTACATAACTTGGTAGTTTTTGTAGAAAAGATGCTGCTTTGGTGTGCTTTGTGTGTGTATGTGCAGGATCACTTGCCAAAGCAATGCCGAGCTAGTTACCAGGGCAATGCATGAAGGATATGTCGAGCTAGTTGCCAGGGCAATGCATGAAGGAGACGCCGAGCCAGTTGCCATGGCAATTGTCGACAAAGAGAAAATACAATAGGGATGTGAAATTAATGACTATACAAGCCCAAGATGACGTGGAGCAAAGCCCAAACCAAAAGGAATTTGATTTCCATTCAGAGATTAAAGAAGAATTAAATTTCAAGAAGATAGGAGAAGTTCTAGTAGGAATACAATTACAATAAAGAATTATATTCTTTAAAGATAATTTAAATCCAACTCAAACTCCTCCTCAAAGAAGGACTTTGGCCTAGCCCTATAAATAGCAAGGAGATTTCGACCATCCAAAGAGAGAGCATTAGGGGAAATTTCGACAAGTCTAAGGGAGAAAGCAAGGGGAATTTTCGACAAGCATCTAGGGCAAGGGATTTTCGACAAGCTTCATCTTTTCTTCCTTATTCAATTGGGTTCATGCTAGGGATTGTTTATCTTGTGTTTCTTTGGAACCTAGCCATGAACTAAATCTACTTGGCTATGGTTATTATGTTTTGTGGTTGTGAGAAACTATTGGTTTTTGTTTAGGTAATAAGAGTTTGCACTTTTCTATTTCAAGGTTTATTCATTCTTGGTTCTTATTATTGTTTGCGAGTGAATTGGGAAAGGATCTCGTGATTTCATCTATTTATCTAATATCGGGAGAGTTAGATTCAAGAAACGAATGAATATGATCTTTATTCAATCTAATGATGGTGAATATTAATCTGGCTTAGGAATAAGTTAAGGATTTCAACGGCTAAGAGGAGCGCAAGATTGGTTGTTGTTCACCCTTGATTCACGCAGGGATGTATTATCAAGGCATGCACAAGTAGCTAGAGTTTCGACTTAGGGATAAGAAGAAACCATTGAAGAACGCTCTGCCGAACCTTGAAGATTGCTGCCCAGACGCCCATGTAGTTGCCCAGGCAACCATCGATTAGTTGCCAAGGCAACCCCGTTGTGCAAGTTGCCACGACAACTGAGTTGCCCGTGCACTCTTTTACCTAGACGATCCAATCGGCTATCACACCTCAACTCACGATAACCTGGCCTATCTCTCTCTCATTTGAATTCATCTTTTCTTTTACTTTATTGCTTTCTAGATTAGTCATTAGTTAAACTCCTATAATCATTTACTTGTGTTTTTACTTTTACAGTGCAAGAGACTAGATTCTTGAAGTGGCACCAATCCCTGTGGAGACGATATCTTTTATACTATAACTTGCGACGTGTATACTTGCACATTTGCGTAGCACTTATTACGCGCAACAAGACCAAAGGAAATGTTAGTGGCATTGAACCTGCCTACTTTTCAAGAGATGGTGAATCGAGCTAAAGTAGTGGAACGCGTCTATTCGGAGGATACGACAGAGTAGACTTCACAATCTAATAAAAGACCAGAAACATCTTCAGCTCCTTTCTCATCGAAGATGAATAAAGGTGGTTCTTGGTATAAGAATAAATCTAGATGTGCTCGTAAAGGAGGCAATGTTAGAGGAAATAAGCAGGCTCAGACAGTTAATTCCAGTGTTGGTTCGTCATCCTTGTTTAGAACTCAGTCGTGTGATGTTTGTGGTAAACGTCATTCAGGTACATGTTGGTTGGTGACCGGGGCATGTTTTAACTGTGTAAAGATGGTTCATTTTGTGAGAGACTGTCCTCAAAAGTCTGGAGAGAGATCTGTACAGACAGAAAGGTATGTTGTGATGCCACAGAGAGGTGGAGGCAGATGTGGATATGGAAGACCATTTGAATATGCTTCACAACATGAGATGTGTGCACCAGCTTGGATCTTTAATATTAGGACAGATAGAGATCATGATGATCCATAAATCATTACAGGTACATTCTATCTTTATGATGAGCCTGTATTTATTTTGATTGATCTTGTTCTACGCATTCATAAATTAGCACTAAGTTGATCGAAAAGAGGAATATTTCATTAGAGTCTATCTCTAGTGATATCTTAGCAACAAACCCATTGGGTCAGAGTGCGAGAGTGAATAGATTATGTAGAAATTGCCCGATAAAGGTGTAAGGAACGGAGTTTCCGCGAAACCTAATAGAGTTACCTTTCGAAGAATTTGAAGTGATATTAGGCATAGATTGGTTATCTTTTTACTATGCCATTGTGGATTGTCGCTTAAAGCAATTAATCTTGGAGAATTCGAAAGGTAAGGAGATAATAGTAGTGGGAGAAAGGATGAATCCTTTATCTAATGTGATTTCAGCAGTTTCTGTGAAGAAGTTGCTATTAGAAGGCTGTCAAGCTTTCTTAGCAAATATGGTGGATACTCGAACTTCTAGAATTAAGTTGGAAGATATCCTACTATTCGAGAATATCTATATGTATTTCCTGATGAGTTACCGGGATTACCCCATGATCAAGAAGTAGAATTTAAAATAGAGGTGTTACCCGGTACTGCACCCATATCGATGGCCCCATATAGAATGGTGCCAGCTGAGCTTCGAGAGTTAAAGGCACAATTGCAAGAATTATTGGATCGGGGTTTTATAAGACCAAGTGTGTCACCTTGGGGCACACTAGTGTTATTTGTGAAAAAGAAAGACGGATCTATGCGACTATGCATAGATTATCGTAAGCTAAACAAGGTGACCGTGAAGAATAAGCATCCCCTTCCAAGGATAGATAATCTTTTTGATCAATTAAAAGGTGCAACAGTGTTTTCCAAAATTGACCTTCGATCTGGATATCATCAATTAAAGATTAAGGAAGAAGATATTTCAAAGACGGCTTTTCGAACACGGTATGGACACTATGAGTTCGTAGTGATGCCGTTCGGATTAACGAATGCTCCTGCAGCATTCATGGATTTGATGAATCGAATATTTCAGTCGTATTTGGATCGATTTGTAGTGGTATTTATTGATGATATTTTAGTTTATTCAAAGACAAAGGAGGAACACGATGCTCATCTTCGTGTGGTTCTTCAGATTCTCCGAGAAAAGAAACTATATGCTAAGCTATTAAAATGTGAATTTTGGTTATCTGAAGTTACTTTTCTCGGCCATGTAGTTTCGGCAGAAGGGATAAGAGTAGATCCCAAGAAAGTACAAGCTATAGTTGAATGGAAAGCTCCGAAGAATGTTTCTGAAGTACGGAGTTTATTGGGATTGGCTGGTTATTATCGAATGTTTGTAAAGAATTTTTAGATGATTGCCTCCCCGCTAACCAAGCTATTAAGAAAAGATGTGCCATTTATTTGGACAGACAAGTGTTAGAAAAGTTTTGAAGCATTGAAAAGAATTTAACTGAAGCTCCAGTATTAGTACAACCAAAATCGGGTAAAGATTTTGTGGTGTATAGTGATGCATCTCATAATGGATTGGGATGTGTACTTATGCAAGAGGGAAAAATGGTGGCTTATGGTTCCAGAAAGCTGAAGACGCATGAGAGGAATTATCCTACTCATGGTTTAGAGTTGGCAGTAGTTGTTTTTGCTTTAAAGATATGGTGTCATTATTTATATGGAGAACGATGCTATATCTATACAGATCATAAAAGTTTAAAATATTTGGTAACTCAAAAGGAGTTGAATTTGAGACAGAGGAGATGGATCGAGCTCCTAAAGGATTACGATGTGATTATTGACTACCATCCAGGAAGAACGAACGTGGTAGCTGATGCCCTCAGTAGAAAGACCTTTGCTGCCTTGAGAGCTATAAATGCGAAGCTAGCTTTGAAAGAGGATGGTGCCTTGATTGCTGAATTAAGCATAAGACCTACTTTGGTAGATCAGATAAAATAACTTCAGAAAGGAGACGAGGAATGTTTGGCAAGAATCAAACAAGTTGAAAAGAGTGAGACTAAAGATTTTGAAATTAAATCTGATGGATGCTTATATTATCGGGGAAGGATTGTCATCCCTGATAATGAAGAATTGAAGAAAGAACTTCTCTTTGAGGCACATTATAGTCCTTTGACCATGGATCTAGGTGGAAATAAGATGTATCAAGATCTTAAGAATCGGTATTGGTGGCCAGGAATGAAAAGAGCTATAACTGAGTTTGTTTTGAAGTGCCTGACATGTCAGCAAGTAAAAGCAGAGCATCAGGTGCCTTCTGGGTTATGCAACCAATTTCCATTCCTCAGTGGAAATGGGAACGAGTAACCATGGATTTTGTGACAGGGCTACCTTTGACTCCAAGCAAGAAAGATTCAATTTAGGTGATCGTTGATAAATTGACTAAGTCAGCACATTTTATTCCTGTCCGAACTAATTTCTCTATGGACAAATATGCTGAGTTAAATATTAAGGAAATAGTTCGGCTTCATGGGGTACCAATCTATATTGTTTCTGATAGAGATCCAAGGTTTACTTCCAGATTTTGGAAGTCTTTGCATAAAGCTTTGGGTACTCGACTTAATTTTAGCACGGCCTTCCACCCTCAAACAGATGGACAATCTGAACGGACTATCCAAATTTTGGAGGACATGTTGAGGGCTTGTGTGATTAAATTCCAAGGATCATGGGAGAAATACTTGTTGTTAGCGGAATTTTCTTATAATAACAGCTATCAAACAAGTATCAAAATGGCACCTTATGAAGCTTTGTATGGAAGAAGGTGAAGGACTCCTTTGAATTGGTACGAGTTGAAAGATCGGGACGTTTTGAGACCTGATCTAATTAGAGAAGCTGAAGACAAGATAAAGATCATACAAGATAATCTCAAAATAGCCTTTGATCGACAGAAGCTTATGCAGATTTAAAGAGAAAAGAAATTGAATTCCAAGTTGGTGATAAAGTGTTTCTCAAAGTATCACATTGGAAAAAGATTTTGCGATTTGGACGGAAAGGAAAGCTGAGCCCAAGATTTATTGGACCGTATGAAATTGCAGATAAAGTTGGTCATGTGGCTTATCGACTTACTCTACCCCCGGAAATGGATAAGATTAATAATGTGTTTCATGTATCGATGCTCAGAAAGTATCGGTCAGATCCTTCACAAATCATTACTCCAGAAGAAGTAGAGATTCAACTAGATTTGACGTATAAAGAGGAACCGATCAGAATTTTAGCACGCGAGGTCAAAGAACTGAGGAACAAGTCGAGATTTTGTGTTTTAAGGATTGTTTTGATTAGATTTGGAGTTTTGATGATGTTACATGCATGATATGATGAAAATTTCATGGATTTTGGCTTTAGGTATTACTTGGGAAAATTGAAAAATTAGGGGAAACTCTTGCAAAATTTTTATTTGAAGTGAGAATGATGTTAGAAACTTGAATATGTTGTTTAGAGGTTGAATTCATGCTTGAATCAAAATATAAAGTTTGGTCAATGAGACCTTTAGTATTCGACTATGGTGGAAAAATATTAGGAAAATTATGGAAAATTTTCCTAAGATTAGAAATGGTGTAAGCATGATTTTGTAATTTTTAGAATGTTATTTGGACTAATGTGAAAGTTTATAAAGTGCTGAGGATTAAGTTGTAAATTTTGAAAAGTTTAGGGGTTTGGTTGTTAAGCTTGTTTTTGAAGTGTATTGTGTTGGAAAATTAAGTTAAAGTGATTAGAAGGTTGATTTTGAAGTTGTGTTAACTTTGGGGGACCAATTCGAAAATTTGACAAATTTAAGGACTAGCATGTAAAATTTTTAAAGTTGGTCCTCAAGTGTAAAGAATGAAAATGTAAGGATTAGGCTTGAAAATGTTGGTTGGAAGTTTAAAAAGAATCCTTAGGACTAAAATGAATATTTTGGAAAGTTAAAGAATTATTAGGAAATATTATTCCTAATATGTATCAATGTTAGTATGATACTAACATATACTTTGAATGGTATGTGTTGTTGAAATGTTGTGTAGATCGTAATCGGGATACAAGCAAAGCTGTTGATAAAGATAAAATTCAAGAGTAAGGTTGGAAGTAATAGTACAGCTTATTAGTGAGGCAAAGGTGAGTGCAATCTTATTTATTTTAATTATTATACGAGGAAGACTTGTGATAAGTCAACCTCAAATATGGAAATAAAAGGATTTGATTTATATTAAATAGTTTTTTGAATGATTTCGGGTATGAACTGCCCTATGCATATTTTTATATATGTTAAAATTATTGATTTTGATCTATTGATATTATTGAAGTGAATGAAATGTTCATAATAGTAAATTATGCAAAAAGCCCATTGTATAATTATTGAGAGTCTTGGTATATTGGCATGCCAAAGAGGTGGAGTATATCGATATAATATTACTGTCAAATGACAGTAATGATACAATAAGCTGTATTTTACAGCTATGACCTGTTGGTTAATACTGCTGTTAAGTTACGGCGGTGATACAGTGAGTTGTGTTCTACAACTATGACCTATCATTATTATTGATGCCGTTAAGTTACGGTAGTGTTTACATTGATACATTGACATTGATACATTGATATCGATACATTGATATTTTTTTAGTATGGCACAACAAATTGGTTGATGTCAGCACATGTGCATACTCATCATTGACTCGTATACCATGTATTCTCATCCATAGTGCATTGGGCTATATTGAAATTGAAAGTACAATGGATCGTGTTGATATAACATGTATTGTATATATTTATGAATATTGAGATTTTGACAGGTTACAAACAAGAAGAATGGTTTTGATAAGTCAGCCTTTATAATTTTCAAATCCTTTTTATAGTTATATTGCATTCTATCTATTTCCATTATTACTCTGCAAAGAAATGTTTTAATTATTTTATATTGCCTCACTAAGTATATACTTAGCGTGTGATTGTTTCACGCGTAGATATTAAGGAGCACCAGGAGTAAGGAGCAGCAGAGGACATCATCATATTTTGGAGAGCCGAATATCAATATCAGTATGACATTTTTAATGTTATCTTTTGATATTACTAGTCGGCATGTATATTTATTCATGTTTTGGCTGCTCTGATATGTTTGTGGTTAGAAAAGAATTAGTAAAATCATATTTTTTTTACTATCTAAATGATTTGTAAATTAGGCAGTTTTAAAGTAATTTAACTAGCCATATGATTTAGAAGTAAACTGTCTAGTTGCTGCCTGAATCTAGGTTCTGATTGAACTTAGAAATATTTATTTTAAATTTTACGCGATTAAGTATTCTTTTAGAAAAGGGTATATTAATTATATTATATTTTAAAGAAACAAAATTTTATCGATTTTGAAATAAACTCTTTCTGACCAGAACCGTTACTAGATGGTAGATCAGTATTAATTATCGAAAGCTGAACAAAGCTACAAGAAAGGACCACTTCTTATTGTCGTTTATTGACCATATGCTTGACAAGCTCATATGAAAACCCTATTATTACTTTCTAAACTGTTACTCCAAATACAACCAGATTACAATCACAACGGAAGGCCAAGAGAAGACTACATTCACATGTCCATATAGAATTTATGCCTTTCGCCGAATGCCTTTTGGCCTATGCAATGCTTTAGCAACATTTTAGCATTTCATGATGGCTATCTTTTCAGACATGGTGGATGATTTTCTAGAGATGTTCATGGATGATTTTTCTGTCTATGGAGATTCGTTTAACCAATGCATAGGCAACCTTGCCAAGGTATTGATGAGATGTGAAAAAACTGACTTTGTACTTAATTGGGGAAAATTCCACTTTATGGTGTCTGAGGGAATCGTCCTAGGTCATCGTATTTTAGACAAAGGCATTGAAGTAGACAAAGCCAAGATTGAAGTTATAGATAAGCTTCCACCACAAGCTAATGTCAAAGCCATTCAAAGTTTCCTTGGCTATGCCGGTTTCTACAGGAGATTCATTAAAGACTTCTCCAAAATCTTAAAGCATCTATGCTTGTCGATGAAGTAGAATAGAGCGTTTGAGTTTGATGACCAATGCCGTGAAGCGTTCAAAACCTTGAGGAAAGAATTCATTTATGCACCGATTGTAGTGCCCCAATTGGTCATAACCATTTGAGCTTATGTGTGATGTTAGCAACTACGTTGTTGGTGCTGTTCTTGGTTAGCACCGAAACAAGGTTTTTCGTGTTATATATTATGCTACTTGTACCCTTAATGTGGCACAAGTCAATTATACTACCACTGAAAAAGAGTTGCTTGCTGTAGTTTTTGCATTTGATAAATTTATGTCATATTTAATAGGAACTAAGTTTATTGCGCATACTGATCATTCTGCCATTAAATACCTAGTGACTAAAAAAGATGATAAACCTAGACTTATTAGGTGGATATTACTGTTGTAGGAATTTGATATTGAGGTAGTTGATAGAAAAATACTGAAAATCTTGACCATATGTGATACTGATGTTGCATGTGATATTAAGGAAGAATTCCCTG
The DNA here is from genome assembly GCA_019671005.1 of Hibiscus mutabilis. Taxonomy (NCBI): domain Eukaryota; kingdom Viridiplantae; phylum Streptophyta; class Magnoliopsida; order Malvales; family Malvaceae; genus Hibiscus; species Hibiscus mutabilis. The sequence goes on along the minus strand of CM033750.1, from coordinate 35,992,317 downwards.
ATGAGAAACTTTTGAAGACCAAAGCCGTGGTATGCTGACATTGTTAACTTTCTTGTTAGTGGTATTTTTCCTTGTGATCTTAGCAGCCAGGAAAAATACCAGGGCTTTGGTCTTCAAAAGTTTCTCATCAGGGTATGATCCCTGGCTGCTAAGATCACAAGGAAAAATACCTGGATTCTTTGAAGACCAAAGTGTCCTCTAAACTGAGTGGAATGGTAGAAGATGTCTTTTTGTTCTTCCTCAAGTACGCATCTCCGGACACTTTGAAGGCAAAAGACTACTGCAAAGGTCCTACAATCTGGATTCTATTGGCCAACCTTGTTCTAAGATGTCCATGCATACTACAAGGCTTGTGATAGATGCCAAAAAATAGGGAACATCTTTCAACGTAATGAGCTTCCCATTTAATTCATCTTTGAAGTTTAACTATTTGATGTTTGGGGTATTGACTTCATGGGACCATTCCCATCCTCTAAAGGGCAATTGTACATCTTACCCATGGTAGATTATGTGTCCAAATGGGTGGAGGCCATTGCTACAACCAATAATGATGCAAATACTATCTTGGGGTTTTTGCACAAGAACATCTTCACTCGGTTTAGATACCTCGAGCCATTATTAGTGATGAAGGAAAACACTTCGACAACAAGCTGATTGCTAAAGCGTTGCATCGAAATAGAGTCCATCATAAGATCGCCACAGTATATCACCTGCAGACCAATGGGCAAGCTAAAATGTCTAATTAAACAGATCCTTGAGAAAGTGGTCAAGCCAAACTATAAAGATTGGTCCCTAAAATTGGATAAAGCCTTATGGGCCTATCGAACTGCGATCAAAATACCGCTGGGCATGTCACTGTACAAACTCGTCTATAGAAATGCATGCCACCTACCGGTTGAGCTCGAGAACAAAGCTTATTGGGCTATTAAGAAAATCAACATGGACTACAAACTAGCTGGATAAAGAAGATTGCTCGAGTCGAACGAGTTAGACGAGCATCTTCTGGATGCTTATGAAAATGCCAAAATTTACAAAGAAAAGACAAAAGTCCTACTCTACAACTCTCGCTTGAGGCTTTTCCCGGACATGTTGAAATCTCATTAGTTTGGCCCATTACAATTCATCAAGATGTATCCACATGGTGCTGTGGACATAAAGGATCTCAAGGATGACCAGTCTTTAAAGTTAATGGACAACATTTGAAGGCATACAAACAGCACCGGTTCATTATGATAAATCTTCAGTCATATTACTGGGTGTGTCTAGGGCATCCAATTCTACCTTTCAATTTTATGCACTTTTATTTTTATCATTAATTTAATTTTTTTCATAGTTACATTATATTATTAGGTCTAAGTTTTATTTAATGTTTTGTTTACTTTTGCCAGTTATCACAAGAATAAGACAAAGGGATGAACATCCTCCTAAGATCCGAGAATGCAAACAGGTTAAAAATTGGTTGGGACAAGGAGTTTGGTGATTTAATGTGAGAAAATTCCATTTTTTCCCTCATTGTAGACTTTTCCCTTTCACCACGCCCCAAATCTCACCATACATAACAACTCTATTCCATACGCCGCTTACTTTCTCTTTCCTGCTAAATGAAACCATCAGCATTAAATTCTAACTTCCTTCAATCACTCAAAAAATCCTTTGCCTTTATAACCTTCTATATCATTTATCCCCAAGTTCTCATACTGTATAACCAACCTATTTGTCTATCGAAACAACTCTTCACTTTTCGGTGATAATCTTAGAACCTTCTTTTAGAACAGGCTCTTGATTCATAATGTTGTAACCAAGAAGAAGCCTCAGCCCACCTTCGTCCTATTCTTTCCATTACTCATCCTTTAAATCCTTCTCCGACTTTGATGTTTCAGACTCTTCCATAGAATTGCCTGTCCCTCTCTGAGATCGTCTTTATTTTGCAAAGTTCTAGCAAAGGTATGAGTTACTACAAAACTAAGATCTTCTACCAGAAAATGAGTTGGTATTATCTGAGACTTTTACTATAAGGTTTAATGGTGACGATTTTACCGTCATTGCCTTCCATGAGTAGAAGGTATTCTTTTGACAATTGAGCCCTATCAACATCGACTAGGTGAAAGAGTTCTACACCCACTTTAGCCAACATGGAGATGGATGGGTGTTTGTTAGAGGCACTAAGGTAGAGTTCATAATGACCTTGATTGCCCGCCACTACCATCTCTAGGAGTTCGAGGGGGTTTACTCTAGATTCTTGGCTAGCATCACTTCCGTAATAGACGCTAGGGTTTTGAAATACCTTTGTCTTTCTGAAACTACATGGGAGAGAACACAATCCAACAGTACAATGGTAGAATCTCACCCAATCTACCAAATTCTAGGCAAGGTTTATCAACACAAGGCTTCTACCCACCAAAAATCAAACTATACTCACTTGTCGAAGGTTGCTTCTCATCCACTCTATTCCCAATGGGCGAGAGATTGAGCCTTATGAGCTCATTTATGGGGTCATTCTAGAGCAAACATCGTCAAGATGGTAGACCAGGGAACTACCTTTCCTCAGTCTCATCACAATATTCTACCAGAAGGTAGGAGTACTGCGATGAGAAGAGGACAAAGTTCTCAAGGCACCTTTCAGATGGTTGCTTTATGAGGTGCGTACAATCAAGTACCCAACATTTGTAGCACCTACCACCACCACAAACCAGAGACATCGACCAGATACTGATGCTGACACTTTCTCCTGCCCTGCCAAGAAGACCAAGCCCTCTCGAGATAAAGGTAGGGCATCTTTATTCGGGAACCTTCTCCCCAGTAACTCCCTGGGTTATGTTAGGTTATTTTTATTTTTTTGTTTTTAGTTTTCTTTTTAGTTTAGTTTTTCACATTGCATGTGCATATTTTTCTTTTTATTTGTTTTCTTTTTGCATTAGGGACGATGTTCTTCTCAATCTTGGGGGAGTATTATCCCATGTATATATTAGGTTAAATTTAGGGAAAATAAAAAAAAAATTAAATTTTCAGTCTGTAAATAGTCTAATATGTTTTTGTTGATTCATTTTGCTATGATTCTATGGATTTTGAAATTGTTGTTGTGTTGATCATAATTTCCTATGATTAATCTATGCTTAATGTTTTGCAATGTGTTAAGAGCTTTCATGTTTTGAACCTAGTGTTGAATCTGCAGTAGCCTTTAAAACACATATTGCATGCCTTCTAAAAGCTTAAAAAAACTTAGGGAAATTCTAGATCGACTCTCTAATATCAATGCATGAATTAATGTGAATGAACTGAATGCTCAATGTAGCAATTAAAGGCTTAAAAACTCCTAGAAAAATCAAGAAAAGAATGAAAATTAATTGAAAACTCAATACCATAGGCAAAACTGTTGATGGACTCTCTTTTATGCATCTTGCTTTCTTATTACATTAGGTGAGTTGTGTTTGCTCCATTTAACTTTCCCTAGTAGGAATGATAGTACTGGCATTAGAGTGAATAAAAGTCTTCACAGGATGACCCTACTCGTAGGGCTCGGGGATGGGGTATTTGCTCCACTCCATCTTTAGGTCTGAAGAGTAGTCGTGATAAGCTGAAGCCTCAGTGATACAGTTTTTAAGCTTAAAAAGAATGAAATTGAGTATAATATTGTGCTTAAAAAGAAAAAGTAAAAATGCAGAGACAATAATAGAGAGCAATCCTTAAAATTTTCTAAGATCATTAAGTGATGAATGCATGTGACTTAGTACCCACTGCAACTACAGTATAATTAATCCTTAGAATAGAACTGTGAGCTCTAATGCATTGCATCTCATTAAAATAGCTAAGGAATAAATTACTGTTGTATCATGTCTTGTAATTCTTGTAATCATAGCTTAGTTGGAACCTTGGGAGCTATGGGCTGTTACTGCTTTTATTTTTTTGTTTTTCATGTTTAGATAACATTGCTTGAGGACAAACAATAGTTCAAGTTTGGGGGTATTTGACGAGTGTGTAAATGACCTATTTTGCATACCCTTTTTTACTTGACTTTTGCATGTGTTCAAGCTCATTTAGTTGCATTTAGAAGTAGATTGCATATAGTTTGCATGTAGTTAGAGAGTTACACTACGTGTGCTTAAATGTTATATATTTTGGTACTTTTATGGGAAATGTAGTGTTTTCGTGGTGCATGCGCAGGATCCATTGGAGCTGGAGGAATGTTGTAGTGGAATATCATCAAGGACGCTTAACTTTTTTCTATCCCTTGCTTGATAAACTGCCATACTTTTATATTTTTATTATGGATGTTTAAGGCTCAGACATGAGCTAAATACCTTAGTTGGGTTTATTGCTTTTCAAGATTTTATGTTTTGAATAATTTATTTTAATGATATAGTTTATTTCCCTTTATCTATTCTATTCATCGTCTTTCATACGTAGTTATTGTAAGAGCTATTGAGAAAGGCCTTTTAACTATTAATTTGTGGCTTAATATGGAGAGAGTTAGGTTAAAAAACGTAAATACTGGGGCTAAGTTGTTAACTTATTCTTAATCTGGCTTAGATATAAGTTTAGGATTTTAACGACTAAATGGGAGTCTTAAATAAATAATAAAGTTGTTAGGGTTCACGCTGTAATACCTATTTTTGTCTGGACCCCAAATTATATTCGAACTGTCTACCCTATTTAAACCAAATTTCCAAAAAACATAAAAAATAATATAAAAGCAAGGCATGGTCTCCACGCAGAGAACCATGCCCTGCCACACCTAGCCCCTACGTCACATGCCCTGCTACCCATGCCCATTCCCACACTCCACTCAACCTCCCCCTTTATCCACTTAAAATAGCCACACCACATTTAAAAGAGGGGGCTCTCGGCAAAGCAAGAAAAAAAGGGAGGGCAGATTGAAGAAAAGAATCGGCCATTCACATTTTTTGGCTTTTGAAGATACTACAAATTGGAAAGAAAATGAGAAAAACTCACTACCACATTTAAGTTTGGGTATTTATTTTTTGGGAGTATGTTTGTGGTTTAATCTTTTTTGTAATCTAATAGAAATTATGTTTTCTAGTAATCTTTTTATGTTTTTGTTCTTATGTGTTTGTATATTTTGATGTTCATATGTTTCTATATGTTGTTAGCATGTGTTTAGATTAATTATTGGTGGTTGTTTAATATTTGTTTTTCAATCTTCTCATCTCTAATATGTTTTTTATCATGATATGTATTTGTTCATGGCCTTTATTTATTTTTATGTTTGGTATGTATGTATATATTTGTATTTGATATGATTCGTATGTATTTTATGTTCATCTTGTTTTTAGGTTATATGTTAGTGTGGTATTATTTATCATGTTTAAATGTCATGTTAGGTTGTGGGTGTAAATTATGTTATATGATAGAAGTCAAGTATTAGTTTTTTATGTTAACATGTTGTTATGTTAGTTTAGCATTACATTTCATGCATGTCATGTATATTATATTGGTGTCTTAATGTGTTTAGACATGTTAGAATTAATTATTTTAGTTTTGGAAGCTCGTTTTTCTCGTTCATGTTTTGTTTTTTATATTATGATTGATCATGTTTTTTTATTCATGTAGTTTATTATTATCTTTTATATAATATTATAATATTTATGTGTTTATGCCATGTAATTTAATATTGTTGCATTTTAGCCCTTAATTTTCATATTCATGTTGTTTTATGTATATTAGTGTAAAACATGCATTATTATTATTATTATTATTTGTTAGATTCATTTTATTTATGTGATTGATATTTATGTATTTATGTTAGATTAATGTTTTATTATGTTAGCATTATTTATGTTTTTACCGTAATGTATTTATTTATATTTGCCATGTTTTTTTAAGTTTGCATAGCGGATATATATTTTGTCAACGCGGTGCCCTTTTATCCGAGCGTAAACGGGGCCAGTATCTGGCGTAGTGATAGTGGTTAGGCGTTTATTCTCGGATAACGGGGCCTTTAAAATCTACTCGCATTTATAACCAAATTTTAATTTAATCATCACTTTAATCCGGAAAGTCTAATATTAATAAAGCGGTAATTATTAAAGTACCAATTTTGGGCGGTGTGGGGGTGTTAATCCTTCCCCATCCGTAACCGACTCCTGAACCCATCATTTTAAAATCTCTGGGTTTTTTACTGTGTCCGGTCCACCTTGAGTGGCCGGTGGCGACTCCATTTTTAAATAAAGCACGGGTTTTATAAAACTCCCCGCGAAAGAAAATATTTTCAAAATAAATAAAAAAACACTTACTTTTTTGCGTAAAAGGACATCGCTACAGATGACGACTTCGCTGGGGAAATTTTTGTTTTTCAAAAAACAAAACAAATGAGAGTCGAGCTTTTTTCAAATAATTACCGCTTAACTAATATTAGAAGTTCCGAATTAAAGTGACTATTAAATTAACATTCGGTTATAATTGCGCGTTTATTTTGACGCATTTAAAATATGGCATATAAACCCGTTTTTTAAGTGGGGGGAAAACGCTAATGCTTTCGTGGAGATATCGTTCTCCCGTGTAGGCCTAACAAGTACCTTCGGGGCTCGAGTACCTTATGCTTTCATAAGGATATCGTTCCTTCGTGCGAGCATAAGCGAATGGGTCCCCCTGAATTGAACCCGGTTGAAAGGAGCCTATAATGGGTGATGACCGGGGGCCTTGCTACTCTTAGTGGACGACAGCAAGGACAATTCGGGTACCTCTTAGCACCAAAATTGCATATAGTGAGCCGTAGGAGCCAACCTTTTAGAGCCATGTCGGTACTTTGCCCGTTAGTGGTCACCCTACTTAGGCTCTGGTGCCTTATTTCTTGTTCATGAACAGTTTTAATTGCTTTATTTTGTTTACCATTTGTTTAATAATTTATTTGGTACTAACTCGTTTCATTTTATTCTCATCGCATTGATTTCATCTGCATCATTACACAACATCATCGCAATCTTGATTTTGCATTGCATCAATTTAGGACACATTTTGCATGCATATACATTCATTTTCAAAATAAGAAAACTGACTCTAGGGATGCCCTATGATAGTGATACTGGATAAAGTAGAAGATCAGTCAGCTCATCATCCATACGGGACCCGGTACAAAACAAAGATGGCGAACGATGAAAGATTGAAAAAAATTGAGCAAGATCAGAAAGAATTGCAAGCAAACATAACCAAGCAGGTTGAGGAACAGTTGGCGAGAGTCCAACAGGATATGAGGGAACAACTTGCAAAATCACAATAAGACATGCTTGGCCAAATGGCACAAATGTTGGGATTAAAGCTTCTCGAGCTTGGAGAGGCCTCTATTGTAAATCCCACTACAAATCCTAGACCCACTGTTGGGGACGAGAATCTTTATGTACCCTCCGAGGTTCTCGCCCGTTCAAACCAAGATACAACTGAAAATCATTTCCCGAGGAAAGTCTTATCTACACCAGGCCAGTACTTCGATCCCTATAAATCAGCCATCCGCGTCAGAAGTTAAGCCCAGGGGCAATCAAGCTGAAAATTTTATCTCAGAAATGGATCATCTGTTTGAGACCGGAAAGCCGAAGGTAGAAGCTTCAAATGAAATCGAGGAGCGTTGCAAACGACTCGAGGAAAAGATGCAAGCTATAGAGGTAGAGGATGTCTTCAGTGGGTTTGAGGCCAATGAACTCAGCCTTGTCCCAGATTTGGTGTTACCCCTGAAATTTAAGGTCCCAGAATTCGAAAAGTATGACGGAACCAGCTGCCCTCGCACTCACCTCACTATGTTCTGTCGGAAGATGACTGGATACGGCCGAGGCGACAAGCTGTTAATTCACTGCTTTCAGGACAGTCTGTCAGGATCTGCTACCCGTTGGTATAATAAGTTGAGCCGCCATCAGATTAAGTCATGGAAAAACTTGGCAAAAGTGTTCCTAGAACAGTACCGACACGTCATTGATATGGTTCCAGACCGTTGGAGAGATGTGGCAGCTTCAGACAGTATCCCAACGTTAGAGAGATGTGGCAGCTCAAGTCCAACCCCCATTCGGCGAAAGAGAGACGGTGGTCATGTTTGTTCAGACTCTGGAGGGTCCAGTTTTGGGTCGCTTTATAGGCAACGCGACTACCAACTTTGCTGACCTCGTGTTATCCGTGGATCTCATTGATAATGCCGTCAAGACTAGAAAAAATTGATGACGGAGGTAGTTCATCCCAGAAAAAACCCTACCATGCAAAGAAAGATCATGAAGTAAACTTTGCGGGAGTTTATAATGCCAGTTATTCTAAGCCTATCACAGTTGTGCAACCTAAGGCCATGCCAAGTGCTCACGGTTCCTCAAGCCAAGGTTCTTGTCAGAGGAAGAACACTGAAAACATAGAATTTACTCCACTACCAGTTTCTTATGGAGAATTGTACAAGCAGTTGTGTGATGTCCACATGGTGGCACCTTTTTACCGAGATCCAGTACAACCTCCCTTCCCGAAATGGTATGATCCCAATTCCAAATGTGATTATCACGCGGGACAGGTTGGCCACACCATTGAAAACTGCTTTGGTTTCAAAAAGTTGGTGGAAAAATTCATTAAGCTTGGGGTGGTAAGCTTTGATAACTCAACAAGAACGGCTACAAGAAAAGACCATTTACCGAAGCATGAAGATGCCAATTGAGGGTGTGTTGAAGGTTTTTTTGAACTGGACCATGTTTTAATCCAGCTTACGTATTGCATTGTCTTGACCACGGTAGGTCCCCTTGTAGTTTTTATCACTTTCAGAGTAATACTTTTTGTAAACCAACCTCACCGACTTAAGTACGATGGTGGTGAGAGTATTTTGTAAGGGATCAAAACTACAAGTAGCAATGCAAACACCTTTTGTTCGTATTTGAGTCTTAAATATCCAAAAATACATCACCCTAAAGTTTCAAATTTGCTACAAGAGCAGTTTCAAACAATGGCATAGAACGAACAAGTTTTTGGGCATGCACCCAGACGAAAGCTAACTCAGATAAAAGCTGATCAAACACAGGACAAAGTCGAGGCACCGCCACATACAAAATACCAAGATCCTGACATGACCAGTGAGGAGTCAGGGGCATCCCATTGAGGGCCAGAAAAATCATGTCACATTCATGCATTTAGTTGCATTCATCTTGCATTAAATCATTTTTGCATACGTCATACATCTATGTTCAGTGCATACACTAAAGTCACCTTGCATTTAGGATAGACACATGCATTTAGGCCTAAAATTCATGCATTTTTTCTTGTACATACAAACAGGTCTACGGAAAAGACCGAGATACCCTCAACATGGGGGCAATGACAAGAGGCCAACCTTATTCATGGAAGAGGACAAACAAAAGATGTTGAAATATCTAAATAAAAGGTATCAACGATAAAATCTTTGACAATTACTGACCAATGTTTTCTCTTTTGTAGGATTTGATTCCTCCAACGATGGCGTGACGGACGCTAACAATTTCTTGACTATCACTCCTGCCAACAAAAATTCTTTCCAGATCTTGCCCTCTGTCAATAGGGAAGCCGAGCAAATTTTTCAAAAAAATTAATTAATTAATTAAATTAGATTATCTCGTTGACAATGGCACAACAATCCAAATCATGCCTACGTCAGTGGTGGTACGCCAACTTAATGTAGATCTTACCTCCGTCGGTGGTGTTGCAGATCAGATTTTCCATTCAATCCTATCTCTCCGTCAGTGGTATAGCAGGTCTCATATTTTGCTGATCTAGTCCCTCCGTCAGTGGTAGCAGATCAAAAAAAATTTAAAAAAACTATCCAGATCTCGTCTTCCTCGGTGTTGCAGATCAAAGTTTCCATTCGGTCCTACCTCTCCGTCGGTGGTGTAGTGGGTCCCACATTTTGCTGATCTAGTCTCTCCGTCAGTGGTGTGACAGATCAAATCCTCTCCAGGTCTTGCCTCTTCGACGGTGTTGCAGCTAGACCTAAATTTTACTCGAAATTTACCTTTTTATTATAGTTATAGCTAAAAAAATCAATCAAAAAAATTAAAAAAAAGAGAGAGAAAAAAATGAAATGAAAAAAACAAAAAAAAGAAATGAAAAAAGAGCAAAAAATAAAGGAAAAAATGAAAAGAAAAAAAAAAGAAAAGAAAAAGGAAAAAAAAATCAAAGAATAAAAAAAAATTGAAAAAAGAAAAAATCAAATCAAAATGAAAATCAAGTTGTTATCATTTGCCGATCTTGCTTCTCCGTTGATGGTATAGTAAGATCCGTGTTGCTGAAATCCGATCTTCCCCTCCATTGATGGTGTGGATAGATCTAACTTTCTGAATTTAAGGTTCTGCCTCTTCGTCGGTGTTGCAGCTGAACCAAATTTGCCAAAGTCTAATCATGCCTCTTCGTTAGAGCTGTAGCTTGATCGAAAAAGAAGAAGAAAACCATCTGATCCTGCCTCTTCATCGGAGTTGTAGCTGGATCAAATCTTCAGACCTTGCCTCTTCGTCGGTGTTGTAGCTTGGTCAAATCTAACTTTCAGTTCTGCCTCTTCGTCGGTGTTGTAGCTGAACCTAATTCACTAACTCTCGGTCTTGCCTCTTCGTCGGTGTTGTAGCTAGACCAAATCCACTAACTCTTGATCTCGCCTCTTCGTCGGTGTTATAGCTTGATCAACATTACTAACTTTAGACCATGCCTCCTCGTCGGTGTTGTAGCTTGGTCAAAATTTACTAACTTTCTAGTTGTATCAATGTTGTATCTTAAAAAAAGAGAAAGAAAAAATAAAAAAGCAAGAAAAGCAAGAAAAAAATAAGGAAAAAGAGAACAAAAATGAGAAAAAGGAAAAAGGAAAAACGGAAATGAAAAAGAAAAAGAAAAAAAAGAAAAAAAATCAAAATGAGCTTTAAATCCTTCGATCCTGCACCTTCGTCAGAGTTGTAGCTGGATCAAACATCAGAACTTTCATCCACCGATCCTGCCTCTTCGTCAGAGTTGTAGCTTGATCAAATCTTCAGACCTTGCCTCTTCGTCGGTGTTGTAGCTTGGTCAAATCTAACTTTCGGTTCTGCCTCTTCGTCGGTGTTGTAGCTGAACCTAATTTACTAACTGTCGGTGTTGCGTGTAATAAGTGCTACGCAATTGTGCAAGTATACACGTCGCAAGTAATAAAGTGATATGAGTATCGAGTATCGTCTCCACAGGGATTGGTTTGGGCCACTTTACTTAAGTTACTGCACTGTTAAAAGTAAAAACACAATTGATAATAGGAGTTCTAATTAACGAGTAAACTAAGAGCAATAAACTAAAAGAATAAATGAAATCAAAAGAGAGAATAGGTCAGGTTATCATGAGTTGAGGTGTGATAGCCGATTGGATCGTCTTGGTAAAAGAGTGCAAGGGCAACTCAGTTGCCGTGGCAACTTGTACAGCGGAGTTGCCTTGGCAACTAATCGATGGTTGCCTGGGCGACTAGCTGGGCAACTACTTGGGCGTCTGGGCAGCAACTTCAAGGTTCGGAAAAGCGTTCTTCAATGGTTTCTTCTTATCCCTAAGTCAAAACTCTAGCTACTTGTGCATGCCTTGATAATACATCCCTGCGTGAATCAAGGGTGAACAACAACCAATCTTGCGCTCCTCTTAGCCGTTGAAATCCTTAACTTATTCCTAAGCCGGACTAATCTTCACCATCAATAGATTGAATAAAGACCATACTCATTCGTTTCTTGAATCTAACTCTCCCGATATTAGATAAATAGATGAAGTTACGAGATCCTCTCCCAATTCACTCCCAAACAAGAATAAAAGCCAAGAATGAGTAAACCTTGAATAGAAAAGTGCAAACTCTTATTACCTAAACAAAATCCAATTGTTTCTCACAACAACAAAACACAATAACCCCAACCAATCAAGTTAGTTCATGGTTGGGTTCAAAAGATATACAAAGAATAATCCCCAAACCATGAATCTAATGGAAGCGAAGAAGAAGAAGAAGAAATCAAACTCTCTCCCCCTTGCTCTCTTGTCAAAATTTCTCTCCTCTTGCCCTTTGGAGTTGTCGAACTTTTTCCTCTTCTTGCCCTCCTCCAAGTTGACGATATGGCCTCTAATTTATAGGGCTAGGTCAAAGTCCTTCTTTGAGGAGGAAGTTAAGTTGGAATTAAATTATCTTTAAAGAATATAATTCTTTATTATACTTATATTCCTACTAGAACTTCTCCCATCTTCTTGGAATTTAATTCTTCTTTAATCTCTTCATGGAAATCAAATTCCTTTGGGATTTAGCTTTTCTCCACGTCATCTTGGGCTTGTCTAGTCATCAATTTCGACTACCATATCACCTTATTCTTTGTCGGCAATTTCCCTGGCAACGGGCTTGGCGTCTCCTTCATGCATTGCCCTGGCAACTAGCTCGGCATCTCCTTCATGCACTGCCCTGGCAACTGGTTCTAGCCTTGTTTAGGCAAGTGATTCTGCACACACACAAAAACACACCAAAGCAGCATCTTTTTCCACAAAAATCACCAAGTTATGTAATCAAGCTCAACGGTGGAAAGAAACATGAATTAATGCATGAATGACTATGCAACTAATATGAGCTTAAGTCTAACAATAATATGAGTAAAAAGGGTAATAAAAATAGTACTTTTGAACACTTATCACACCCCCAAACTCGAATTATTGCTTGTCCTCAAGCAATGCAAACTAACAATTACTTGCCAAGACTTTAATCATCAAAGACATGCTTCAAACTTGAATTCAAACCTCGGAACCGTGGCACAAAGTATGATCGCCTTTTAATTTTTTGGATAGCACAAAAATTACCCGGAACAAAACTATAATGCTCGTGACAATGTGTGTGCGTAGTTGTGTACAAGTTGATTTTCAAGATTCTATGTGAACAATAGGCTTTTATCAATTTAATTACCGGGGCATTTATTTTTATTTTCACTAGAGCCAATTTCGGGCACCTCTAGTAAAGTAAGCAATTTCTCATTTTATTTTAGTCGACTAGAGCCAATTTCGGGCACCTCTAGCGATTCTTTAATGTGCATTAACTACTAGAGCCAGTTTCGGGCACCTCTAGCAAGAAAGTGCAATTACTACTAGAGCCAGTTTTGGGCACCTCTAGCAAGAAATTAACTTTTAATTTTCAATTTCAAATTTACCCTAATTTTAAGCAACCTAAGTTCACTAAATTTCTTTCAATCAACAAGCCACAACCGTGTAAAAAAATTCAGCATCATAATAAAATTCTAAGTTCTTTTCATGTAATCCTAAAATTAAAGGTTCTTTCAATTAAGTGCAGTGGCAAAAATTCATCATTGGATATTCAACAAGTCTTAAGCAATTAAATACAATTAAAGGCATGGCAAGTAACATATGCAACCTATATGTGATTGCTAAAGATGAATGCAACTAAACATGAAGCTAACTAGAAACCAACACCCCCCAAACTCGAGAGAAGCATTGTCCTCAATGCATGTAAGAGTGAAACAAAATTAAAAGAAACTAAATGAAATGAGTTAGTCGGAGAGGTCGTCACCTCGAGTGATAAGTTTCCTTCGTGCCGTTTGCTTGATTCATTTTTCAGTCGGTGGTTGAATGCTGGTGCCGCGTGAATAACATTGCTTTGACTTGATCCATGTTTGCCGATGCAGGCTCACTTGCATGGGCATCAGTAGTTGTCGAAGCCATTGTTGTTGCCTGGGCATCGCCAGTTTCTGTTGTGGTCGCTGTGGCAAGTAGTCGACAGTAAATTTCCTAATTCCAAAAATAAATAAAGAGAGAAAAAATAACCGAAAATAATAGAAAGAAAAAAATAGTTTAAAAAAATAAATAAAAAGAAAAAGAAAATATCGAAAGGAGAGCATGCTCATGCATCTCCTAAGGTGTCAACTTCTTTGTTTCTTTCTACATGGGCACCGTTGTAGTGCTTCAATCTTTGTCCGTTAACTTTGAATTCAAGTTCGTCGGTAATGGACTTGATTATCACGGTACCATGGGAGAATGGTTTGACAACTTCGAATGGTCCCGACCATCTTGATTTTAGTTTTCCCAGGAAAAGTTTTAGTCGATAATTGAATAAGAGAACTAGTTGCCCTGGCATTAATTGCCACGGCAATAGTTTCTTGTCGTGCCATTGCTTTGTTTTCTCCTTGTAGATTTGTGCATTGTTATAGGCGACTGCCTAGACGTCGAGGGTTGCCAAAGCATGTGCATCTGTGGTTATCGAGGTGTGCACGTCTGGAGTTGCCGAGGCGTGCGCGTCAAGAGCTGCTGCGGCGTCGAGGGTTGCCGAGGCATGCGCATCCATGGTTGCCGAGGCGTCAAGGGTTACCGAGGCGTGCACATCTATGGTTACCGAGGAGTCAAGGGTTGTTGCGGCATTGAGGGTTGCCAAGGCATGCGAGTCTGGAGTTGCCGAGGCGTGCGTGTCAAGGGCTGCTGCGGCATCGAGGGTTGCCGAGGTAAGCTTTTCCTTTAGGGTTTCGAATGCTTGGGGTACAAGAATCATCAAAATGGAAGATTTTATCTTGGTGGGGGTAATCTCTCGATCACGTCCACCTTGGCTTTGTCTACTTCAATTCCCTTGGATGAAATCTTGTGGCCGAGCACTATTCCTTCATCTACCATAAGATGACACTTCTCCCAATTAAGGACTAAAACGGTTTCTTCACATCTTGCCAACATATTCTCTAAATTGTCGAGGCAACTGTTGAAGTCACTACCAAAAACGAAAAAATCATCCATGAAGATCTCAAGGAAGTTTTCGACCATGTCTGAAAAGAGTGCCATCATGCATCTTCTAATGTTAGTTCATATCTGAGAAAACTTGAGGATGGTCGTTTTCGATACTTCTTATAGTCCATCCGCACCCTCCAGCGGGTGACAATATTGCCCAAAAAGAGTTTGGCCAATGTGCTTGCCACTACTCCCTTTTGCGTTACCATGGTGGATGTGTCTTTCTTCTTTGTTCGCTTGTAGTCCATGTATACTCTCCACCTTGTTACTATTCCTGAAGGCACAAATATATTAATAGGAAAAATTATATCCATTCTCAACCATTCAATTACCTCATTCTTGTCGACTCCTATCATGGTTGGATGTAGCCTTTGTTGTCGTGGAAATTGCTCAAGCCAATTGCCATGGTAATCAGTTGCCAAAATTTGCTGTAAGTCAAGGGAAGAACCAATTTTCTGAAAAGCTTTACGAATCCTAACACCTTTTTCTTTTGGCCTCTCAAACATCTCCATCAGTAGAGATTTCGATGGCTTCAAATCTACCAACCTCGGTTCCTCAAGACATACCTGCAATGGACGATGTGAGCTTTTAAAGAATTCGACAGGTTCAACCATTACCTGCTCATATTCCATTGGCAAAGTATTATCATCTCGTTGATCTTGCATGTGGTCGTGTAATTGCCGTGGCAATTGTAGATGAGAGCAATCTACAGATTCTTGCTTCAACATCAACGTTGTAACCTTATGGGCATCAGGTTCCTCAGAATTTGTTGTAGTATTGTTGTTCTCAGCTTCACTGAGTGTTGTCGCGGCATTGGTCTGTTTAGGCTCCTCAATCATTGTTGAGGCAATTTGTTGTTTAGGCTCATCATGTGTTGGGCAGTCTCTTTCATTGGTATCCTCTTGACTTTGAGGTTCTAGTTGTTCCCCACACATCGAAGAGCTTTCTTTGCATTGCTCCTTATCCTCTTGCCTTGGGACGTCAGTATCCCTAGGAATGAATTGTGGTGTATGTTATCCATGACATATGTGGATCTCCCCAATTGATCTTCTGAATCCCCTAAGGTTGCATCCCACTGAGCTATCCTCGTATCCATAGATTTTGATATCTCTCGAATCTCTTCAATTGATCCGTCAAGTCTAGCCAAGGAAGCTAGTAACGTTTCCTCCAAGGAATTGGAATGCTCTTGAAAAGGACTACATTGCCATGGCATATCTGTTGCTGCGGCAAAATTGTTATGGTAAAAAAAAAATTAAGCTTTTTGACCATACCATGAAGAATTTTGTTGCTGGTTCCCTCTATGGTCCTTCATATAGTTATATGCACCGAAAATGTGAGGGCATTTTCAAACACATGATGCTCTCCACACATAGCACAAGATTTTTCCACGGTATAAGTTCTTTGGGCTTTTCTCGGTTGGTATAGGTAATCATCAAAGGGTGCAAGAAACTTTTGATTGGATTGATTCATATCTCCCAACATCATCTCTCGAATAGATTGGCTTTTATTTCCCGACATGTTGATGTCCCTTAACTTGTAGCGCACCTAATTTTTTTTGATAAAACAAACAAAAAGAAAAGTTAGTAAAACTAAGAGAAAAAATGCAATAACAAAAATAACTAACACCAATTGCCAATCCCTGGCAATGGCGCCCAAAAACTTGTTGCGTATAATAAGTGCTACGCAATTGTGCAAGTATACACGTCGCAAGTAATAAAGTGATATGAGTATCGAGTATCGTCTCCACAGGGATTGGTTTGGGCCACTTTGCTTAAGTTACTGCACTGTGAAAAGTAAAAACACAATTGATAATAGGAGTTCTAATTAACGAGTAAACTAAGAACAATAAACTAAAAGAATAGATGAAATCAAAAGAGAGAATAGGTCAGGTTATCATGAGTTGAGGTGTGATAGCCGATTGGATCGTCTTGGTAAAAGAGTGCAAGGGCAACTCAGTTGTCGTGGCAACTTGCACAGCGGAGTTGCCTTGGCAACTAATCGATGGTTGCCTGGGCGACTAGCTGGGCAACTACTTGGGCGTCTGGGCAGCAACTTCAAGGTTCGGCAAAGCGTTCTTCAATGGTTTCTTCTTATCCCTAAGTCGAAACTCTAGCTACTTGTGCATGTCTTGATAATACATCCCTACGTGAATCAAGGGTGAATAACAACCAATCTTGCGCTCCTCTTAGCTGTTGAAATCCTTAACTTATTCCTAAGCGGTCTAATCTTCACCATCAATAGATTGAATAAAGACCATACTCATTCGTTTCTTGAATCTAACTCTCCCGATATTAGATAAATAGATGAAGTTACGAGATCCTCTCCCAATTCACTCGCAAACAAGAATAAAAGCCAAGAATGAGTAAACCTTGAATAGAAAAGTGCAAACTCTTATTACCTAAACAAAATCCAATTATTTCTCACAACAACAAAACACAATAACCCCAACCAATCAAGTTAGTTCATGGTTGGGTTCAAAAGATGTACAAAGAATAATCTCCAAACCATGAATCTAATGGAAGCAAAGAAGAAGAAGAAGAAATCAAACTCTCTCCCCTTGCTCTCTTGTCGAAATTTCTCTCCTCTTGCCCTTTGGAGTTGTCAAAATTTTCCCTCTTCTTGCCCTCCTCCAAGTTGACGATATGGCCTCTAATTTATAGGGCTAGGTCAAAGTCCTTCTTTGAGGAGGAAGTTAAGTTGGAATTAAATTATCTTTAAAGAATATAATTCTTTATTATAATTATATTCCTACTAGAACTTCTCCTATCTTCTTGGAATTTAATTCTTCTTTAATCTCTTCATGGAAATCAAATTCCTTTGGGATTTAGCTTTGCTCCACGTCATCTTGGGCTTGTCTAGTCATCAATTTCGACTACCATATCACCTTATTCTTTGTCGACAATTGCCCTGGCAACTAGCTCGGCATCTCCTTCATCCACTGCCCTGGCAACTGGTTCTAGCCTTGTTTAGGCAAGTGATTATGCACACACACAAAAACACACCAAAGCAGCATATTTTTCCACAAAAATCACCAAGTTATGTAATCAAGCTCAACGGTGGAAAGAAACATGAATTAATGCATGAATGACTAATTATGCAACTAATATGAGCTTAAGTCTAACAATAATATGAGTAAAAAGGGTAATAAAAATAGTACTTTTGAACACTTATCAGTCGGTCTTGCCTCTTCTTCAGTGTTGTAGCTAGACCAAATTCACTAACTCTTGATCCTGCCTTTTTGTCGGTGTCGTATCTGGATCAACATTACTAACTTTAGACCATGCCTCTTCGTCGGTGTTGTAGCTTGGTCAAAATTTGCCAACTTTCAAGTTTTATCAATGTTGTATCAAAAAAATAGAAAAAGTCAAAAAAATATATAAAAAAAAGAGAAGAAAATAAGAAAAATTAAAAAAGAAGAAAATAGAGCAAAATGAAAAAAATAGAAAAAGCAAAAGCAAAAGAAAGGGAAAACAAAGAAAAAAGAAAAAAGAAAAAGAGACAAGGAAGTTGTCAGTTTTCAGGTGTCTCTTCGCCAGAGTTGTAGTTGGATCAGACATCAGAACTTTCATCCATCGGTCTTGCCTCCTCTTCAGTGTTGCAGCTGGATCGAATTTTGTAGACTCTGCCTCTTCATCGGTGTTGCAGCTGGGTCGAACTCTCTTTATGTATTAGCTTATTATCAATAAGGTAGTGAGTTACCCTCATTTTGCTTCCTCAACCCCATTTTGAAGATTTCGCTTCCTCCAAGAGTGACAAAGTAGATTCGTCAAGTTTAGAAAGAAGACTTGCGCCGAAGAGAAAGAATATCTACCGAATAAGGAAGATACGCGTCAGAAGGAGAGAAGTTCAGCCATATCGGACAAAAATGGTTATTCTTTGGTCTTTGCTCTGTTCATGTTACATATCAATGAGCAAAGAGGGGCAGCTGTAATACCGATTTTTGTCCGGACCCCAAATTATATTCGAACCGTCTACCCTATTTAAACCAAATTTCCAAAAAAATAAAAAATATATATATAAAATCAAGGCATGGTCTCCACGCAGAGAACCATGCCCTGCCACACCCAGTCCCCACGTCACATGCCCTGCTACCCATGCCCATTCCCTATTCCTCATTCCCACACTCCACTCAACCTCCCCCTTTATCCACTTAAAATAGCCACACCACAATTAAAAGAGGGGGCTCTCGGCAAAGCAAGAAAAAAAGGGAGGGCAGATTGAAGAAAAGAACCGTCCATTCACATTTTTTGACTTTTGAAGATACTACAAATTGGAAAGAAAATGAGAAAAACTCACTACCATATTTAAGTTTGGGTATTTATTTTTTGGAGTATGTTTGTGGTTTAATCTTTTTTATAATCTAATAGAAATTATGTTTTCTAGTAATCTTTTTATGTTTTTGTTCTTATGTGTTTGTATATTTTGATGTTCATATGTTTCTATATGTTGTTAGCATGTGTTTAGATTAATTATTGGTGGTTGTTTAATATTTGTTTTTCAATCTTCTCATCTCTAATATGTTTTTTTATCATGATATGTATTTGTTCATGGCTTTTATTTATTTTTTATGTTTGGTATGTATGTACATCTTTGTATTTGATATGATTCGTATGTATTTTATGTTCATCTTGTTTTTAGGTTATATGTTAGTGTGGTATTATTTATCATGTTTAAATGTCATGTTAGGTTGTGGGTGTAAATTATGTTAGATGATAGAAGTCAAGTATTAGTTTTTTATGTTAACATGTTGTTATGTTAGTTTAGCATTACATTTCATGTATGTCATGTATATTATATTGGTGTCTTAATGTGTTTAGACATGTTAGAATTAATTATTTTAGTTTTGGAAGCTCGTTTTTCTCGTTCATGCTTTGTTTTTTATATTATGATTGATCATGTTTTTTTATTCATGTAGTTTATTATTATCTTTTAAATAATATTATAATATTTATGTGTTTATGCCATGCAATTTAATATTGTTGCATTTTAGCCCTTAATTTTCATATTCATGTTGTTTTATGTATATTAGTGTAAACCATGCATGATTATTATTATTATTATTTGTTAGATTCGTTTTATTTATATGATTGATATTTATGTATTTATGTTAGATTAGTGTTTTATTATGTTAGCATTATTTATGTTTTTGCCGCAATGTATTTATTTATATTTGCCATGTTTTTTTAAGTTTGCATAACGAATATATATTTTGTCAATGCGGTGCCCTTTTATCCGAGCGTAAACGGGGCCAGTGTCAGGCGTAGTGATAGTGGTTAGGCGTTTATTCTCGGATAACGGGGCCTTTAAAATCTACTCGCATTTATAACCAAATTTTAATTTAATCATCACTTTAATCCGGAAAGTCTAATATTAATAAAGCGGTAATTATTAAAGTACCAATTTTGGGCGGTGTGGGGTGCTAATCCTTCCCCATCCGTAACCGACTCCCGAACCCATCATTTTAAAATCTCTGATTTTTTTATGGTGTCTGGTTCACCTTGAGTGGCCGGTGGTGACTCCATTTTTAAATAAAACACGGGTTTTATAAAACTCCCCGCGAAAGAAAATATTTTCAAAATAAATAAAAAAAAACTTTCTTTTTTTGCGTAAAAGGACATCGCTACACACGCAGACATGTATTACCTTAGGTTCAATGTTATTAACTTTTAGGCATTGAGAGAGTGAGAAGTTCATTAGAAAATCTTGTCGAGTAAGTAAAGATCTTAATGGTTTACGTAGACATGTATTGCCAATAGCTATAGCATTAAAATAAGTAGTCAAACATATATCCTTAGCAATAAACCCAGCTTCCATAATTATATGTTATTTACTACAGCATCTGTTTGTCTTGATTATATCTACCTTTATTTTAATTGCATTTAGTTTTAATAAACCGACACCGATCAATACTTGCACAAACATTTTTAAGTTCAATAACTTCGTAGTTATTGATCCAATCCTTGTGGCTTTGACACTATACTCTATCACTTTATTACTTGATTTGACGAGTATACTTGCTCTAAAGTGCATCCCTATTCGACAAGCATCACTTCGTTGAATGATCTTGGTTGCGTTCTCATGTAAGAGGGTACAATCATCGTTTATGCCTCGAGAAAACTCAAATCCCATGAATGGAACTATCTTACCCATGATTTGGAGCTAGTAGCAATTATCTTCACATTAAAGATTTGGAAGCACTACCTGTATGAGGAAAAGTGTTACATCTACATCAACCCTAAGAGTTTAAAGTATTTGCTTACCCAGAAGGTGTTAAACTTAGGACAAAGGAGATAGATCGAGTTGCTCAAGGATCATGATTGCATCATCGAGTACTATCCTGGTAAAGCTAATGTTTGCTTCCTTTAGGATGAACGAGGATGGTGGTTTGTTAGCTGAGCTTCGTGTGGAACTTACCTTGGTACAAGAAGATCAAGAGGACACAAGTGTTAGACGAAGAGTTAGTGGAAAAGATAAAAATAATCCAGCGAGTCAAAACGTCTAATTTCGCGTTGCAAGAATGTGGGGTTTTGTATTTCAAAGGCTGGTTATGTGTTCTCGCCTTAGAGGATTTGTAAGGTTAGATTGTTCGAGTGGCTCATCGTAGTTTATTTTCTATACATTCGGGTAATAACAAGATGTACCAAGACCTTCTTCCCTTTTATTGGCGACCCTGCATGAAGAGAGATGTGTCAGAGTTTGTGACCATATGCCTAACTTGTTAGCAATTTAAGGTCGAGCATTAGGTTTTTTGGGTTTGCTTTAACCCATTTAGCTTCTACGATAGAAATGAGATCAAGTAACCATGGGTTTCGTGAAAGGTTTGACGTTGACCCAAAGGAAGCATGACGCTATTTGGGTAATTGTAGATCACTTGACCAAGACTGCAAATTTTTTGCCTGTGCATATGGATTTCACTCTTGAGAGGTTAGCCTGTTTGTACATCAAAGAGATCGTGAGGTTTATGGGGTACCATCTTTGATCATCTTTGATAGAGATCCTTAATTTACAGCCAGGCCTTGGAAAAAGATTCACGAGGCTTTGGATGCTAGATTGCATTTCAGTACAGCCTTTTATCCTTAGACCAATGGTCAGTCTGAGTAGGTTATCCAAATTTTGGAGAACATGTTGCATTGTTGCATCATTGATTTTGAGGGGAGTTGGGAGGAACATCTTCCATTAGTTGAGTTCGTTTACAGCAATAGTTACCAGTCGAGCATTAAGACTGCAAACAAATTGAACACCCTTGTGTTGGACGAAACTCCATAGAAGGAGGATCGCAGGATTTGATTTGATCAAACAAATCGAAAGAAAAGTTCAGATTATCAAGGAAAGACTGCAAGCTGCCTTCGATCGACAGAAAGCTTATGCGGATTTGAAACGTAAACACATTAAGTATGAGGTGGGTGATAGAGTGTTACTCAAGGTGTCCCCATGGAAAAGAGTAATCCGTTTTGTAATACCCTTTTCCCGTATTCATAGTTGAATACGAGTCAAAGATATCACAAAACATTTGTAAAACCATCTACATTTGTAACTCGGTAAAATTTTGTTTCTTTAAAAATGTTACAATGTATTTAGTTTTTATTTACAAATCTAGTTATTCGTGTAAAGTTTAAAAATAATATTTTCATCTTCAAATCGAATTTATTTTCAGGAAGCAACTTATCAATTTAATTTGTCTTGATATAATTAATAAAACTACCTAAAAACTGCCTGATTTAAAATTCATCCAGATACCAAATAAAATACAAATTATATCAGAGCAGGCATACCCTTTTAATATACATGCCAACTAGTAAATATCAAACAGCATCAAAAGATATCTTACTGATACTGATGTACCTATTATTGATTGATGATGTTCGTATATGCTCCTTACTCCAACCATTTCTTCTTTCCTACGTGTAAAACAGTTACACGCTAAGTATTTACTTAGGTAGGCAATAATTCAAATTTAAGTGCAATTGTCATAATATCAATCTCAATATTAATTATTAATAATGCATATGATCACCTTACCATTACATGCTCATTAACATAATTAAATATGTAATAGCATATGTGTATATCAAAGTGATAAGATTAGATCTTACCAATATTGGTGCCATTTCCATTCCTAAGCTTTCAATGCTTACCAATACCTTTTTCCAATCTGCAAGCTTTCAAGCTTATCATTCTATTTTTTATTTCAATTTAGTTTACTTAGCCCAAGGTATCGAATTAAGAGATTCTATGTACACGAGTCATCACCCCATACCCAACCTTTCTTAAGTATGTATATTATTTGCACTCTACCGGGAGTGCTTAGCACCGAAGTGCTTCTGTATACTTACTGGAGTATACAATATATCCCTCATTGAGTTTTTATGAAATTACTCAGAAGTGCTTAGCACCCGTAATAATTCTGTGTACTCAAAACATGCATGAGCATACTCCTCAATGAGCATTTATAAATTTGCACTTTACCTGAAGTGCTTAGAATCTTTATACAGCTGTTTATGACTCTATGGCTAGCCAACTATACCTTTGAACCTCTATATCATACTTGGGCTTTATATCATCAAATATTTCATCCATGGCAATGTTTATCAATTTATATTAACATGAAGCAGTTCATAACCGAATAACATTAATAGTAAATCATCATCAATAACTAGCGATCAATGCATTTATTTTCAACCTTTGACATATTTAAAGTATGTCAAATGTATGATCAATGGCATAATTATCATGACAATATATAAACCAGGTTGACTCATCGCAAGTCTTACCGGTGATGTATAAAACATCTATGTATAATGTTATGTATGTATTGCACTCACCTGGGCCATGTATTAGTATGCCTCACTAAGTCCTCTTTGATCGTTTCCTTCATTGTACCTTGAACCTCCCTTGATTCGAACTTAACTTCATAATTCAAATAAGTAAAATATTTGTTAGATCCCAATCTAACAATATGTTACATATTGTCTAATATAATCATTCGAATACAAAATCTCCAAACATTTTCTTTTCTTCCTTGTATTGTTCAAAAACTCGTTATGGTCCTTAGTGACCAATTTGAACTTCCATTAACCCTTTTCAAGCTTACTAATCAACCTTAGATACAAAGTGTATCGATTCTCATTTTCTGGCTGTTTGCAGTACCTCCCAAGAAATATTTCTATAAAATAATCTACAACTCTGAATTCGATTCCGATTGTTCTGAAAGAAAGTAGATTCAATAATATTTTCAACCATATAAATTAATATCCCAAATTCAACTTGTACGATTTATGGCGAATTTTCAAAGTCAATTTCCAGTATTGAATTTCGGAACAGCCTGCTATACTCTTTTCTGACCTTTCACCACTTAAAAATTCATATATTTTTACTCAAAACTCGAAATTAGTTTCCATTTGTTGGACACGAAACTAGATGAACAAATCTTTACATTGGTATAAAATTCACCTTCTAACCATTTTTGTAGAATTTATGGTGAATTTTCAAAGTTACTACCATAAACAGTTTTTCTACACAACTTCCATAAACAACTTCAACTTTTATACTAACTTCTCATTACTTCTCTACTTTTCAATTTAGTCAAATCACTAGCTTTAAACCACCAACTCATCACATTCTTCACCAAATAATTTATCACAATAATTCTCCCTAATTTTCCTTATTTACCAAAATAGGTACTAAAATGCAAAGATAAGGATTCATGCTTCTTAACTTTGCAATTTAGTCCTCAATTCAACATTACTACCTTGATTCCATCATTACAACTAAAAATCAGATTTAGCTCCAATACAACCCATTTCGATTTGGTCACTTAACTTTGACAAATTGTCAAAATGGTCACTAATTCAATTCAACATCAATTTGAGCATTCTAACTTCATTTTCTTATCTCTATCATCATTAATAACATAAATACACTCCAAATTCTAAAAATTCAGATTTGGTCCTTCAACTTTTCAATTTTCCGAAATGGTCCCTACACAATTTAACTTAGGGTTTTGCTTCCAAACAACAATTCAAGCTTACTAGATCATTATTTCAACATCACAAACCCTAAATTAAACTTGAATCCATAAACCCTAATCAT
The DNA here is from genome assembly GCA_019671005.1 of Hibiscus mutabilis. Classification (NCBI taxonomy): domain Eukaryota; kingdom Viridiplantae; phylum Streptophyta; class Magnoliopsida; order Malvales; family Malvaceae; genus Hibiscus; species Hibiscus mutabilis. Next base: position 35,967,543 of record CM033750.1, on the reverse strand, counting down.
CTTCATAATAATCAAAACATGTAAAACTTAAATCCCAACTCAATATCATGATTTTTAACATCATACTAGCTTGATTTCAACTTGAATTCAATCATGGAATCATAAAATCTCAAAAGCCCAAATTTGATCCATAAACCCTAATTTCTTTCTCATGTAAATTCTCATCAATCAAGCATGGATTCCATGAATTATTGATATCAAAAGATGGAGCTTGAAGAGTAGAACAACTTTGTAGTTGAAGATATTACCTGAAAACTGAGTTTCGGGGCTTGAATCGAGCTTGGAAAAAAATTCTTTCTTTCCCTAGCCCTCACGTTTTTGGCTGGAAAAGATGAACATTTGGTTCATCGTTTTACCATTATTTTACACATATATCTATTAAATGAATATTAAATTCATTTAATAGTGAAATTACAATTTTGCCCTTTTTATTCAATGGTTGAGATTGATTTTATCATCAATCAAGGGCCAAGATTTAATATTCCATTTTCTCTTTCCAAAATTGCTCTTATAACTTTTTAAATATTTCAAAATTGTAATTGGGGCCAAATTACCAATTTGCCCTCCAACAAGTTTTTATTTACTAGTTTGCCATTCTTGTAAAAATTCAACTAAATCTAGTTGGAATCCAACCAACTATAATAAAATATTCATAAAGTAATATTTTATGAATTTTTTCATATATTTTGGATCAGTCTCCAAAATTTCCAATCGATCCAATATACTGATAAATAATCCTTTACTCAGAAATAAACTGTAGGATTCATCTTGAATCGAACTAAAAATATTTCCAACACATGGAAATGACTTTTATAACCTTTCTCTATCATATGGTAAAACTTCAAAAAATTTCAATTCGATCCGGGTATCCGAATTCCACTTAAACTTTAACTGCGATTTTCCCAATAATCGAAGTATCAAATCGAACAAAAAATTCCACATTCAATTCACACCCTTAGGTGATCTATTTATTTATGAAATAAAAACCCTTAACTTTTGGGAAATTATAACTTTAGTCCCCAAACTTTTCCATAGTTTATACTTTAGCCATAATATTTTCAAAATTTACATTTAGGTCACTAAACTTTTAAACTTCAATTTCCATTCCAATTTTCCTTGGTATTCAACCAAAATTTCAGAATACCTTATTCAATTCACTATCTATCACATGATACCTTTAAACCTTAGAAATTTCCTTCCCAAAACTCATAATTAAAGAAATCCCAACTTTTGCATTTTTGTCATTTTAGTCACTAAGTTAGCTTTTAAGCTATTATCTTAGTACTAAATGCCCTTAATCAACTTAGTAAATTTTGGGGTATTACAATTCTCTCCCCCTTAAGAAAATTCGTCCTCGAATTTTTCAATACTTACTTGGTTCCAAAAGGTGAGGAAACTATTTTCTTATAATTTCTTCTTATCTCTCTCAAATCTTTTCTTTAACCTTGTAATTTTTTTTTGTCAAAGAACTTTAACAAACAGGATTGTCTTGTTTTCTTTGTTCTTTGACTCCATGTGCTAGGATCTTTACCAGTTCTTTTTCATAGCTTAAATCCAGTTGAATATCTATTTTCTCCGGAGTAACAACATGTGAGGGGTCTAATCAATATTTTAAGAGCATCGATACATTATGAATCATGTTCATTTACAAAGATAAAGCTAACTATTAAGCTTAACTATCATACTAACTCCTTTCACAATTTCTTATAGCCCAATAAATTTTGAGCTTAACTTTCTCGTTGTCTAAACCATAACACCTTCTTCCAAGGTGAAACTTTTAAGGAATACTTTATCCTTAACTTCATATTAAATATCTTTTCTTTTAGGGTCAACATATAGTTTCCATCATCGATATAGAAATTCTTCCTTGATAATATAAATATCTATCAAACCTAACTTCCAAGTTTTCAGTTTCACTTTTTTCCACTTGTTTGCACCTTGACAACATTTTCATCCTTTCTTTAAAGATATCTTATTTAATCCAATATGGTAAATTTTATTCTTAACTTGACAATCAAAACACCATCTTCTATTAATGCCAACCTTGCATTCATAGCTCTTAAGGCAACAATTGTCTTTCGAATGAGAGCGCCAGCTATCACATTAGCTTTTTCTGGATGATAGTCAATGACCATATCATAATTCTTAAAAAGCTCAATCCAACTTCTTTACGTCAAGTTTAACTCTTCTTTAGTAAGCATATACTTTAAACTTTTATAAACTATATAAATATAGCATCGTACACTGTATAAATAATGATGCTATATCTTTTAAAGCAAATACAATCATTGCTAGTTCCAAATTCTAAGTAAGATAATTCATCTCATATATCTTAATTTGTCTCAAGCATAGACCATTACTTTTCCTTCTTGCATAAGTACACATCCCAAACTGTTATAAGAAGCATCGTTATACACCACATAATCTTTACCCGATTTTGGTTGTATTGGTATCGTGGCTTCTATTAAGATCTCCTTTAATGTCTCAAAGATTTCTTAGCATTAATTTGTTCAACTGAACGACATTTCTTTCCTCAATAGCTTGGTCAATGAGGAGACAATCATCAAGAAATTATAAACCTTTGAAACATTTTTCAGAGGTTTCCATTCAACTATAATTTGTACTTTCTTGAGGTATATTCTTATTCCTATTGCCCAATCCACATAACTAATAAAACAGCTTTAGACAACCAATCTCATACTTTAACAATTTAGCATATAGCTTCTTTTCTCGAAAGGTCTGAAGAACAATGCAAAATGGGCATCTTATTCTTCCTTTTTTCCTTTGAATAGACCAAAATATACTCAACGAATTCTACCAAAAACTGGTCCAAGCAAAATTAGAATACTTGGTTCATTAGGCTTATAAATGTTGTAGGTATCATCACGAACTCATAGTATTCATACCAAGTCCAAAAAGCTATCTTTAGAATTTCTTCTTCCTTGATTTTTTTAACTAATCAAAGGATCATCAGTCTTTGGAAGAAGATATTTATTCTTTACTATTACCTTCTCGAGCTGATAGAAATCAGTATTTCTCTTTCACAATTAACACTGGTGTGCCCTCAAGATGACACACTTGACTTTATAAAACATCGACCTAACATTCCTTGCAATCTGTACCTTTAAATCTCAAAGTTCGGTCGAAGCCATTTTATACGGGGCCATTAATTTAGGCGCAATGCCTGGTAACATCTTTATTTTGAATTTTTCCTCTCAATCTAGAGGTAATTCCGAGTAATTTATCTGGGAATACATCCGGATATTTTTGGATAGTCGAGTTATTTTTCAATTTAACTTCAACAGCCCGAGCATCTACTACATTTGCTAAGAAAACTTAGCAACCTTATAACAACAATTTCCTTAATAAAAAACTAAAATTACATTAGAAAAAGGGTTTACCCTTTTATCAACTACTACTATTTTTTTGCCTTCCATGTTTTTCAATATTAATCACTTTATGCGGCAATTCATCATGACATGATAGGAAGGTAACCAATTCATGCCCACAATCATCTTAGACTCCTCAAAAGATAATTCTATTAAGTTTATCGGGAACTCTATTTCTTATGTTTTTATCGAGCAATTCCACATGTTCAGCTCGCCCTTACATTACAACCCAACAAATTCGTGACCGCTATATTACTTGAAATAGGTTCTATAAGGATATGTCATTCACCATTCAACTTCATACTTATATACGAATGTGTAAATCTAGGACCCGTCAACATCAATACGGGTTTATCCAAAAAGATGAGATGTGCCTTCTATAATTTTCGAATCATCCCAATCTTTATCAGTCCTAATGTTATAAACTCGAACTGATATATGTAATCCTAGCTATGAAGCAAATTCAGATGGTTTTCTAATCTAGCTTAAATCTAGGAGCAACAAAATAGCTCCATCCAATTTCTCGGTATCCGTCCAGTGTAATCCTTAGATTATTCGGTTATAAATCAACAATTACTGGACCTTAATCTATTTTTCCTTTCAATTCAGGTGTTTCTAAATTTTTTAGTTCCTTAATCCGGCACAGGCACTTCTTGTTGTACCAGTGCCCCTTTCTTGTTTAGATTTATCCGAAGGGTTATTATTGACCTTATTGTTACTACTCTTGATTCCTTCCAAAGCTTCCAATTTATCAGTTCATCACGCTTTCTTGACTCAAATATTTCTTATAATTCCTCCCAATTTACATTAGTAAGGAGCGACATCAATCAAATCCTAAAAACATCAAATCAGTAATATTGATATCCTAGTGGCATGTATACTATTTTTAACATAAACCACTTCCAGTTAGGCCGAGAATCGGCTAAACCTGCAGATATGATACCAATAAATGTAATACTCATTTCCCGTATTCATAGCTGAATACGAGTCAGAGATATCACAAAACATTTGTAAAACCCTCTACATTTGTAACTCGGTAAAATTTTGTTTCTTTAAAAATGTTACAATGTATTTAGTTTTTATTTACAAATCTAGTTATTCGTGTAAAGTTTAAAAATAATATTTTCATCTTCAAATTGAATTTATTTTCAGGAAGCAACTTATCAATTTAATTTGTCTTGATATAATTAATAAAACTACCTAAAAACTGCCTGATTTAAAATTCATCCAGATACCAAATAAAATACAAATTCTATCAGAGCAGGCATACCCTTTTAATATACATGTCAACTAGTAAATATCAAACAGTATCAAAAGATATCTTGCTGATACTGATGTACCTGTTATTGAGTGATGATGTTCGTATATGCTCCTTACTCCAACCATTTCTTCTTTCCTACATGTAAAACAATTACACTCTAAGTATTTACTTAGTGAGGCAATAATTCAAATTTAAGTGCAATTGTCATAATATCAATCTCAATATTAAATATTAATTATTAATAATGCATATGATCACCTTACCATTACATGCTCATTAACATAATTAAATCTGTAATAGCATATATGTATATCAAAGTGATAAGATTAGATCTTACCAATATTGGTGCCATTTCCATCCGTAAGCTTTCAATGCTTACCGATACCTTTTTACAACTTTGTCTGCAAGCTTTCAAGCTTATCATTCTATTTTTTTATTTCAATTCAGTTTACTTAGCCCAAGGTATCGAATTAAGAGATTTTATGTATACGAGTCATCCCCCCATACCCAACCTTTCTTGAGTATGTATATTATTTGCAATCTACCGGGAGTGCTTAGCACTGAAGTGCTTCTGTATACTTACCGGAGTATACAATATATCCCTCATTGAGTTTTTATGAAATTAATCCGAAGTGCTTAGCACCCGTAATAAGTCTGTATACTCAAACCATGCATGAGTATACTCCTCAATGAGTATTTATAAAATTTGCACTTTACCTTAAGTGCTTAGAATCTTTACACAGCTGTTTATGACTCTATGGCCAACTATACCTTTGAACCTCTATATCATACTTGGGCTTTATATCATCAAATATTTCATCCATGACAATGTATATCAATTTATATTAACATGAAGCAGTTCATAACCGAATAACATTAATAGTAAATCATCATCAATAACTAGTGATCAATGCATTTATTTTCAACCTTTGACATATTTAAAGTATGTCAAATGTATGATCAATGGCATAATTATCATGACAATATATAAACCAGGTAGACTCATCGCAAGTCTTACCGATGATGTATAAAACATCTATGTATAATGTTATGTATGCATTGCACTCACCTGGGCCATGTATTAGTATGCCTCACTAAGTCCTCTTTGATCCTTTCCTTCATTGTACCTTGAACCTCCCTTGATTCGAACATAACTTCATAATTCAAATAAGTAAAATATTTGTTAGATCACAATCTAACAATATGTTACATATTGTCCAATATAATCATTCGAATACAAAATCTCCAAACATTTTCTTTTCTTCCTTTTATTGTTCAAAAACTCATTATGGTCCTTAGTGACCAATTTGAACTTCCATTAACCCTTTTCAAGCTTACTAATCAACCTTAGATACAAAGTGTATCGATTCTCATTTTCTGGCTGTTTGCAGTACCTCCCAAGAAATATTTCTATAAAATAATCTACAACTCGGAATTCGATTCCGTTTGTTTTGAAAGAAAGTAGATTCAATAATATTTTCAACCATATAAATTAATAGCCCAAATTCAACTTGTACGATTTATGGCGAATTTTCAAAGTCAATTTCCAGTATTGAATTTCGGAACAGCCTGCTATACTCTTTTCTGACCTTTCACCACTTAAAAATTCATATCTTTTTACTCGGAACTCGAAATCAGTTTTCGTTTGTTGGACACGAAACTAGGCGAACAAATATTTACATTGGTATAAAATTCACCTTCTAACCATTTTTGTAGAATTTATGGTGAATTTTCAAAGTTACTACCATAAACCAGTTTTTCTACACAACTTCCATAAACAACTTCAACTTTTATACTAACTTCTCCTTACTTCTCTACTTTTCAATTTAGTCCAATCACTAGCTTTAAACCACCAACTCATCACATTCTTCACCAAATAATTTATCAAAATAATTCTCCCTAATTTTCCTTATTTACCGAAATAGGTACTAAAATGCAAGGATAAGGATTCATGCTTCTTAACTTTGCAATTTAGTCCTCAATTCAACATTACTACCTTGATTCCATCATTACAACTAAAAATCAGATTTAGCTCCCATACAAAACTTCCATTTTGATTTGGTCACTTAACTTTGACAAATTGTCAAAATGGTCACTAATTCAATTCAACATCAATTTGAGCATTCTAGCTTCATTTTCTTATCTCTATCATCATTAATAACATAAATACACTCCAAATTCTAAAAATTCAGATTTGGTCCTTCAACTTTTCAATTTACCAAAATGGTCCCTACACAATTTAACTTAGGGTTTTGCTTCCAAACAACAATTCAAGCTTACTAGATCATTTTTCAACATCACAAACCCTAAATTAAACTTGAATCCATAAACCCTAATCATCTTCATAATAATCAAAACATGTAAAACTTAAATCCCAACTCAATATCATGATTTTTAACATCATACTAGCTTGATTTCAACTTGAATTCAATCACGGAATCATAAAATCTCAAAAGCCCAAATTTGATCCATAAACCCTAATTTCTTTCTCATCTAAATTCTCATCAATCAAGCATGGATGCCATGAATTATTGATATCGAAAGATAGAGCTTGAAGAGTAGAACAACTTTGTAGTTGAAGAGATTACCTGAAAACCGAGTTTCGGGGCTTGAATCGAGCTTGGAAAAAATTTTCCCTTTCTTTCCCTAGCCCTCACATTTTTGGCTGGAAAAGATGAACATTTGGTTCATCGTTTTACCATTATTTTACACATATATCTATTAAATGAATATTAAATTCATTTAATAGTGAAATTAGAATTTTGCCCTTTTTATCAATGGTTGAGATTGATTTTATCATCAATCAAGGGCCAAGATTTAATATTCCATTTTCTCTTTCCAAAATTGCTCTTATAACTTTTTAAATATTTCAAATTTGCAATTGGGGCCAAATTACCAATTTGCCCTCCAACTAGTTTTTATTTACTAGTTTGCCATTCTTGTAAAAATTCAACTAAATCTAGTTGGAATCCAACCAACTATAATAAAATATTCATAAAGTAATATTTATGAATTTTTCCATATCTTTTGCATCAGTCTCCAAAATTTCCATTCGATCCAATATACTGATAAATAATCATTTACTCAGAAATAAACTGTAGGATTCATCTTGAACCGAACTAAAAATATTTCCAGAACTTGGAAATGATTTTTAGAACCTTTCTCTATCATATGGTAAAACTTCAAAAATTTTCAGTTCGATCCGGGTATTCGAATTCCACTTAAACTTTAACTGTGATTTTCCCAATAATCGAAGTATCATATCAAACCAAAAATTCTGCATTCGATTCACACCCTTAGGTGATCTATTTATTTATGAAATAAAAACCCTTAACTTTTGGGAAATTACAACTTTAGTCCCTAAAATTTTCCAAAGTTTATACTTAAGCCATAAGATTTTCAAAATCTACATTTTGGTCACTAAACATTTAAACTTCAATTTCCATTCCAATTTTCCTTGGTATTCAACCAAACTTTAAGAATGCCTTATTCAATTCACTATCTATCACATGATACCTTTAAACCTTAGAAATTTCCTTTCCAAAACCCATAATTAAAGAAATCCCAACTTTCGCATTTTTGTCATTTTAGTCACTAAGTTAGCTTTTAAGCTATTATCTTAGTAATAAATGACCCTTAATCAACTTAGTAAATTTTGGGGTATTACACATTTTGGACAGAAGGGCAAGTTGATCCCGAGGTTTATTGGACTATATGAGATCTTAGAGAGGGTTGAACCCATAGCGTACCATTTAGCTTTGCCTCCGAAGATGACACTTATTCATAATGTTTTCCATGTCTTCATGTTGAGGCATTATCGTTCTAACCCTTCGCATGTTATTCCACTTGAGGAGATTGGAATCAATGATGATTTGACCTATAAAGAGGGGCCGATAAGAGTCATTGATAGAGGGGTTAAAGAGCTTTGCAACAAGTGTATACCCTTAGTGAAAATGTTACGGAGGAACCATGGTGTTGAGGAAGCCACGTGGGAAGTCGAGGAAGACATCAAATTGCTTTACCCGCATCTGTTTCGTCAGGTAAATTTTGAGGACGAAATTTTTTTAAGGAGCAGAGAGTTGTAATGACACAAATTTTAGAATTCAAAGGTCAGGTACACCTAGGGGTGTTCAAAACTACTCGACCCGGTTGACCTGTCCCACTACCCAACGACCTGAAAGGAAAAACAGGGTATTTTACTAAAAAAATTACTCGACTGGGTCGAGTACCCGACCTGGGATTTTTTTTTTGAGTAGTTGGGCTAGGTCGCCTAATTTTTTAGTAATCGGGTAACCAACCCGACTGATACTTTTAATTAATTTATTTTACTAGTTTTAAATTATATTTTTATTTTAGGTTCCTTAGAATTTTTACCTAAAATTAAATTTAAATCTCTAAATTATTTATATGTTTGTATTTTGTACTTTTAAGTTTTAAAATTTTCAAATATATTTTTATTAATATGTTAATATAAGATTAAAAAACAGATTAATATTTTTAATATCTTTTTGGTAATAAACTTTAATATATATTAATATATATTCATCTTAAAACTAACTTCAAATCACTAATTTTTTGTTTGAATTATATATTATGAACTTTTAAATTTTATGTGTTTACTATATGATTTTTTTAAACTTTTAAATTTAAAAATAAATAAATAAAAAATGTTAACCAGGTACCCAAGTTTTACAGATACCCGATTAAAGTGGGCCGGGACACGGGCTGGCATATGTAATACCCAGAAGAACTGGGTACCTAATTTATCGGGTACCCAAAAATGAACACCCCTAGGTACACCTGAGCCTCGAGTCTCGTTGTTAGGCCGTGAGTGGCTCAAAGGGGTATCTTTTCGGCCCACTTTTTTTGTTGGGCTTGTGGTTGAGTTTGGTTTTGAGATAGAGGGAAATGAGGGCAAAAAAGTAATTTCCTCTTTTGAAAAGATGAAGGCTGCTCTCTCTTAATTTTCTCTGCAGAATTTTGAAATAGATGATCTCACCTTGTCCCCTTTGTGGCTCTTCATCCCCTTCCTCATCTCTTCCCCAAGAAACCAACAAAATGTGCAATCTTTACCTTTTCTTGTGAGAATCTTAGATTTGTAATTAAGGGAAAGTCGATTATCATCGAAGGATCTATCAATTAAGGTAAAAATGAATAGAAATGGTAGAGTTTGGAGAAAATGGGTTTTGGTGGTTGAGGAAAAAGTACGGGAATTGAATATTTAGCTTCATTTCTGGTTGTATAACTCTTCCTTTTGTATCCCTTAATATTTCAGCAACGTTGTAACTTGTTTTGCAACATCTCCTTGTAGTGAAAGAGGTTAGAGAAGCTTCCAAGGCTCAAGAGAAGAAGAAGGCTTGAGATTTGGGCTATGAGCTTTATTCTCAACTATAGGAGTAAGGTTAGTATACCTCTAACTCTTTTGTCTTCATGGAAATCATAAAAATGATACCTTGTATATTATTTGATCATTTTGGTTGTTCAAGCCTTGATAATGGTAAAATCTAGATTTAGTGTTAAAAACGTGTAAAACTGGTAGGAAACCACCTAAAATCACTCTCATAATGTGTAGTATTTTTTAGGAGCTGTTTAAGGGTCATTTGAGGACCTTTGGTATGATTTTCGAGCTGTGGACTCGAAGTTTTGGGCTAGAGTACTAGTATAGGATGAACCCGTATCGGTATCCTGTGTAAACGATGATGAACACCTGGGTTTTATAAGGGGCGTAGCGATACAAACTTCAATCTATATCGGTACTAGATTCATAGGTGTACCGATACGGGTCATCCAGTATCGGTCCCTCTCTAACGCTCTTGGGTTATGGGCATTTTAGTAACCAAAATTGGTATCGGTACGCGCGAGGGCATATTGGTACCCTATGGTCCTTTAGGATTTTAGAGAGAAATTGTTGTACCAGTACGGGTCGACATGTATCGGTACCTAGTACTGGTGTTCTGGCATATCAGTATGCGGGATAGGGTATCGGTACCCACTGGACATTTTGCCCGGAAACTTTGATTTTGAGTTTGAGGGACTGATAATTCGAGGACTATAGCGCAATGAGTCTCTAAGGTGGTAAAATGAATTGTAAAACTGAGAAACTGAGAAATCAACCTCTTATTCGACCATAATGTGTAATAAACTCATTAATTTGCTTGAGTGCTTGGATGATATAGCAACCATAGGGTTGTATTGTTTCATTGATGCTATTGCGTGCCATAAGGGCACTTATTTGGTGGGATATAGATACCCAGGTAACGTGTTGCAACACAATGGTAAGAACCGAACGGAGGATTCCCGATGCTTTGTGTCCCCGAGACTTACTCGAAGATGCTTGAAAGGTAATTTCGAGTATAAGGTGTGGAGTCCCGATGCTTTGTGTCCTAGGGCCACCCTCCGAGTGATTGCGTCCCGATGCTTTGTGTCCTCGGACTTCACTCCAGGTTTGTGTAATTGATTACTGATATTGCTTATGTTGGATGTTGGATGCTTGTGTTGATCTTTATGCCATGCCATCATTTTTAGATACATACTTATACATATGATTTGCACGAAGCCTAGTAGAGTGGTAGTGTACCCACTGAGCTTCATTAGCTCACCGCTCAAAATTGATGTTTATGTTTGCATGTTTCTAGGTTGGCACGTGCATTGGAGGAGCACCATCGGTGTAGGTTTCAGCACATCATTTGTTCATAGTACATCACTTAAGTCTTGTTGGGCTATGTATTCGTAGGACCCCGTTGTAATGTTGTAACTCTTATTTTGGGATTGTAACAAGTAAGCGGATGTTTTATTATTTTAAACTATTTGGATCTTCTCATGTAAACGTTTTAACTGTTTATCAATGTTTTAACTTTTGGATTTGAATGTTTTATGGTGTGAAACTCTTTTGGACTAAACTAGGTCAAAAATTTTGAAGTAACAGTTTGGGCTTAAGGCCCAAATGTGACATTCGGGTTTATGGTATTACAACTCAGCTGGTAAGAATTTCGGTTATAACATAAATTCTTATCTAGTTGGTAAAAATTTTGGTCTACCTAATTTATTACTCAGCCTAACCTAAATTCTTACCAAAATGGTAAGAATTTATGTAGGCAGCATTTTAGCCGCATCATTAGTGGTGGAACTTGGAGTGAGAGTTTGAGGAGGCCAGCGTAAATTTTTAAAAAAAATTTTGGAGGATTAAACAAAAAATTTTTAAAAAATTGAGGGTTTAACTAATTTTTTTAATAATTTTGAGAGAATTAACAAGAAAAAAATTGAACATTTTTTAGAGAATTTAATTAAAAATATTCAAAATTTTAAAGCTTAATATGAATTTTTAAAAATATTCAAGGGTCAAATTAAAATTTTCAAAAAAAATCAAAAACAAATTGAGTTTCGCAAAATTTTGGGGGACCATTACCCCACAATCCCTTAAAATATCCGCCCCTACCCACCATAAGAGTGTCGCACCTTAGCCAACGCGTCTTTGATATAATTTTTAATTCTTGTCTCTAAAAATATTTTACTTTTATTTTAACTTTTAACACAACCTTTCTTATTCCGTTCCTGATTGATAACACGTCTCAAATTTAAATCTAAAAAAAATATGTGGTGCCCATACTTTTTAATAAATCAAACTTTATATAAGAATGAATTATATATTTGTTAATGTTTGATTTAGAGGTAAATCATATTATATTTTAAAGAAAAAAATCAAATTTTAATTTTAAAAATAGATTTTAAACTTAATAACCATGAAATATATATATATATGAACATAAACGAAACCTTAGTAATAGAATTTTGGTTGTAAGAGTGTGAGCTTTAATGAAATAAGACACGAAATTAAGCTAAGAAAAGTTGGGCAATAGCTGCTGCTCACTATTTTAAGCTTTACTCAATTGCTTTGGTTTGGCTTAACTTGAGTTGTGTATGGCAAGTCAAGACTAAAAAGGTCTCGCGCGAGTGGTACCCAAAATACGGCCGAAATTGATTTGTGCACTGAGAGATGGAAAATATGGGTAATTTCAGTACATCAAGTTGTAGTTTAGTTGATATTGTTATTTTTGGTGTAGTACTTGTCAATTTTATAGTTTATGTTTAAAATTAGTGGGTTTCCCTTTAGTAACGTTGTAGGAGAGCAATGTGCCTTATCATTATACTCCAACACTTGTTATTATTGTAACATTTTAGAGATTATAAATTTGAGTTTGTTTAAACATACAATAACCTTTGATTTAGAGATTTGTTGGATTATGGATAATTCAGAAACCATATAAAAATGTCTATCTACTTCATTATTGTTTTAGTTTTAGGGTTTACGATTCAATTTATGATTTATAGTTTAGGGGTTTAGAATTTACTAACATTTCTTAGAATTTAGAGTTTATGGGTTACGTCACACTCAAACCGATACGTGTTGTCCGATCCAATCTGAGGTGTCACATTCAGGTCACTGGAGTGACCCACATTAAAATTTCAGATGAATCAAATTGTCAAACCATTTAAAACCATAAAACAAATTGTGAATCAAAAATACAAGTTCAGAAATTATTCATTTAACATAACACAGTTCATAAATACACGTTATAAAAATGAGTTTCAGACTCAAATATAAGACACAACGTGACATACATGCCCCCTAATTACACGGGTACCATGCTCCGCCAGCAGTGCGATGGTAAACAACAACATGAGCTTGGAAAAGCTCAGTAATATAGAACTACCAAATGATGCAGTAGGCACAACCAGGTATATAGCAAAGCATAATACTGACATGATGATCCAAGAAAGAACTCAAGCAACCAAAATATGAATCATAAGCCAAATCCAACAAGCCAAACTTATTACAAGTCCAACATAGCAATATAAATTCGCTCAAACAGAGGATTAAACACTCCCAACATTATTCAAGCCACATTGCCTTTATTACCACTTTAAAACCCAAACATACTTTGCTAAATCAAGTCTTGAGAATTCCCTCCTTGCTTGCTAGGCCACTTGCACTTAGTCAATCTGCATTGATGATAAAAGAGAGCGTAAGCAATCAATGCTTAGTGAGGAGCGCTCAATATACACAACATCATCCAATGAAATTTTAAACCATTTCTAACCATCATGGCATTCTTTCAAAACATGCACTTTCACTTTACAAAAATCAGCATATTAAACCATATGCAACATGTATCACAGATCATTCAGGATCATTTAGGATATCAGATGTATCAGGAACTTTCCAATTATTTTAGCCAACGACGTTTTGGTCATTTCACTACCAAGGGCAATTTGTAATTCAACCCAATAACTCTACGACTTATCAGGTTCCCAAATCTATTCGAACTAATAGATTCCAACATTACGGTGCTTACCAAGTATCTGGACATACGGTGCTTACCAAGTATCCGGACATATGTACCTCACTCGTATCCATTTCTTAATATAGATTGCATTGTATAACTGAGCGGGTGACTTTCATAGAACATCACTGTACTTACCCCGAGTAGTCTAACATGTATTTGTGCGATATTCCTCCAGTATTGTAGCATTATCAAGAGTGATTAACATACATGAGTCAAGCTTCATAACCCGTATAGGCATTATAGTCATTTAAGTTTTACCGATATTTCTACGATTTTAAAGGCTTTCACTTAATCCAAGTCACAAGGGTATGCTCGAGAGTATATCCATTATTGCGGTCAAGTCAATCATATAGAGTACTTTCGGTAAATTGGACTTTAAATGTTTGTTCATAAATCGAGAGATTAGGTATTTTGCAAATCTCGAAGGCTCGAATTTGTTACTGATGTTTTCTAAAAAAGATCATGAATTTAACAGGATAATCAATAGTTGTACCAAGTCAAGTATGAATTCCCAGGTTATTTCCACGATTAGGGGTATTCAGGTTCTTTTTATACCTCAATTGTATTTTCATAATTTCTCGAGCAAGTGTTCCATGCATTAAATCTTTTAACCAGAACATCAGAATTGAAGAAAATTACTTTATCAATTATTCACTGAACTTGGATTTCTTATCTGTCATCAATTTCTTATTCGAGTCATCTAGATCTTAACCAATTTATTATCCTTTACATAGATCTTAACCAGTTACCAATGAGTTCCATAAAGCATACAATATGTAGTAAAGTATTACCTCGACTTTGAGCCACATCGGTTGACTCTTGAAACTGCTTTCGATCACTTTCGAACTAGAACCCGATATCCTATAAAAATTTTTGATACAATGTGAATACCTTCAATTAACATAATCTAAAATCAGTCATTAACTCAATTATATTACTCTTAAACTGATTAATATGACACGTATGCATGCTCGGGTTTAAGGTCACATTTAGAGCCTTTTGGGTTAGAATTTTGTGAAACAGACTTCAAAATCAGACTCAAGACTTCGAAAAATCTAAAATATGACTTTTTAGAAAAAGTCAACTTGTAACCCCCTCGACCCGGCCTAGTCGCAAGACCGTACCGAGCGAGCTACATTGGGTTTTCTGAGGTAAATCGTAAAGATAAAATCGAAACATATCCATTTTTTCCTTTTATCTTGTCTAAATGCCAAATTATTATCCTATGTGTACATGCTGATATCAGGTGGAAGCTCGTCCTAATCGGGCATCGAAAAGACATCCAATTGGACTTTGTTGCAATTTAGGGGCCAAATTGTAATTTCAACAAAATAGATGAACATCTTCAAGTTTTGGGTTACCATCATTCAATAAATCATATTTCACATATGAAGGGCATAAATCAGCTCCAAACGACTATCCAAACTCAATTAATTGCACCCACAACTTCAAGGGCCAAAACATAAGGAATCAAAACTGCAGAACACTAAACAACTAACTTAACGGCTTACAGTATCGGTACGCAAGCTCGGGTTGAAAATCCAGTAGCTCTATACCGTACCGATACACTTACGCGTACCGATACGCCTTACCTTATAAAGCTTCTTCGTACCGGTACCCAATCCCCTGTACCGAAACCTCAATTGAAAAGCCTAGACCCGTACCGATACACCAACCCGTGTACCGATCCGCCATGCCTAATTGCCTTGCCTTGTACCGATACGCAAACCTGTGTACCAATACGCTAGGCTTGAATTGCCCACTCGTACCGATAAAGAGGTGGGCGTACCGATACACTTGGACCAATAATGTCCATTTTGGCTACCTATCTTGCTTTTCATCAATCTAATACACACCAACATACCCCTAACACACAACCAGCATATCTAAGAACCCCCCCTATAACCATACATCGCATATTAGCTAACACTTCATGTCATCATGCTACAAAGAAGGACTATAGGCATGCTTCCTAGAACTCAAGCAACCAAAATATGAATCATAAGCCAAATCCAACAAGCCAAACTTATTACAAGTCCAACATAGCAATATAAATTCGCTCAAACAGAGGATTAAACACTCAAACACTCCCAACATCATTCAAGCCACATTGCCTTTATTACCACTTTAAAACCCAAACATACTTTGGTAAATCAAGTCTTGAGAATTCCCTCCTTGCTTGCTAGGCCACTTGCACTTAGTCAATCTGCATTGATGATAAAAGAGAGCGTAAGCAATCAATGCTTAGTGAGGAGCGGTCAATATACACAACATCATCCAATGAAATTTTAAACAATTTCTAACCATCATGTCATTCTTTCAAAACATGCACTTTCACTTTACAAAAATCAGCATGTTAAACCATATGCAACATGTATCACAGATCATTCAGGATCATTCAAGATATCAGATGTATCAGGAGCGTTCCAATTATTTTAGCCAACAGCGTTTTGGTCATTTCACTACCAAGGGCAATTTGTAATTCAACCCAATAACTCGACGACTTATCAGGTTCCCAAATCTATTCGAACTAATAGATTCTAACATTACGGTGCTTACCAAGTATCCGAACATACATTGCTTACCAAGTATCTGGACATATGTACCTCACTCGTATCCATTTCTTAATACAGATTGCATTGTATAGCGAGTTGGTGACTTTCATAGAACACCGCTAGACTTACCCCGAGTAGTCTAACATGTATTCGTACGGTATTCCTCCAGTATTGTAGCATTATCAAGAGTGACTAACATACATGAGTCAAGCTTCATAACACGTATGGGCATTATAGTCATTTAAGTTTTATCGATATTTCTACGATTTTAAAGGCTTTCACTTAATCCAAGTCATAAGGGTATTTTAAGTTATTTCGGAGCTCAAGAGTATATCCATTATTGCGGTCAAGTCAATCATATGGAGTACTTTCGGTAAATTGGACTTTAAATGTTTGTTCATAAATCGAGAGATTAGGTATTTTGCAAATCTCGAAGGCTAGAATTTGTTACTGATGTTTTCTAAAAAAATCAGGAATTTAATAGGATAATCAATAGTTGTACCAAGTCAAGTATGAATTCCCAGGTTCTTTCCACGATCAGGGGTATTCAAGTTCTTTTTATACCTCAATTGTATTTTCATGATTTCTCGAGCAAGTGTTCCATGCATTAAATCTTTTAACCAAAATATCATAATTGAAGAAAATTGCTTTATCAATTATTTACTGAACTTGGATTTCTTATCGGTCATCAATTTCTTATTCGAGTCATCCAGATTTTAACCAATTTATTATCCTTTTACCATAATATTACGGCTTTAAAATAATAAACGGTAATCATATGACCATTCATATTCATTCATTAATTAACCAATTACCAATGAGTTCCATAAAGCATACAATATGTAGTAAAGTATTACCTCGACTTTGAGCCACATCGGTTGACTCTTGAAACTGCTTTCGATCACTTTCGAACTAGAACTCGATATCCTATAAAAATATCTGATACAATGTGAATACCTTCAATTAACATAATCTAAAATCAGTCATTAACTCAATTATATTACTCTTAAACTGATTAATATGACACGTATGCATGCTTGGGTTTAAGGTCACATTCAGAGCCTTTTGGGTTAGAATTTTGCGAAACAGACTTCAAAATCAGACTCAAGACTTCAAAAAAAATCCATAATATGACTTTTTAGAAAAAGTCAACTTGTAACCCCCTCGACCCGGCCTAGTCGCAAGACTGTACCGAGAGAGCTACATTGGGTTTACAGAGGTAAACCATAAAGATAAAATCGAAACGCATCCATTGTTTCCTTTTATCTTGTCTAAATGCCAAATTATTATCCTATGTGTACATGCTAACATCAGGTGGAAGCTCGTCCCAATCGGGCATCGAAAAGACATCTAATTGGACTTTGTTGCAATTTAGGGGCCAAATTGTAATTTCAACAAAATAGATGAACATCTTCAAGTTTTAGGTTACCATCATTCAATAAATCATATTTCACATATGAAGGGCATAAATCAGCTTCAAACGACTATCCAAACTCAATTAATTGCACCCACAACATTCAAGGGCCAAAACATAAGGAATCAGAACTGCAGAACACTAAACAACTAACTTAACGGCTTGCAGTATCCGTATGGTAGGGTCGAGTATCGGTACGCAAGCCTAGGTTGAAAATCCAGTAGCTCTATACCGTACAGGTACACTCACGTGTACCGGTACGCCTTACCTTATAAAGCTTCTCTGTACTTGTACCCAATCCCCTGTACCGAAACCTCAATTGAAAAGACCAGACCCGTACCGATACACCAACCCGCGTATCGATCCACCAGTCCTAATTGCCTTACATAGTACCGATACACAAACCCGAGTACCGATACGCTAGGCTTGAATTGCCCACTCGTACCGATAAAGAAGTACGCATACCGATACACTTGGACCAATAATGTCCATTTTGGTTGCCTATCTTGCTTTTCATCAATATAATACACACCAACATGCCCCTAACACACAACCATCACATATCAGAACCAGTCCATAACCATACATCGCATATTAGCTAACACTTCATGTCATCATGCTACAAAGAACGATTATAGGCATGCTTCCTAGAACTCAAGCAACCAAAATATGAATCATAAGCCAAATCCAACAAGCCAAACTTATTACAAGTCCAACATAGCAATATAAATTCTCTCAAACAGAGGATTAAACACTCAAACACTTCCAACATCATTCAAGCCACATTGCCTTTATTACCACTTTAAAACCCAAACATACTTTGGTAATTCAAGTCTTGAGAATTCCCTCCTTGCTTGCTAGGCCACTTGCACTTAGTCAATCTGCATTGATGATAAAAGAGAGTGTAAGCAATCAATGCTTAGTGAGGAGCGTTCAATATACACAACATCATCTAATGAAATTTTAAACCATTTCTAACCATCATGCCATTATTTCAAAACATGCACTTTCACTTTACAAAAATCAACATATTAAACCATGTGCAACATGTATCACAGATCATTCAGGATATCTGATGTATCAGGAGCGTTCCAATTATTTTAGCCAACGGCGTTTTGGTCATTTCAATGCCAAGGGCAATTTTTAATTCAACCCAATAACTCTATGACTTATTAGGTTCCCAAATCTATTCGAACTAATAGATTCCAACATTACGGTGCTTACCAAGTATCTGGACATATAGTGCTTACCAAGTATCCGGACATACAGTGCTTACCAAGTATCTGGACATATGTACCTCACTCGTATCCATTTCTTTATACAGATTGCATTGTATAGCTGAGCTGGTGACTTTCATAGAACATCGCTAGACTTACCCCGAGTAGTCTAACATGTATTCGTGCGGTATTCCTCCCGTATTGTAGCATTATCAACAGTGATTAACATACATGATTCAAGCTTCATAACCCGTATGGGCATTATAGTCATTTAAGTTTTATCGATATTTCTACGATTTTAAAGGCTTTCACTTAATCCAAGTCACAAGGGTATTTTAAGTCATTTCGGAGCTCGAGAGTATATCCATTTTGCGGTCGAGTCAATCATATGGAGTTCTTTCGGTAAATTGGACTTTAATTGTTTGTTCATAAATCGAGAGAGTAGGTATTATGCAAATCTCGAAGGCTAGAATTTGTTACTGATGTTTTCTAAAAAAATAAGGAATTTAACAGGATAATCAATAGTTGTACCAAGTCAAGTATGAATTCCCAGGTTATTTCCACGATCAGGGGTATTCAGGTTCTTTTTATACCTCAATTTTATTTTCATAATTTCTCGAGCAAGTGTTCCAGGCATTAAATCTTTTAACCGGAATATCAGAATTGAAGAAAATTGCTTTATCAATTATTCACTGAACTTGGATTTCTTATCTGTCATCAATTTCTTATTCGAGTCATCCAAATCTTAACCAATTTATTATCTTTTTACCAAATTATTAGGGCTTTAAAAATAATAAACAATAATCATATGACCATTCATATTCATTCATGCATTAACCAGTTACCAATGAGTTCCATAAAGCATACAATATGGAGTAAAGTATTACCTCGACTTTGAGCCACATCGGTTGACTCTTGAAACTGCTTTCAATCACTTTCGAACTAGAACTCGATATCCTATAAAAATTTCTGATCCAATGTGAATATCTTCAATTAACATAATCTAAAATCAATCATTAACTCAATTATATTACTCTTAAACTGATTAAAATGACACGTATGCATGCTCGGGTTTAAGGTCAGATTCAGAGCCTTTTGGGTTAGAATTTTGCGAAACAGACTTCAAAATCAGATTCAAGACTTCGAAAAATCCAAAATATGACTTGTTAGAAAAAGTCAACTTGTAACCCCCTCGACCCGGCCTAGTCGCAAGACCGTATCGAGCGAGCTACATTGGGTTTACAGAGGTAAACTGTAAAGATAAAATCGAAACGTATCCATTTTTTCCTTTTTATCTTGTCTAAATGCCAAATTATTATCCTATGTGTACATGCTAACATCAGGTGGAAGCTCGTCCCAATCGGGCATCAAAAAGACATCCAATTGGACTTTGTTGTAATTTAGGGGCCAAATTGTAATTTCAACAAAATAGATGAACATCTTCAAGTTTTAGGTTATCATATTTCACATATGAAGGGCATAAATCAGTTTCAAACGACTATCCAAACTCAATTAATTGCACCCACAACATTCAAGGGCCAAAACATAAGGAATCAAAACTGCAGAACACTAAGCAATTAACTTAACGACTTGCAGTATCGGTACGGTAGGGTCGAGTATCGGTACGCAAGCCTGGGTTGAAAATCCGGTAGCTCTATATCGTACCGGTACACTCATGCATACCGGTACGCCTTACCTTATAAAGCTTCTCCATACCGGTACCCAATCCCCTGTACCAAAACCTCAATTGAAAAGCCCAGACCCGTACCGATGCACCAACCCGCGTACCGATCCACCAGGCCTAATTGCCTTGCCTTGTACCGATATACAAACTTGAGTACCGATACGCTAGGCTTGAATTGCCCACTCGTACCGATAAATAGGTACGCATACCGATACACTTGGACCAATAATGTCTATTTTGGCTGCCTATCTTGCTTTTCATCAATCTAATACACACCAAAATGCCCCTAACACACAACTAGCATATCTAAGAACCTGCCCATAACCATACATCGCATATTAGCTAACACTTCATGTCATCATGCTACAAAGAACGACTATAGGCATGCTTCCTAGAACTCAAGCAACCAAAATATGAATCATAAGCCAAATCCAACAAGCCAAACTTATTACAAGTCCAACATAGCAATATAAATTTGGTCAAACAGAGGATTAAACACTCAAACACTCCCAACATCATTCAAGCTACATTGCCTTTATTACCACTTTAAAACCCAAACATACTTTGGTAAATCAAGTCTTGAGAACTCCCTCCTTGCTTGCTAGGCCACTTGCACTTAGTCAATCTGCATTGATGATAAAAGAGAGCGTAAGTAATCATTGCTTAGTGAGGAGTGCTCGATATACACAACATCATCCAATGAAATTTTAAACCATTTGTAACCATCATGCCATTCTTTCAAATCATGCACTTTCACTTTACAAAAATTAGCATATTAAACCATATACAACATGTATCACAGATCCCACAGCATAATCCCATATGTAAATCCCTCTACTTAAGCCTTCTCATGCATAACATTCCATATGCAAAGCTTAAGGAGTAAAACTTGTATAAACACAATATTTGAACCATTCCATCAACATGATACAATTAAAACATTATATTGGCTTTAAAGTGAATCAATTCAATAAACATCATTTCCATAAATCATCACTAACATCGGATACACGGATTTCCCAAGAGACTTCGCAATCTCTTGCAGCCCAATGGCATGGAGTTGTGCAACAAATACACCACCTCTACACTACCAAGGCTAATCCTCAAACTTGGAGTGCACACACTCGACACATCAACCTCTACAGCTCATAGTTGGAGTAATAGCCATCTAAGTGTTACCTCAACAATATTGGGGTTCACATGATCGGAGTAAGTACCTCTCGTATTACCTTTACAACCACGGGTGAGTTATTATAGTGCACTTTAAATCCTATGGCCGGCCAATTATATCCGATAACATTTCAATAACCTTTCCAATTTATCACTTCACCAATATAATCCACTTTTATAAACATACATCACTGTTTTCATAAGCATTATTCAAATCATTTCATCTTGCATTAAACCATGCATAACCATGTTCATAAACATTCTTTAAAAACATGCATTACTTTCCAAATGCATCTAACATCATTTCATATCAACTTCCAGCATTTTACTATGCTCATTTCATGCATAAAACATGAGGTAAACAGACATTTAACAAGTGTACTCGAAAATCATTTGCCAACCGAAGTCAAGAGAGAAATTCACTTTACTTACTTTCGAGCCTTAGACCAGCGTATCAAGCCTAGTCTAGACTCTCAATAAATATTTTCAAATCTTTGAAAAGCTATTCTTATCCATTTCACTCACCGACAAAGAAACGCCTCCATTGTCGATATTAAATCAAGCTTTCGGTAACTCCTCAACACCAAGGTTCACTTTCAGATTACTCTCCCCTATTTCAAGCACATCAAAATAGAGGATCCAATGCATTGTAATGCATCCAAACTCTCAGCAAACAACAATTAACATTGTCCAACTATAATCCTCCACAACACCATATCTTAACAACCGAAAACATCATCAATTCATCTCTAACCTCAACCCAGCTTTTAACTACGAATCTCAACCTCTAACTATCATCAAATAACATCAAATCAACAACTCAACCCAACCTCTCACCTCCAGCAACAATAATTAACCACGGCACCTCAAAATTTCTTCACTAACAACTTAACAAATTAGAGATTCTCTAGATTTCGGGATTGTATCTTCAAAACTCACTTCATTAACATTTTGAACAACAAAATCAAGTTATAAATCAATTCTTAACTCAGCAAAAATAGATCAACTACGAATTTCCTCAACTTCTATCATAAATCACCAATTAAACCATAAATCCGAGTTTAATTACTCAAAACCCAATGAAAAACATATAAAATGGATCAAGAACTTAGGAATTTCAATAAAGAACCTTTCATTAGAGGAGAAGAACGAATGCTTACCTCCAATGATGAATTCTCCCCCCCCCCCCAATTGCTTAATAAAACATGAAAAATCAATATAGAAATAATAAGAACTTGTTGTAAAAACTTTAGGAAATCAATTAGAAGTCTGAAATCCTGATTTTTACCCGAAGAAGTTGAAGTTGGAAATGTGTTTGGCTGGAGAGAATTTGAGAGAAAGGAGTTACAAAGTTTGTTACATAAATTTCTATTAAAAGCTCAATTATGTTTAATTAATTCTCTCCACTATTTATACTTCTTAAAAAACTTATTTAAAATGGTTAATCAAAGGGAGAAATCTGATAAAACCCTTTTGGATTATTAGCTCCTTAAAGATTCAAAGTTTTGACCCATCTCCAAAACAGTCACTAAAAATAGTTTTGCAAACTTTGCGTTTTGGTCACTAACTCAAAATGTCCCATTTTTTAATTTCTTTTTCCAAAATTGTTTTCACCTAAATCATTTATATGATTAATAAAAAATTTAGACTATTTTTCCATATTTTTTCCCTTATGAAAAAATTCAATCCAATTTAAATCCCGAATCTGACTCGAATCCCTAATTTCGGTCCACCGGACCTACTAAACCAACCCAAAACTCCTAGGCTCAAAACCGGGGTGTTACAACTCTCCCCCACTTAATAAATTTCGTCCGTGAAATTTACCTGGAGGAAAAAGATGCGAAAATTGCTCTTTCATATCCGACTTACTTTCCCAGGTGGCCTCCTCAACTCCTCGATGCCTCCACAACACCTTAACAAGCTCTATCATCTTCCCACGCAGAACTTTACTGCTAGTATCAAGGATCTCTACCGGTTTCTCATCATAGGACAGATCCGGCCTCAACTCAATATCCTCCACCAGCATGACATGCGATGGATCAGATCGGTATCTCCTCAACATCGAAACATGGAACACATTATGAATTTTCTCCAACTCGGGAGGCAACCTCAACCGATAATCTACAGGCCCCACACATTCAGTAACCTCGTGTGGTCCAATAAACCTCAAACTAAGCTTACCCTTACGTCCAAATTTCATCACCTTTTTCCATGGTGACACTTTCAAGAATACGCGATCACCCATCACGTATTCAACTTCCTTACGCTTTAGATCCGCATATGATTTCTGTCGATCCGCAGCCGCTTTCAACCGATCGCATACAAGCTTAAACTTCTTATCTGTGTCTTTCAACACATCTGGAGGGTAACATGCTTTTCTCCTACCTCAACCCAACACAATGGCGTACGACACCTCCGGCCATATAACGCCTCATAAGGTGTCATTTGTATACTCACCTAATAACTGTTGTTGTAGGCGAACTCAACTAAAGGCAAATGCTTCTCCCAGATTCCTTGAAACTCAATAATGCAACATCTTAGCATATCCTCCAAAACCTGGATAACCCGCTCAGACTGCCCATCCGACTGAGGATGATAAGCAGTGCTAAAACTCAACCTCGAACCCAAAGCCTGGTGCAAACTTCTCCAAAACCTTGTCGTAAACCTCAGATCCCTATTCGAAACAATGGATTTAGGTATACCATGCAAGCGCACAATCTCAGCTATATACAAATTCGCCAGCCTGTCCAAGGTATATGTTGTATGCACTGGCAGGAAACGTGCACACTTTGTGAACCGGTCTACAATCACCCAAATAGAATCCTTTTTTAGCCGGAGTCAACGGCAACCCTATTACAAAATCCATGGTGATTCTCTCCCATTTCTACTCCAAAATTTTCAGCGGTTGCAACAACCCAGATAGAAATTGATGTTTAGCCTTGACCCGCTGACATACCATGCACTTGGAAACAAACTCAGCCACATCCTTTTTCAACCCAAACCAGTAGTATGTCTCCCTCAAAACACGATACATCTTAACACTACCAGGATGCATAGCAAATGGACTAGAGTGTGCCTCCGTCAAGATAGTGTGCCTCAACTCCGGATCATCCGGCACCACTATTCAACCTTTGAAACACAAAACTCCATCATCATCAAAATGGAAATCTGACAGATTTCCATCCGCTATGTCCTTAACATGCTCAACCAATGAATCATCGTACGGTTGCTTAGCTTTAATCAACTGTGATAACGTAGGCTTAACTTGCAACTCGGCTAACAAGCCCCTATCATGAATTACACTTAACCGAGCAAACATAGCTCTCAACTCAACCACAGCTTTTCTACTCAAAGCATCTGCCACCATATTTGCTTTACCCAGATGATACTCAATGGTCAAATCGTAATCCTAAAGTAAATCCAACCATCTTCGCTTCCTAAGGTTCAACTCCTTCTGTGACATCAGATATTTCAGGCTCTTATGATCCGTATAAACCACACACTTTTCACCATAGAGGTAATGTCGACAAATTTTCAAAGCGAACACCACAGCTGCAAGCTCCAAATTATGAGTTGGATAATTAAGCTCATGAACTTTTAACTGCCTCGATGCATAGGCCACAACCTTCTCACTCTGCATCAATACACAACCCAAGCCAACATACAATACATCACTATAAACCACAAAGTCATTTCCAGATTCGGGCTGAATCAACACAAGAGTGTGTGTCAAAACCTCTTTTAACTTTTCAAAACTTTGTTGTTGCCTTTCCCTCTACACAAAAGAAACATTCTCTTCCAACAACTTGGACAATGGTGCTACAATACTCGAGAACCCCTCAACGAAATGGCGGTAATAACCAGCCAACCCAACGCACCTCCAATACAGACTTAGGTTGCTTCCAATTGAGGATAGCCTCAATTTTTTGTGAATCAATGTGAATACCCTCCGTGGAAACCATATGACCTAGGAACATCACATTTTTAAGCCAAAACTCGCACTTGCTCAACTTAGCATATAAGTGATTATCCTTCAGCACTTGCAACACAATTCTCTCCTTGCTTGCTAGGCCACTTGCACTTAGTCAATCTACATTGATGATAAAAGAGAGCGTAAGCAATCATTGCTTAATGAGGAGCGCTCAATATACACAACATCATCCAATGAAATTTTAAACCATTTCTAACCATCATGCCATTCTTTCAAAACATACACTTTCACTTTACAAAAATCAGCATATTAAACCATATGCAACATGTATCACGGATCCCACAGCATAATCCCATATGCAAATCCCTCTACTTAAGCCTTCTCATTCATAACATTCTATATGCAAAGCTTAAGGAGTAGAACTTGTATAAACACAATATTCGAACCATTCTATCAACATGATACAATTAAAACATTATATTGGCTTTCAAGTGAATCATTTCAATAAACATTATTTCTATAAATCATCACTAACATCGGATACACAGATTTTCCAAGAGACTTCGCAATCTCTTGCAGCCCAATAGCATGGAGTTGTGTAGCACATACACCACCTTTACACTACCAATGCTAATCCTCCAACTTGGAGTGCACACACTCGACGCATCAACCTCTATAGCTCATGGCTAGAGTAAAAGCCATCTAAGTGTTACCTCAACAACGTTGGGGTTCACATGATCGGAGTAAGTACCTCTCGTACTACCTCTACAACCACGGGCGGCTTATTATAGTGCACTTTAAATCCTATGGCTGACCAATTATATCCGATAACATTTCTATAACCTTTCCAATTTATCACTTCGCCAATATAATCCACTTTTATAAACATACCTCACTGTTTTTATATGCATTATTCAAATCATTTCATCGTGCATTAAACAATGCATAACCATGTTCATAAACATTCTTTAAAAACATGCATTACTTTCCAAATGCATCTAACACCATTTCATATCAACTTCCGGCATTTTACCATGCTCATTTCATGCATAAAACATGAGGTAAACAATCATTTAACAAGTGCATTCTAAAATCATTTGCCAACCGAAGTCAAGAGAGAAATTCATTTTACTTACTTCCAAGTCTTAGACCATCATATCAAGCCTAGTCTAGACTCCCAATAAACTTTTTCAAATTTTTAAAATGTCATCTTATCCATTTCACTCACCGACAAAGCAACGCTTCCCTTATCGATGTCAAATCAAGCTTTTGATAACTCCTCAACACCAAGGTTCACTTCCAGATTACTCTTCCCTGTTTCAAGCACGTCATAACAGACGATCCAATGCATTATAATGCATCTAAACTCTCAGCAAACAACAATTAACACTATCCAACTATAGTCCTCCACAACACCATCTCTTAACAACCGAAAACATCATCAATTCATCTCTAACCTCAACCCAGCCATTAACTACGAATATCAACCTCTAACTATCATCAAATAACATCAAATCAACAACTCAACCCAACCTCTCACCTCCAGCAACAATAATTAACCACAGCACCTCAAAATTTCTTCACTAACAACCTAACAAATTAGAGATTCTCTAGATTTCGGGATTCTATCATCAAAACTCACTTCATTAACATTTTGAACAACAAAATCAAGTTATAAATCAATTATTAACTCAGCAAAAACAGATCAACTACGAATTTCCTCAACTTCTATCATAAATCAACAATTAAACCATAAATCTGATTTTAATTACTCAAAAACCAATGAAAAACATATAAAATGGATCAAGAACTTAGGAATTTCAATAAAGAACCTGTCATTAGAGGAGAAGAATGAATCCTTACCTCTAATGTTGATTTCTCCCCCCAATTGCTTAATAAAACATGAAAATCAATATAGAAATAATAAGAACTTGTTGTAAAAACTTTAGGAAATCAATTAGAAGTCTGAAATCCTGATTTTTACCTGAAGAAGTTGAAGTTGGAAATATGTTTGGCTGGAGAGAATTTGAGAGAAAGGTGTTACAAAGTTTGTTAGATGAATTTCTATTATTAGCTCAATTATGTTTAATTAATTCTCTCCACTATTTATACTTCTTAAAAACTTATTTAAAATAGTTAATCAAAAGGAGAAATCTGATAAAACCCTTTTGGATTATTATCTCCTTAAAGATTCAAAGTTTTGACCCATTTCCAAAATAGTTTTGCAAACTTTGCATTTTGGTCACTAACTCAAAATGTCCCATTTCCGAATTTCTTTTTCCAAAATTGTTTTCACCAAAATCATTTATATGATTAATAAAGATTTTAAACTATTTTCCATATTTTTATCTCTTATGAAAATATTCAATCCAATTTAAATCCCGAATCTGACTCGAATCCCTAATTCCAGTCCACCGGACCGATTAAACCAACCCAAAACTCCTAGGCCCAAAACCGGGGTGTTACACAACTTTTGGTCAGAGTCAACCCAAAAGGTCAACAGTCAAAGTCAACGAGAAGGTCAACAGGCAGGTCAATGGGTTAACTCGGACGAGTTGACAGGGCTAAGTTGAACAAGACGAGTTAACTCGGTCAGGTTGACTCGGATGAGTTGACTCGGTCAGGTTGACTCGGATAAGTTGACACGGTCGATTCAGTTCGCCTTTGGTAGGTTAGGTTCGATCCAAACCAGCTCGGTTCAAGGCCAAATCAATCCATAACCGGTCATACTGGTTCAGATCAAGAGGCACCACCCGACGATGCTTGTAGACCAAATCAGCCCATAACCAGTCAGACTGGTTCAAGGCCAAATCAGTCCATAACCGGAAATCACCACCCGACGATACTTGTAGACCACGCGTATCCATAATGATCAGAAAATATTCCAAAAATGCAGAAAACGGTTAGACAAACTCGATTAGGTTATATCTCGATTAGGTTAGACCTAAAAAATTAATTTCGCCCCTCGTCGAAAAACGCATCTAATGTGTTTCCAGTCCTTAAAATCGATCAATTTGACCATTTGACCGACGTTGACCTTAGAGTGTTGACGTGACAGTTAACGGTAATGACGTGGTGGTCCACGATATTGATGTGGCGATCCACGATGCTGATGTGGCAGTACATGTGAGATGATGATGTGGCAGAAGGAGCTGAATTGATTATTTTAATCAAATTCGTGGACATAATTGATTTTTTTACCAAATTCAGAGGCATAATTGATTTTACTTAAAAGTTTGATAACTTATGTAATATTTAAGTTAAAAATAAGAATGTAAGAAATTATTAAAAATTTAAAAATATTAAAACTGGATAAATAATTTGTTTAAATTTCAAGTTAATTTAATCAATTTACTTAGTTTTTGAATAAAATTGGATAAATAATTTAGTTTTTCGAGTTAAACTTTTACAAATAGAATATATGAAAAATCAATTAACAAATTGGTATAAATATCCTTTAGGTCCCTGATAATTTTTAAAATAAGCAAAGTGAGGACTCTTACAAAAAATCAAAATATTCTTCAATTTTTTTATAAAAATCCATAAAGTTAATAAAAATAAATAAAATATTCAAAAAAATTATTGAAAATAAAAAATATATAAAAATTTAAAATGTATTAGAAATTATAAAATGATAAATTTTAAATATAAAAAATTAATAAAAATATTTATAAAGTACTAAAAAATTGAGCACTTTCATCGAAAAAGTCTTCAACTTCATCAGTCTGAGTATTACCATCTGTTACACAAATTTTCAATGGAATCAACCTTATATTACAGTAGCAATAAAACTCAATTTTTTCCGTTTTCTACATCAAATTGAAGCTCATTAATATTTGATGTAGAAAAATGAAAGAAAATTTTGGTTTTATTACTACTCTAATACGAGGATGTTTCAATTTAAAATATATTCAAGGAACATTAGTATGCTTAGCAAAACGAGAAACAGTCGAAGACTTTTCAGATGGTTTACAAATATTTTTAAATTTTGATTTTTTTATATTTATAACTTTTGATCTTTTTAATGTTTTTACTTAATTTTTGAATTTACTATAGTGTTTTTTATTTTTTAATATTTTATGAATTTCAAATATTATTTAAATATTAATGTTTTTTATTTTTTAGCTTAAAGATTAAGTAAGTTATCGAACTTTCAATTAAAATTAGTTATGCCCCTGAATTCGGTAAAAAATTAATTATGCCCTCGAATTCGGTTAAAATAATCAATTCAGCCCCCTCTGCATGTCATCATCCTACGTGTATTGCTACGTCAGCCTCATGGACCACAACATCAGCATCGTGGACCGCCACATCAGCATCATGGACTGCCATGTCATCACCGTTAACTACCACATCAGCACTCTAACGGTCAATGTCGGTCAAAAGGTCAATTTGATTGATTTCGCGGACTGAGAGACCACATTAGATGCGTTTTTCGGCGAGTGGCGAAAATGATTTTTTGGGTTGAACTCAGTGACAAAAGTACCCATTTAGCCTAAGATATATTATCTCATACGGTTGGGAATTAAAACGGAATCAATTTCCCTTTAAGATTATCTTACTAAAATAATGAAATAAATTGTAGAAAACAATGCAATAAAAAACACAAGAATTTTACATGAAAACTTTCAAATGAAAAAAATACATGATTAAAATTTATTAATTAGTCAATTGATACCGAATACTCATGTTGTTTTATCTGGTATAGATTCAAATCCTGATATTTTTCTTAAGAATATAATCATCTCTACTTAATCAATAAATTACCATGATTGTTGTCAAAGACAATCAAAACAACCATCATGTAAAAATTATTACAACATACAAACAATTACTCTCAAAAAAAAGTTTCTCCCAACAATGTAAGATTCTTTCTCATTCACATCTTCAATCAAAATTCAACGTATACGTTGTCCTAATCGTTTTAAATTTTACATAAAAATTGATAAAATGATAAATCACTCTTAGGATATATTAAAAGATTACAGATTAATAAAATAGACATGTAGTAGCCTTTGAATTCATTCAAATAAAAAACATTGATTTCATAAAAAAATAATTTCAAACATTAATATATACACATCACATAAACATAATTAAAATAGAAAACGTAATAATCACTCGAAGCATAGAAGAATTTGGCAATCCAAAATATTTATTGGTCAAAAATTTGAAGCAAATTGTTTCTTGTCCTATTGCCTAGGAAAATTCACCGAGAATTTCACGGTCGATGTTGAAATTGAAAAAGATGTGAAAAAGAAAAGAAATAATATTATAACAATAACACCCCAAACAGAATTTTAAATTGAAAAATGGTAGCGATCAGTTTTAGCAAGATGACTATAAACATATAGAAAATTTAAACAAAATAATAATAATACTCCATATTTTAACGTTCGATGCTACAAAATTAATTAGGAAATTGAATTCTGCCACGAGAAAATCTACTGTTTCTCTATCTGCCTTGAGAATTGTGTTTTGTCATAACAATTTGAAACATTAATGCAGATACATCACGTAAACATAATTAAAAATAGAAAACATAAAAATCACTCGAAGCATAGAAGAGTTCGACAAACAAAAATATTTAATGGTCAGAAATTTGAAGCAAATTGTTTCTTATCCTACTGTCTAGGAAAACTCACCGAGAATTTCACGATCGATGTTGAAATTGAAAAAGATGTGAAAAAGAAAATAAATAATATTATAACAACAACACCTCAAACAGAATTTTAAATTGAAAAATGGTAGCGATCAGTTTTAGCAAGATGACTATAAACATATAGGAAATTTAAGAAAAATAATAATAATACTCCATATTTTAACGTTCGATGCTACAAAATTA
The DNA here is from genome assembly GCA_019671005.1 of Hibiscus mutabilis. Taxonomy (NCBI): domain Eukaryota; kingdom Viridiplantae; phylum Streptophyta; class Magnoliopsida; order Malvales; family Malvaceae; genus Hibiscus; species Hibiscus mutabilis. The sequence continues at coordinate 35,935,733 of CM033750.1, read as the reverse complement.
ATTAGGAAATTGAATTCTGCCACGAGAAAATCTACTGTTTCTCTATCTGCCTTGAGAATTGTGTTTTGTCATAACAATTTGAAACATTAATGCAGACACATCACGTAAACATAATTAAAAATAGAAAACATAAAAATCACTCGAAGCATAGAAGAGTTCGACAAACAAAAATATTTAATGGTCAGAAATTTGAAGCAAATTGTTTCTTATCCTACTGTCTAGGAAAACTCACCGAGAATTTCACGATCGATGTTGAAATTGAAAAAGATGTGAAAAAGAAAATAAATAATATTATAACAACAACACCTCAAACAGAATTTTAAATTGAAAAATGGTAGCGATCAGTTTTAGCAAGATGACTATAAACATATAGGAAATTTAAGAAAAATAATAATAATACTCCATATTTTAACGTTCGATGCTACAAAATTAATTAGGAAATTGAATTCTGCCACGAGAAAATCTATTGTTTCACTATCTGCCTTGAAAATTGTGTTTTGCCAAATGCAGACACATCATGTAAACGTAATTAAAAATAAAAAATGTAATAATCATTCCAAGCATAGAAGAGTTTGGCAAACGAAAATATTTATTGGTCAGAAATTTGAAGCAAATTGTTTCTTGTCCTATTGCCTAGGAAAATTTACCGAAAATTTCACGATCAATGTTGAAATTGGAAAAGATGTGAAAAAGAAAAGAAATAATATTATAACCACAACACCTCAAACAGAATTTTAAATTGAAAAATGGTAGCGATCAGTTTTAGCAAGATGACTATAAACATATAGAAAATTTAAGCAAAATAATAATAATACTCCATATTTTATCGTTCGATGCTACAAAATTAATGAGGAAATTGAATTCTGCCACCAGAAAATCTACTGCTTCTCTATCTGCCTTGAGAATTATGTTTTGCCATAACAATTTAAAACATTAATGCAGACACATCACGTAAACATAATTAAAAATAAAAAACGTGATAATTACTCGAAGCATAGAAGTGTTTGGCAAACGAAAATATTTATTGGTCAGAAATTTGAAGTAAATTGTTTCTTGTCCTATTGCCTAGGAAAGTTCACCGAGAATTTCACGATCGATGTTGAAATTGTAAAAGACGAAAAAAGAAATAATATTATAACAACATCACCTCAAACAGAATTTTAAATTGAAAAAATGGTAGCAATCAATTTTAGCAAGATGACTATAATAATAATAATAATAATAATAATAATAATAATAATAATAATAATAATAATAGTTTAACGTTTGATGCTACAACATTAACGAGGAAATTGAATTCTGCCATGACAAAAACTATTGTTTCTCTATCTTTCTCGGAGGCCTAGTCTAATTTGGGTATTGGTTGGTTTAACGGGTTTTTAGATTTTTTTTTGCCATAACTTTTTTCGAATTAAATTGAATCGTATTATTGCTCCTATAAAATATATTGTTATTGTAATAATATGAAAGTAATAACATGTTAATTTCTTCTAATTTGAAGTTTGGGGTGTTATAGGTAGTTTTATGACCTAAAGATTCTATCCATCAGCTAATCGGGTAATCTCATTTTCTCGACTTGCGTCGTGTGGCACAGTGCCTATAATCCATATCGATGTTGTCTTTGGATCCTAACTGAGTCCTGGTTTAATTATTCAAAAGTATGTATACTGTACATGAATCTGAAATTTTTATGGTACATATCTCAGGTTCGTAATAATTTATCGTGTTGGGTTGAATCTCTCATTGATAAAAAAAAATGTTACCGACTTTTATAAGGATGTAGCTCTAAAATGGCACTTTTCTAATAGAAAGAAAAAAAAAAGACAAAGAAAAGAACGGTGAAAGAGAAAAGCAGTTCTTGACTCCTGTTCAGGATGGTTGAATGAATGCAAATAAATCTAATCAAGTTGCCTCGTTTGGAAAGAGTTAGGAATATTAATTTCACGTCAGAAAAGATAAAAGAAGTCTTAAGATATAAATATGGCGGAGCTGCACATTCTATTAAATGTGTTTTTTTGGAAGAGAATAATGTTATGTGGCAATATTTTTTTTGGTAGTTTTGAATAGACTCAGACACACTTTACGGACATAACCACTCGCACGGACGGATGTACCTTGATAGTTGGGTCTGTTACCCCTCAAACCCCAACTTTTTTACCTTTAGTTTATATATTAAAATTGAAAATTTTATGGGATAATTATAGGTTGCCCTCTACTTTAAAAAAATTATACTTTTTCCTCTTCGAGTTAAAATCATGGCTTTCTTCCTGACTGCTCAAACCTCAATTACCTAAGAGAAACAACACTTCCTTTCCACTAAGACCATATAACTAAAAACACATTCGTGACTATATTTTATAAAATTCATGTTCAAGGCTCGACACAACAGATGAAGAAATAGCTTGCTTTAGTATCCAAGAGTAGACAAGAAAATAATTTAAAAACAGACAAAGAGAGAGATATTTGGCGAAATGAAGAGAAATATTATAAGGAGAATTGTGATTTTCCCTACCCTAATGGCAAAGACAAAGAGGACATAAAAGGGCAGTTCAAAGGAGGAAGAAATAGCATAAATTTCACTAGGGAGAATGCATGAAGCATGCTGCATAAACAAAAAAAGGTTAATTTAGTGCCTTTACGGGTTTTGAAGCGTGAAGAATGCTATTTTGGCGGGTTTCCAGCATGAAGCACGCCGATCATTATATATAAAGGGGCTGAGCATATTGTATTCCGTTTGGATAATAAGCATGTCGCTTTCATTTGCCAAACGAAAGGCCGTCCCTAACAATAAAAATAATACAAGTTGAAATAGCACTCTTATCAATGCTTGATATTAATATTTGTGGCCTATTGGCCGAGAGCTTGATAGCTGAATATATGTTTAATTGATCTGGGTTATCTGCTTTGTTTTATCTTTCATATATCCATTTCAGGTAGAGGTGCAATGGATAGTTTAGATCGGGTTATTTTAGGTCTATATTATATTCGATTTAGGTCTGGTTGGATGGAATTAGATCTAGTTCGAGTCTACGATGAGTCACTGCGAGTAATCAGGTCGGTCAACTTTGGGGTCGGACAATATCAAATTGATTGGCTTTTTGGTCGGATCAATATTGGATTCGTGAGGTTCCAGGTCGGATCAATCAATTTAATATTGGATCGGACAATTTCTTAGTCGGGTCAACCTTTGAATCTTTGGGTCAATTCGGGTTGAATTGGGTATGAATTCAATTAGATATATAAAGAATTATTCATATATTTTTGTAAAAACGCGTCTTATAGAGTCAAATTTATTAGTGACAATAATTTGACCCAAACCTGACCCTATAAGACATATTAGAGTTTATGGTCCAAAATCTGACCTAAAAAGTTCAAGGTGGGGCGTACTTGGTGAAAAAATAAAATTGAGAGAAAAAATAGAAATACGTGCTCAGTTTAGATAATCTAATTCAGATCAAATTTATTAGGTCTAATTTTTCAGTCCATATTTAGATTTCATAGTTATCAATTTTAACTGTATCAATTTTGAGGCTTAAAATTTTTTTCCCTTTAAGAAAGCACCATACATTGCGACTGCAGGAAACAGTTAAAATAAACTAAAACAGGCTCTAACAACTACTCGAGCTTTAAAAAGTCTAAGTAAGGTCCACTCAGTTAGCTTTACCATGAGCAGGGATGGACCGATGGAAGCGATCGCCTGAAAATTTTAAATTTATATATAATTTAATAATTTTAAAAAATATATATTAAAAATTTATTTTTATAAATTTGTCTCTTTAACATAAAATTATGCGTTTCAAGCAAAGCCAGAGCTGCTAATGAGCTCGGGACATCCACATAACCACAGGCAGAGATAGAAAAAAGGTTAAAAAAACTAAATATGCTTGAACTGACCATTTTTCCTTTTGTATGTGTACGTCCTGCAGATATAGATAACTGCTTGGCCCTTGCAACTTACTATTTCATGAAAATGAGGTTATCGTTCAGCTGGTTTAGAATTCAGAAGGCTAATCATTCGTTTGCAGGGCAAAGTCAAAAATTGTTTTATGCTCGCAATTCAATTATATATTTTTAGAGGGGTTAAAATATAGTAATTTTTATTATTACATTAATTTATAAATTAATCTAGAGTTTTTTAAGGGTTAAAAGACAATTGTCCTCTTTGGTGCTGGCGTGTGTAACTTTGCCGTGTGGTTGTGTTTTTTATGAGAACAAAATTCGCCTAATTTTTTATGTCCCTTTATATGGTCACTAATAATTTATGTTACATTCATTATTAATAAAATAAAAAATAAATTATTAATATATGTAACATACAATAATTGCAGGACATATAAAAGAACACAAAAAGAGAAAAACTAATTTTATTCATATCTAAAGTTCAAAATTAAAATAAATAAAGAAATTCAACAGTCAAATATTATTTTTAAAAATAATAAATTTTAAGAAAATTTATCCGGCCCACTATTATAAATATAGGATCAATTTATCGTGGCCTAATTAGAAACCAAATGCTCGGACTGATGTTGAGATGAGTGGACCTTGGTTGTGGTCACCTTCTCATGCAGGATGGTGCAAAATTAATACTGGTGGATCCCGGCATGTGTCGGATGGTGCCGCCGCGTGCGGAGGAGTGGTCAGAGATCATGTTGGTCAATGGATACTTGGTTCGTGGGATCATGCTCTATTATTGAAGTAAACTTATGAGAAATTTTCACAGGCATAACGTGTTTGGGAGCTTGGTTTACAACAAGTGATTATCGAAACGGATGGTATGGATGCATTACGGTTAATCAAGGACAGAGTGTTGAGAAATGACTTGAAATTTGTCTGGCAACCACCAAAGTCTAAAATGACGGCCAACGAATGTTGAAAATGGAGGAAAAACAAGTTGGCAAGTTGGAAATAATTAATGGGAAAATTATTTTCTGGTCCCTAAAGATTAGGCTATTTGTAAGTTAGTCCTTAGAACTCAACTATAAATAGGCCTAACCATTTACATTTTCAAATGTACCAAGTCAAGTATTAAGAGTTCTATTTGGCTTCTAAATTCCTTTCTATTCTCTTGTATTAGAGTGGTGAAAGGTGTAGTTAAATATTTTCTCGGGTGTACTTGGGGTATCGGGTTTGTGAGAATAGTCTGTGTGTTGTAACAATTTTCACATAGTGGTTTCTTGGGTTGTCTTTGACAACGGTCGTGGTTTTTTCTCCGGTTGGGAGTTTCCACGTAAAAATCTTGTGTTCTTTTATTGTATTGTTTTCTAGTTTATTTCTCTATTTTAGTCGGTTAATCTCAAGAGGGGAATTGTTCCGCACTTTGATTCCCAACAGTTGGCATCAGAGCGAGGTTGAATGAGTGATAATTTTCTTATCCTTGTGGTTGCAGCATTGTCTGAACCTCCATTTTGGAAAAGAAAAATTTTCACGGTTACTTTGAGTTCGTGGTTTCTTGGAGATTGTTCTTGGCTTCTTCTTGATTGATGGTTACTGTGGTAGTGTAGAAGTGCATGTCTAGGAAAGTTCTGGCTAAGGAAAGACTTGGTATTTGAGCGATCCTTGTGATCCACCTCTCTTTCCTGGGAACTACCTGGTGCATTGTTCACGGACTATATTCAGTTGCGATGACATCCGCCATGAAGATTGACATAGAGAAATTTGATGGAAAGGTCGACTTTGGTTTATGGCAAATAAACATAAAAGACATGTTAATACAATTGGGGACGCACAAGGCACTAAAAGGAAAGCCTGCCAGCAACGATTCTGGAAAAGCCGGCTCTAGTATAAGTGATGAAGATTGGGAGGATCTTGATTTGAGAGCAGCAAGTTCAATTCGCTTGGCTTTGGCAAAGAATGTTCTTCTTAATGTGAAAAGAATCTCCAGTGCAAAAGAGATTTGGGAGAAACTTGAAGCATTGTACCAAGGGAAAGGCATTTCAAGTAGATTGCACCTTAAGGAGCAGTTTCATACCTTGCGTATGGATGAAGGTTCCAGGATCTCAGATCATCTTAGTGCACTCAATCATATTGTCACTGAATTAGAGTCTATTGGAGTTGAGATCGATGATGAAGATAAAGCTCTACGGCTTATATTGTCTCTTCCGACTTCCTATGAACACATGAAACCTATTTTGATGTATGGGAAGGAAACTCTGGATTTTTCCGAGATTGCCAATAAGCTCATTTATGAAGAGAGAAGGTTGAAGAACGGAGGTCGTGATTCCACAGTTCGTGATACAACAAACTCGGTATTGGCAGTGAACGAGAAGAAGAAAAATAATGTGGTTTGCTGGAAGTGTTGAAAGGCTGGGCATGTAAAGAAAAATTGTCCATGAGAAGCAAGTTTGGCAACAGGCTCCGAATCAGAAACTAGCATCATCTCGCTTGTCACAGGAGATGATTTTCTTCTATGAAGTTGAGAAGTACGTCCTCATGGTATCTCTGCTTTACCATGGAAGAGGATGTGTTGCTGCTAGCGGATCTGATGTTATACACGGGCATTGGTTAGCGTTGATGCAAGGTGTATGGTGGCGATGGCTGATGAACTTCCAGAGGGAGCCAACATGGAAGTTGCACCATAAGTTTCAGCATTTTCGACGTGCCGATGTTTATTTTTTTACAGGTGTACTTTTTATGGTGGAGTACGACAATTTTTGTTTTGAGGTTGTGAAAGCGGTGGAATTTCAAGTCATGGTGGAGATTTGTTGAGAAATGACTTGAAATTTGTCAAGGGTGGCAGCCACCAAAGTCTAAGATGGCAGCCACCGAATGTTGAAAATGGAGGAAAAACAAATTGGCAAGTTGGAAATAATTAATGGGAAAATTATTTTCTAGTCCCTAAAGATTGGGTTATTTATAAGTTAGTCCTTAGAACTCAACTATAAATAGGCCTAACCATTTACATTTTCAAATGTACAAAGTCAAGTATTAAGAGTTCTATTTGGCTTCTAAATTCCTTTCCATTCTCTTGTATTAGAGTGGTGAAAGGTGTAGTTAAATATTTTCTCGGGTGTACTTGGGGTATCGGGTTTGTGAGAGTAATCTGTGTGTTGTAACAATTTTCACATAGTGGTTTCTCGGGTTGTCTTTGACAACGGTCGTGGTTTTTTCTCCGGTTGGGAGTTTCCACGTAAAAATATTGTGTTCTTTTATTGTATTGTTTTCTAGTTTATTTCTCTATTTTAGCCGGTTAATCTCAAGAGGGGAATTGTTCCGCACTTTAATTCCCAACACAGAGGTGTAAGGACCTTTTCTATTCTCCTCCACATAAAGGAGTTGTGGCGGCGGCCTTCGTTCATTCAATTTCAACATGTTCGACGGGATAGCGGATGCAATGGCGAAAATAGTGAACAACGCAAATGTGAAAGTGGACCGATTTTATGCTCCTCCGAGTGGGATGACTCCCCTTTTGGATGGGGACGTTAGTTATAGTGCTGTTTTGTAATAGCTTCTGATTTTTATTCCCTGGCTATTCCAAGTTCTGTTTTTGTGTTTTTATTTGCCCAATTTATCAAAGTTGGTCTGCATGGGACTTGGAGAGCTGTCGTATGAAGCTAAAGAATAGTTAAGAATGTGGGCTTTGGAAATAATGAGTTGGGCCTGCTTATTTATTGGGTTTTTCTTTTGAACTAAGTGTTTTCATTTGGGCCCAAACAGTCAACGATCTTCTAGAGCTTAACAAAGGCCCTGAATCTTTGAAATTTGAACATCTAAGTACAACTCTCACCGTTCATAAATCATCTGTAGGATCCTTGTGACACGTTTCAAATTCAATAATTTTGTTCTTGTTATACGTTTTTCTCAATCTTTTAGTATGTATTTTATGTTTTCTATATGTTTTTTTCCTAATGGGTGGCTTAACCGCTTCTTCTTTTTTTTGTTATTTTGTCGAAGTTGGATTAACGTCGTCGCGATTGATCAAGATGACGATCTTTTAATAATCTTGTTAATCTACTTGTTTTGGACTCTTGAGCTGGATTTGGATACAAGCTTACAGTCACCGCTCTTGTTCGCGATTGAGTTATGGTTATGATTATGTTGTCAACGTACCTTATTATTGTAATATACATTTTTAATGTTGTTTGTTGTTCGTTTTTACCTTTTATCGTCGAAGCTTTGATGATGTTTATATCTTTTTTTATTTTGAGCTTTTGATTTAAGATTTTTAACTTTTCTTTTGTGTGGTCATATTTATGATCTAGACCTTTTAATTTTCGTGTTTTTAAAAATATATCTGGATTAAATTTGTTTACCAACGTCGTAAACTCTTATTGCATTTTTAAAATTTTCCTCTTTTAATAAAACTAACATATTCATATTAAAAAAACACTCTAGGTCGACACTGGGATAAAGAACTTTCACAACATTTTCAACATATTACTGGATAATTTGGACTTTTTGTATTCATACATACAATATTTAAAATTATTTTTCTAAATGATATGATTTGAAAATTATTTGTCGAAATAACAATCATTTTTGTCATATAAAGTAAAGACGTGTTTGACAACCACGCTTTTATTTATGTGACAATCTAATCAATAGATTTTAAAAAATTATCCGATTTACGTAAAAAACAACCTATAAGGTAAAAATGATATATTTTTGTGTAGTTAATACAATATGTCATTTTAAATGACTGTTGTGTTTTATTTTTCGTGTGATAATTTTAAATAATTATATTTTTGTAGTTACTGTATTTTTATTTTACAATTAATGATGATATTTGTAACAATATTTGTATTAATATATTGCAGTTAAAAAAGAAAATGTGTATATTGGATACAAAACACATTTTGACCTATAATAATGAAACTAATTTTTTTATTTATTAATTAATTAATATGTTTATATGTTTGTTTTACGTTAACAAGATTAAGATCGAGCAATTTTATTTGACCGGTTAGTCAATCTGCTCATTTTTATTTCTTCACATTCTTTTAGGTCATGAGTTCTAAACCTATTGTGAATACTTTTTTTCCTTACCTTAGAGTCTATCTTCTCATTTACTCTAAGTAAGATTATAATTAGATTTAAGATTTATAAAAAAAAATTAAGACCATATCTTCGAACCATTTATTCACAATTAAAGGAAACCTCCCTCTAAAACGTCAAACCAGAATTTTTATGTGTCCTAGGTGTTTGGAGGTTGTAAGTTGTAACCATCGTTTATCTCTGCACTTATTGACAAGTGGTGACTGTAGACATACTTTTTGTCTTCTGTGTGGGAAGTTTACAATCACTGTAGAAAATATTTTAGTAAATATGTTTAAAATCATCATTGTCTCACAACCTATAATATTAATATTATTTCTGCCATATCACCTACGAGAGTTATAAAATTCACCTAATCTCCTCTTTACCTACCCATGACACATTCATATAATATATCTGTTAATATTAATTAAATAATATAAATTAAATTTGTTATTAAAAAAATATGAAATACTACTGGTCATTCAGACTCCCATGTGTGGCATTATTCCAACTATCACCTTTTTTAAAATAAATAATATACGAAATTAATTTTTTTTACAAATTTGGACTAAAAATGTATTAAAGTCTATTGTAAAGTAAAAAATAATATGAATAATATGTAAAATAATATTTCAATTGTTGTAACAAATAAACAACATAGAAAGAACTAAAAAGAAAATAACAATAAAATAAATAATCTTTAAAAATGAAAACAAATACCAATAGAAACTAAATAAGATAAAATATTAAAAAATTAAAGTTAAAAAAAATAGAGAATAACGTACATATGGTGGGGATTGAGGAGAAGATAATAAACCTTAAAAAAGACTTAACGACAGGAAACACTAAAGAAGAAATCAATAAACATAAATATTATATATATTCATAAATATACCAAGATAAGTCAATATAAATTGTCTTAAATTTGACTCTAATTCAAACTGATATTTAAAAAATACTTATATATTTAATACGATCAATCTCAAACTCAAACTCAAACTCAATTATATAATAATATATCATTAATATCTCAAGACAAGTCAATATGAATTACTTTAAATTTGACTATGATGTGGGGCGGGGATGATGCAAAGTAGGTGGGGATCAGACAGGTGTAAAGGCAAATTCATTCTTTCCTCGCCACCTACGGCGAATCTAATTTTTATCTTCATCTCCACCCCACAACCCACAAAATTTATAACAATCTCAACCTAATTGAACGCAAAATGAGGCGAATCCCCCCACCCCACTGACATCGCTACTAACCATACATAATAATGAGTACATAGATCTATCCTACATTACAGTAATGTCAACAAATATTGGAACTAGTATTGCCATCATCAAGCAAAATGAATTTCAAGTGATTATCAATCCCTAACAAAACCAGCATGACCTCCTCCACAAGCAAATAAGACGTGTCTATCTTTCAACAAAAAAAAATAATAATAAGACATGTCTCCTGCGACGAATTCGGACACCCGGCCCCGGATTTCAATCAAATTACACCCTGGTTCCTTTCTGACCTTCTTTGCTCCCATTTCCTCCCACGTCTTTACTACTCGGTCCCATCTGTTAGAAGACGCGTACATGTTTGACAGCAGGACATGAACCCCGCCATGGTCGAGACCTCGCACAACCAAGCTCTCGACCGTCTCCTTTCCCAACTCAACATCACCATGCACTCTAGAAGAATTGAGTAATGCACCCAACACATAGAAGTCGGGTTCCATAGGCATCTCTCTCACTAATCTCTTTGCCTCTTCAAGCAGTCCAGCCCTTCCTAAAAGATCGACCAAACAACCGTAATGCTGGACGCCTGGCTCAATACCATAAACTACACTCATGCAATTGAAGATTCTTAACCCTTCATCCACCAATCCCATTCGACTACAAGCGCTTAAGACGCTTATAAAAGTAACTTTGTTCGTAATAACTTTTTCACTTTGCATCCTCGCAAACAACCGAATCACATCAGCACTTCGGCCATGATTAGCCAGGCCTGAAATCAAAGAAGTAAAAGCAAAAACATCCTTATCGGGCATCTGTTCAAATACCGAACATGCTATCTTGATAGAGCCGCACTTGGCGTACATGTCAACAAGGGCAGTGTCCAAAACTCTAACTCCATTCCATTTCTATCCACATATGCATGTATCCACCTTCCATGATCCAAGAGATGCACAAGCAGAGGGGGCTCCCACCATCCCAGCATGATTCGGACGAAGACCGGAAAGCTGCATATCATTAAAGAGTTCCAAAGCCTGTCTAAACATCCCCACATGAACATACCCAGTAATCATTGCACTCCACGAAACCGTATTTCTTTCGGGCATTTGATCAAACATTTCCCTTGCAAGCTCAGCGTGGCCAGATTTAACATACCCGTTAATCAAAACGGTCCACGTAATGACGTCTCTGTCAGTACTTACATCAAACAGTTTACGAGCTGCTTCCATTGAGCTACAATTAGCATACAGATGGATCAATCCGTTTAGCACAAAATCATAAGATTCCCAACCCAACTTAATCACTTGAGCATCAGAAGCTAAACCCAGAGATGAATTCTCGGTGCAGGCTCGAAGAACGAAAGAGAAGGTGTAGTTGTTGGGCAAGAACCCAGATTGAAGCATATTTTTGTATAGAGAAAGGGCGGTGGCATTTTCGTTTTTCTCCACGAAAACTCTAACGATGGTGTTCCAAATAAAGGTGGTTCGATGTTGAAGAGAAAGAAAGAGTTTGTAAACATGAGAGACATCGGCGTTGGAGGAGACGGCAAAGAAGGAAATGATTTTACCGGCGGCAAAAAAGTGTGGCGCAGACGATGAGATGAGATTGCATCTGTTTGATTTCAGACATTGTACGACACTGGTCCAGCAAAGAAAGACATCTTTGACTAGCCTTCACATATCTGGCGGACATTGTCAATTTAGACCATCTTTTTTAATCAACTTATCTTTGATTATGCAGGATTTTGCTTCGTCTTGTTTGTCCACTGAAATCAGCATCGTTAAGACACAGATACACAAGGCCTATAAATGCAGAATCTAACAAGTTTGGCCGAACATTATTTATTTTATTAAAATAATATTATACTGAGATTCAAACTCATACAAACTAAATAATATAAGTATCTTTAGCCCTCAATTTTACCAAATATTATTTAACATACACAACCAATGAATTTATATTATTAATAATTTTAAAATAGTTTTATTACAAAATAAGTGTCTAACTTATATATTTTTATTTTAGGTATCTATTTTTTTTATGGTCAAAGCATGTGTTTGTTTCAGCTCGTCCTTTAAAAAAAGTTAACTCTGAATTTTTTACCAGATCGTCGTTACAATCAAAATTAAAGTGTTTTGGGATAAATTTTTTTTCAAGGTTTGGGCCCTGATCTCACTTTCTTATAAATGAATTTTTGCAGTCAAAGTATTTTTTTGGGACATTTTTGGACTTTGGCTTTTTTCTTTTGTATTCATAAAAAGTGAAAATGAAGATTATAGATTGAAATTGATGCAAAGATAATAGATGAGTTCTCGAGATTGAAATTGTTTGAATTCTCCGAAACAAATTAAATTTTTAATTTCCCTCTGGTTTGTTTTCCTAAAAAAATCTAAGGGGAAAGAAGAAAATGACCAAAGGTCATGTGCCACACATTAATAGGACAAAAAATTTGACTAAAGACCTATAAATGGATATGGGCTAAGACATTAGGTATCTACTTTGACCAAAAAACGGTTTAGTCACCTACCGTAAAAATAATAATATAATTTAGACATTTATTCTATAATAAACCCTTTAAAATTTATGTAGTATTTATGATTTTTGTGAAGTTCAAATCTATAATTGATTATTATTATTCACAAAATTTTAATTGTAATAGAGTAAATACAAAAAATTAGTAAAAAAGAAAAAAGAGTTTTTTGTAATGAAGATGGTAGAGATTATATGAGATCAAACTCAAAATGTAATATCAACCAAATTTAAATATTATATTTGTCAAAAAAGTTTAGGAGTACTTATATTGTGTGCTTACATTTTAAATTTGATTTATGATGGAGAGTTGTCGAATGCCAACCGAAGAGAAATACTTTTAAAATTATAGGAGTATTGATATTGAATGCTTATATTTTAAATTTATTTATGATGGAGAGTAGTCGAATGCCAACCGAAGAGAAATACTTTTAAAATATTTTAAAAATCGTGTAATTTATAGAATACAGATAAATTGTTGAGTACGGATTAATCTTTTTTTGAATAGTGAGTACGGTTTAATCAAATTAGAGCAATCAAACTCTAATCAACAAATTCAATCACGCGGTTTATTTAAATTAAATCACATTCATTTAGTATTATTTAATAATTCTCTCAACAAATTCAATTAGCTAAAAGAAGAGAAATTGAATAAAAATCATATATTTTTAGTACTTGTATTTATTTCTCACACTAAAGAGTTAAGTTTAGCACTTGGAGTTAAAATTTAAGATTAGTATTTAAGAAATTTAAAATATCGCGTATTTTAAAGTTTAGGGTTCATAGTTTAAAATTTAAAATTTAAAATTAAAGATTAATTTTAATTTTTTATTATGTAGCATTAGAAAGAATACCAAAAAGAACAAAAAAAAAATTATTCAAAGATATTACCTATGGGGTAATATGTGAAATTTGATCCACAAAATCCTTGTGCCCCGAGCACAAGCTTACCACACTTTCCGGGTTTGGTCCATACTGATGTTACTTTGTTTTTAAATTTTTTACCCAATCAAATGATAAGAATAAATTAAAATTAAGAGTGAATTTTTTCAATTGAATAGAAACATATGCATGTGTTATGAAAGATTAAAGTTGCTGAATTAAACTAAAATAAAAATTGAATTGATATAATATTTAAATAATAAGAATCGGATGATAATTATACAATTTTTCATTAACTGTCACATCATCATTTTCGTTAGTTAGTAACATATGACTTAATTGATATTATTTACCTTCGTTTAGGGAAAAGAACTGTTTAAGGGGTTTGAACCGACTCATCTCCGGTGATCTTATCCGGTATGTGGAGAGTTCGGAGAGGCGCGCCGCTGATGACAGGCGCTTTTGGCCTGCGATTTGGCTTTGAACAAAAGGGCATGGACAGAAAACTCTTTGTTTTTCTTTGCAGAACGAAAATGAATCCTTTATTCCCTTTGATCCACACGTTTTTGCTAACTAATACCTTTGTTTCTTTTATTTATTATTCCATCATTATGTTTGCTCGTTAATGCTATTTACTTTCTTTTGTATATTATTTATTAGGTTTTAAAGTGCCGTGTTCCTATGTCTTTACATCCCCATATATTACATAGTTATAGTTATATATCATATATCTATATATTTTATATTGTTATACGTATATATATTACCGTTCATGTACTATATTAAATTATATTTGTTATAATGTTTATTATATTATATTTATTTGTATCATTTATTTCCAACGTTCGGATCGGCCATCTAACCCACTAACATCTAACTTTTAACATTTAATTTCTAGCATTTAATTTTTGCCTTTTTTCTGCATTTAATTATGCTTTATTTATATTCAATCCGGTCATTTTTCGGATTTCTTTTATTTTCGATCCGGTCCTCTTCCGGATTTCTTTGTTTTATATCGATCCGGTCCTCTTCCGGATTTCTTTTATTTGTCCGATCCGGTCTTCTTCCGAATTTCTTTTATTTATTTGATCCGGTCCCTCTTCCAGATTCTTTAATTTTTCGCATTTATTTACTTTGTTCGCATTTATTTTCCCGCATTTGTTTTATTTATTTATTTGCTTATTTTGTGACATACATTAATTTTTCATTCATTTAACTTTTAATCTATTTAATTTTACCTTGTTAATTAATCAATCTAATTTCTAAAAAGGAGGTATTTATTAATTCTGGTATTCGTGTCGTAACAGTCTTGTTTCATTGGATGCTGACCAAATATTTGAATTAATTCTTACCGTATGAAGGTAAACTTTAATTTGAAATAAAACTTTGTAATTCATGACATCATTATTAATTGTTTGCATCATGCATAAAGGTGAAGTACTTGAGTCGAACTATAAATTAACACGGCATTCAGGCCTTTTCGATGTCGGTTTAATCTACAGTCCGATGTACGGTCAGTCTTATTAATTGAACGGATAATTAATTCGAACCCATTAAATTGTTAAAGCTCGTTCAATTAAAGCTTATATTCGATTAAGAACAGTTAATTAAATCCAATTTTGAATTTCAACAATTTCCATTGATCAAAAGCAACGTCTGTTTTGGTACCGATTTTCAGGCGTGACGGGGGTGTTAATCCTTCCCCACACGTAACCAACTCCCGAACCCATTTTTAAAGAATCTATGGTTTTTATGGTGTCCGGCCTACCTTAGTGGCTGGTGGCGACTCCAACTATTCGTTTTTAATAGAAAACCAGTTTTTAAAATAAAACCCCCAATTTTCCAAAAATTCCCCACTTTTTCCATTTTTATCAAAATCCCTAAAAATTCAATTTTTCCTCTATTTTCCCAAAAATCCAACTTGCCCCAAATTTTTCAAAACTTTTGAAAAAAACAACAAAAATTTCAAAATACCTAAAAATTTAAATATTTCTTTTTTAGCGATCTTCGAAAGGGTCGCTACAGCTAGCGACTCCGCTGGGGATAATTTTTTAGAGTTAAGCCAAAAAAAACATATGTTGCTTTAATCGTTGAAATTTTTTGAGATTCAAAGTTGACTTTAATCAATTTGTTCTTTCTCGAAGATACACTTTAATTCAACGAGCTTTGATAATTAGTGGCCTCGCATTAATTGCTCGTTTAATTTTTAAGGCATCACCGACATGTATTGCATCATGCTCATCAAGCTCTATACCCGAGCTTTGTCCCTTAAGTGGGAGTGAAATGCCACATACCCAAGTAAGCAGCCCTCAACGGGCCAGTAATTCACTTCCGGGATCCACGCCTTTTGACAAGTGAGCAGCCCTCCATGTCATTATGTCGTGCTTTTCCTCGAACCGAATCTGATTCGCAAGCCTGTCATGGGCCAGAATCGAAGTTCTTGTTATCTTAGTAGTTAATAAGATAGGTTCGAGTACCCATCTCTAGAACCTAAACCACATGTGTGAGAATCTAAAAAACCCACCCCTTTAGAGCCATGCGAACAACAATAGAAATCTACAATTCATGTTGTTAGGTTGTTTTAGTGTATTTATTCGATTCTCATTCTTTATTGTATATTTGTCACTATTAAACTCTTCTTATCTTATTTGCCTATTCATCTTTGTACATATCCATGGCACTTCTATAAGTGTTGAATCGAGAACAGATCAAAATTGAGGGCTTCCGTAATGGAAGAAATAGTCCATAATGACGAGTTAAAGAATTTCGAAGCCCGAGTGGGGCAAATGCTAATCTAAATGTGCTTTATATAACAGCCATCATAGGTCTTGATCTTCATTATGAAAAGTCGCTCGACAAGAATGTTTGCCAATCGGTATTTTTTGCATCCATTTATACATTATCAATTATTTCTCTCCACTCATAATAATTACACCAAAGATTAACTTCACTCATTCGCATCACACATTAATTTCATTCATTTGTATGATAGTTGCATTGAACATAGATCTCATTCATTTGCACGGTAGTTGCATCATACGAGCATTTAGCATAAACTTTATTCGCATTCAACATTAATTTAATCCATTTACAAGGTAATTGCATTCAACACGAATTTTGCTCATTTGCACAATAGTTGCATCATACAAGCATTTTCACAATAATTGCATCACATGAGCATTTAGCAAACAATCTCATCGTAGTCGCATCACATCATCTTTAAATGCTAGTTATTCATCCACTTACATCAACATATGTACATCTATACATCAATATTGCATGCATTTTCATTCATACCTGTTCAAAATAAAAAGCTTGCCATAATCGACAAAAGACGGTGTCCAACCGCGAAAAAAGAGGACAAGCTTCATCACCCATATTTGTAATTCTAACAGTGTAAGTAAGTCCGCATTGGGGGCACCCAAGCACCCCCTCGGTAAGTTTACATTCAAAAATAAAAAGGCCCGAATGTGCTTTCAATTTTTGTAATGACCTAAGGCAACATATTCAAAGTTTCAATAAAAAGATGCAAACTATTTTCAATTCTCTTCACTTTGTGTATATAAATTTCTATTGGGTCCCCGTATATCAATTGCACAAGGGACATTGACATTGACCTGAATGTTGAGCCGAATACCTGTGTCTAATTGAAATCTTAAGCTGCGGAGATTACGAATGTGTGACTTGCATTTCACATTAAGGACCACCTAATAACAAATCAATGCAATTTAATGTTCAAAGCCTGGTAATATGCATTTTTCAAAAAGCACTTTAAAGCCTGGTAATAGGCATTTTTCAAAAATTAAATTTAATCAAAAAACATTCCAATGTTCGAAACCTGGTAATAGGTAATTTTTCGGATAATAGTGGAATTTTTAGGGTACTCTGCTGAAGCCCATTCTAATCGAAACCCTTCACTTCATGAGTGGTGGTAATATTTTCAAAGTCATGACAATGCCAAGTAGCTCGAGAATTTGTTGTTTGCTCCATCATTTATTTCGAGCCAAAGGAATGTGATGAATTGAATTCCCCAAACAAAAATAAGACAAAAATGAATCTGCCAAGGTAAGTTGGTCAAGCACCTAAGTAACTTAAAATGCACTTCACATCTTCAAATATCAATTCAGCTTTCGAAGTCTCCTAGACACATGATTTGTTTGGGGCAATCCTCGGTAAGCCATGTTAGTGTTGCTCGTGCGCTTGATATTCGGGGCATTCAATACTGCTTGATATATTCACAATCTGAAGAGAAAAACTCAGTTTTCTTAATAAGCATCCCACATTGAAATCAGAACATGTGGTCTGAGATTTGAAACAAAAAAGTTTTCTCTTCATTACTTACAAAAAAGTTCAAAAGTATAGGGACCAACAACAAATGTGCCCTTAGATCGCTGCCTCAACTCAAGAAAGCTTTCACCAGTTGACCTTCGCCTAGAAAGGTAACATTTCAGAAGAAGATGGTCAAACTCACAAGAGGTTGGGGCATCTGTGTATACAAGACAATAGCCTATCCAATCTACAATACAGAATCGAGGCAAAAATAAGACCGAGCCACCAATATGGCCAGAAAGTTATGGGGCATCCCCTTTGAAGTTAACATCATGGCCAATCGCATTGCATGCCATTCATATCATCATACCATTTCATTCATCATGCATTCGCATATATTACACATAAAGTTAGATGCATTCATGCTAAGTGTATTTACTTCACTCATACATAAAAAAATAGATTCGAATAAGAAGCCTCAATCATAGAGGACAACAACAATGCAAGCTCAACTACGAAGGGAATCCAAACCAACAAAGAAGTTGAAACCTCAAAGAGAGAGTATAACAACACCAAACATGAAATGGCGGACCCTCAAAACAAAGAAAGCTAAATCTAAACTCAAACTCTGAGTGAACAATCACTAACTATTGTTTACTTCTATTTTTCAGGTCTTGCCACATCGTCAGTGGTGCAACATATCTATCACACTTATTCTCATATCTGGCCCTATCGTCAGTGGTGTAGCGGATCTATCATATTTTTTTCTTAGATCATGGTTCATCGTCGGTGGTGTAGTGAATCAAACCTTTATCTCCAGGTCTTGCCCCATCGTCAATGGTGTAAAAGATCAACCAATCTTTTCGATCATGCATCTTCGTTAGAGTTGTACCTTGATCAAGTCCATATTTAGATCTTGACTCATCGTCAGTGGTGTAGCGTATCAAAACTCTTTAGATCATGCCTCTTCGTCAGAATTGTAGCTTAATCAAATTTTTCTCCAGATCTTGACTCATTGTCGGCGGTGTAGCTTGATCGCACTCTAATCACCTGATCATGCCTCTTCGTCAGAGTTGTAGCTTAATCAAATCCATCTTCAGATCTTGCCTCATTGTCATTGGTGTAGCGGATCAACCAATCTTTCAGATCGTGCTTCATCGTCAGTGGTGTAGCTTGATCGCACTCTAATCACCTGATCATGCATTTTCTTCAAAGTTGTAGCTTAATCAAATCCATCTTCAGATCTTGCCTCATCGTCAGTGGTGTAACGAATCAACCAATCTTTCAGATCGTGCTTCCTCGTCAGAGTTGTAGCTTGATCAAATCTATCTTCAGATCCGGACTCATCGTCGGTGGTGTAAAGGATCAAAATCTCATCAGATCATGCCTCTTCGTCAGAGTTGTAGTTTGATCACCATTAACTCCTCAGATCATGCCTCTTCATCAGAGTCGTAGCTTGATCGTCATCAACTAACTCTTTAAATCATGCCTATTCGTCAGAGTTGTAGCTTGATCGCCTCTAACCACCCAAATCATACCTCTTCGTCAGCTAAACTCAGATCATGCCTCTTCGTCAGAGTCGTAGTTTAATCGCCACTAACTCCTCAGGTCATACCTCTTCGTCAGAGTTTTAGCTTGATCGCAACCTAAATTTTCAGATCATGGCGTTTCGTCAGAGTTGTAGCTTGATCGCTTCTAACCACCCAGATCATGCATCTTCGTCAAAGTTGTAGCTTGATCGCAATCTAATCACCGGATCATGCCTTTGTCAGATTCGTAACTTGATCCAACCTCTCGATCTTGTCTCGTAATCGGTGGCATAGCCAGATCACCACATTCAAACATCTCTTTACTCCGTCTCTTTTAATTTTACAGTTTTAAATCAAATAAATGAATACTCGGTCTGAAACAATTTTTTTGTTACTTTTGCAGGTTCTATCCTTCCAAAAAATGACGAAGTAGATTAATCGACTAAATATTGACTCTCCGTCAGTGGTGTAGCGGATCAACAAACGAGTTCTATTTCTCAAAAAGTTGGATGATAGTTCAGTTAGAGTTGAAGGAATAATTGTACCAGAAGGGGTGTTCCAGTCAGGCCGAACAAAAATAGTTATATTTTAGTCTTTGCTCTATTGTTGTTTCACAACAATAAGCAAAGAGGGGCAGCTGTAATAACCATTTTTATCCGGACACTTTCATTCGAACAAAAATATTTAAACCAAAAATCCAAAAAATTAAATGTCCAAAATACCAACAGTCCATTTACAAATATACCCATTTTACAATACCTATAACCCATATTACAATACCAAACACAAAGCCCAACCTACCAAATCTGCCTACCCACTACCCCTAATGCCTTAAGCCCTCAGCCGCCAGCAGCTTCTGAAATCTTTCAAGGGCCGACCCCTTTGTCTTCCGGCCTTTCAACGGCTCTCCAGCTACTCAGCCACGTCGGACGCCACCTCCCGCCATGTCATTGCCACGATGGTGCCACATCTGCACATCTCGCCACACCAAACCAGACAGGCAGCTGGTCCCACCTTCATCGTACAGACCTGCAACAACCATAACGCAGCAGTGCATGCAGACATTACAACCATGTAAACCATCAAACGGATATTTCGAAATCAATGCAAAAAAAAGCAAAAAAAAATATTCAAAGCAAAATATTTCTTTATCATTCGGGTATCAAAAAGTAGTTTAGGGTTAGCCTGGTTACCGTCGCCGGCGACCTTCCTTCCACCGTATCTGCTTCTCCATTCACTGTCCTTGTTTCAGGATCCAAAAATTTTGAATCGTTTTTTTCAAAGAAAAAGGATTTAAGTTTTCAAAAAGAATAAAAAAGGATTCGTTTAAAAAAAAGGGAAACAAAGGGGGTTTTGTTCTAGTTTTAAAATCAGATTTTTTTCCTTGTTTTCCAGATCTAGAATCAAAACTAAAAAATAAAGGTGTTCCCATATTTTCAAAAGAAGTTTTGGGTTTTTTTTAAATTTCAAATTGAAAACAAAAGGAGAAGATTCGATATTTACCTTCGTTTGAGGGAAAGAACTGATTAAGGGGTTTGAACCGACTCATCTCCGGTATGTGGAGAGTTCGGAGAGGCGCGCCGCTGATGACCGGCGCTTTTGGCCTGCGATTTGGCTTTGAACAAAAGGGCATGGACAGAAAAGTCTTTGTTTTTCTTTGCAGAACGAAAATAAATCCTTTATTCCCTTTGATCCACACATTTTTTGCTAACTAATGCCTTTGTTTTTTTTTTTTATTATTCCATCATTATGTTTGCTCGTTAATGCTATTTACTTTCTTTTGTATATTATTTATTAGGTTTTAAAGTGCCGTGTTCCTATGTCTTTACATCCCCATATACATTACATAGTTATAGTTATATATCATATATCCTATATATTTTATATTGTTATACGTATATATATTACCGTTCATGTACTATATTAAATTATATTTGTTATAATGTTTATTATATTATATTTATTTGTATCATTTATTTCAAACGTTCGGATCGGCCATCTAACCCACTAACATCTAACTTTTAACATTTAATTTTAGCATTTAATTTTTGCAGTTTTTCTGCATTTAATTATGCTTTATTTATATTCAATCCGGTCATTTTTCGGATTTCTTTTATTTTCGATCCGTTCCTCTTCCGAATTTCTTTGTTTTATATTCGATCCGATCTCTTCTTCGATTTCTTTTATTTGTCCAATCCGGTCTTCTTTCGAATTTCTTTTATTTATTTGATCCGTCCCTCTTCCGGATTCTTTAATTTTTGCATTTATTTACTTTGTTCGCATTTATTTTCCCCGCATTTGTTTTATTTATTTATTTGATTATTTTGTGACATACATTAATTTTTCATTCATTTAACTTTTAATCTATTTAATTTACCTTGTTAATTAATTCAATCTAATTTCTAAAAAGGAGGTATTTATTAATTCTGGTATTTGTGTCGTAACAGTCTTGTTTCATTGGATGTTGACCAAATATTTGAATTAATTCTTACCGTATGAAGGTAAACTTTAATTTGAAATAAAACTTTGTAATTCATGACATCATTATTAATTGTTTGCATCATGCATAAAGGTGAAGTACATGAGTCGAACTGTAAATTAACACGACAGTCAGGCTTATTCGATGCCGGTTTAATCTACAGTCCGATGTACGGTCAACCTTATTAATTGAACGGATAATTAATTCGAACCCATTAAATTGTTAAAGCTCGTTCAATTAAAGCTTATATTCGATTAAGAACAGTTAATTAAATCCAATTTTGAATTTCAACAATTTCCATTGATCAAAAGCAACGTCTGTTTTGGTACCGATTTTCAGGCGTGACGGGGGTGTTAATCCTTCCCCACACGTAACCAACTCCCGAACCCATTTTTAAAGAATCTATGGTTTTTATGGTGTCCGGCCTACCTTAGTGGCTGGTGGCGACTCCAACTATTCGTTTTTAATAGAAAACCAGTTTTTAAAATAAAACCCCCAATTTTCCAAAAATTCCCCACTTTTTCCATTTTTATCAAAATCCCTAAAAATTCAATTTTTCCTCTATTTTCCCAAAAATCCAACTTGCCCCAAATTTTTCAAAACTTTTGAAAAAAACAACAAAAATTTCAAAATACCTAAAAATTTAAATATTTCTTTTTTAGCGATCTTCGAAAGGGTCGCTACAGCTAGCGACTCCGCTGGGGATAATTTTTTAGAGTTAAGCCAAAAAAAACATATGTTGCTTTAATCGTTGAAATTTTTTGAGATTCAGGTTGACTTTAATCAATTTGTTCTTTCTCGAAGATACACTTTAATTCAACGAGCTTTGATAATTAGTGGCCTCGCATTAATTGCTCGTTTAATTTTTAAGGCATCACCGACATGTATTGCATCATGCTCATCAAGCTCTATACCCGAGCTTTGTCCCTTAAGTGGGAGTGAAATGCCACATACCCAAGTAAGCAGCCCTCAACGGGCCAGTAATTCACTTCCGGGATCCACGCCTTTTGACAAGTGAGCAGCCCTCCATGTCATTATGTCGTGCTTTTCCTCGAACCGAATCTGATTCGCAAGCCTGTCATGGGCCAGAATCGAAGTTCTTGTTATCTTAGTAGTTAATAAGATAGGTTCGAGTACCCATCTCTAGAACCTAAACCACATGTGTGAGAATCTAAAAAAACCCACCCCTTTAGAGCCATGCGAACAACAATAGAAATCTACAATTCATGTTGTTAGGTTGTTTTAGTGTATTTATTCGATTCTCATTCTTTATTGTATATTTGTCACTATTAAACTCTTCTTATCTTATTTGCCTATTCATCTTTGTACATATCCATGGCACTTCTATAAGTGTTGAATCGAGAACAGATCAAAATTGAGGGCTTCCGTAATGGAAGAAATAGTCCATAATGACGAGTTAAAGAATTTCGAAGCCCGAGTGGGGCAAATGCTAATCTAAATGTGCTTTATATAACAGCCATCATAGGTCTTGATCTTCATTATGAAAAGTCGCTCGACAAGAATGTTTGCCAATCAGTACTTTTGCATCCATTTATACATTATCAATTATTTCTCTCCACTCATAATAATTACACCCAGCATTAACTTCACTCATTCGCATCACACATTAATTTCATTCATTTGTATGATAGTTGCATTGAACATAGATCTCATTCATTTGCACGGTAGTTGCATCATACGAGCATTTAGCATAAACTTTATTCGCATTCAACATTAATTTAATCCATTTACAAGGTAATTGCATTCAACACGAATTTTGCTCATTTGCACAATAGTTGCATCATACAAGCATTTTCACAATAATTGCATCACATGAGCATTTAGCAAACAATCTCATCGTAGTCGCATCACATCATCTTTAAATGCTAGTTATTCATCCACTTACATCAACATATGTACATCTATACATCAATATTGCATGCATTTTCATTCATACCTGTTCAAAATAAAAAGCTTGCCATAATCGACAAAGACGGTGTCCAACCGGCGAAAAAGAGGACAAGCTTCATCACCCATATTTGTAATTCTAACAGTGTAAGTAAGTCCGCATTGGGGGCACCCAAGCACCCCCTCGGTAAGTTTACATTCAAAAATAAAAAGGCCCGAATGTGCTTTCAATTTTTGTAATGACCTAAGGCAACATATTCAAAGTTTCAATAAAAAGATGCAAACTATTTTCAATTCTCTTCACTTTGTGTATATAAATTTCTATTGGGTCCCCGTATATCAATTGCACAAGGGACATTGACATTGACCTGAATGTTGAGCCGAATACCTGTGTCTAATTGAAATCTTAAGCTGCGGAGATTACGAATGTGTGACTTGCATTTCACATTAAGGACCACCTAATAACAAATCAATGCAATTTAATGTTCAAAGCCTGGTAATATGCATTTTTCAAAAAGCACTTTAAAGCCTGGTAATAGGCATTTTTCAAAAATTAAATTTAATCAAAAAACATTCCAATGTTCGAAACCTGGTAATAGGTAATTTTTCGGATAATAGTGGAATTTTTAGGGTACTCTGCTGAAGCCCATTCTAATCGAAACCCTTCACTTCATGAGTGGTGGTAATATTTTCAAAGTCATGACAATGCCAAGTAGCTCGAGAATTTGTTGTTTGCTCCATCATTTATTTCGAGCCAAAGGAATGTGATGAATTGAATTCCCCAAACAAAAATAAGACAAAAATGAATCTGCCAAGGTAAGTTGGTCAAGCACCTAAGTAACTTAAAATGCACTTCACATCTTCAAATATCAATTGACTTTTTCAAGTCTCCTAGACACATGATTTGTTTGGGGCAATCCTCGGTAAGCCATGTTAGTGTTGCTCGTGCGCTTGATATTCGGGGCATTCAATACTGCTTGATATATTCACAATCTGAAGAGAAAAACTCAGTTTTCTTAATAAGCATCCCACATTGAAATCAGAACATGTGGTCTGAGATTTGAAACAAAAAAGTTTTCTCTTCATTACTTACAAAAAAGTTCAAAAGTATAGGGACCAACAACAAATGTGCCCTTAGATCGCTGCCTCAACTCAAGAAAGCTTTCACCAGTTGACCTTCGCCTAGAAAGGTAACATTTCAGAAGAAGATGGTCAAACTCACAAGAGGTTGGGGCATCTGTGTATACAAGACAATAGCCTATCCAATCTACAATACAGAATCGAGGCAAAAATAAGACCGAGCCACCAATATGGCCAGAAAGTTATGGGGCATCCCCTTTGAAGTTAACATCATGGCCAACTGCATTGCATGCCATTCATATCATCATACCATTTCATTCATCATGCATTCGCATATATTACACATAAAGTTAGATGCATTCATGCTAAGTGTATTTACTTCACTCATACATAAAAAAATAGATTCAGAATAAGAAGCCTCAATCATAGAGGACAACAACAACTGGCAAGCTCTCAGCTACGAAGGGAATCCAAACCAACAAAGAAGTTGAAACCTCAAAGAGAGAGTATAACAACACCAAACATGAAATGGCGGACCCTCAAAACAAAGAAAGCTAAATCTAAACTCAAACTCTGAGTGAACAATCACTAACTATTGTTTACTTCTATTTTTCAGGTCTTGCCACATCGTCAGTGGTGCAACATATCTATCACACTTATTCTCATATCTGGCCCTATCGTCAGTGGTGTAGCGGATCTATCATATTTTTTTCTTAGATCATGGTTCATCGTCGGTGGTGTAGTGAATCAAACCTTTATCTCCAGGTCTTGCCCCATCGTCAATGGTGTAAAAGATCAACCAATCTTTCAGATCATGCATCTTCGTTAGAGTTGTACCTTGATCAAGTCCATATTTAGATCTTGACTCATCGTCAGTGGTGTAGCGTATCAAAACTCTTTAGATCATGCCTCTTCGTCAGAATTGTAGCTTAATCAAATTTTTCTCCAGATCTTGACTCATTGTCGGCGGTGTAGCTTGATCGCACTCTAATCACCTGATCATGCCTCTTCGTCAGAGTTGTAGCTTAATCAAATCCATCTTCAGATCTTGCCTCATTGTCATTGGTGTAGCGGATCAACCAATCTTTCAGATCGTGCTTCATCGTCAGTGGTGTAGCTTGATCGCACTCTAATCACCTGATCATGCATTTTCTTCAAAGTTGTAGCTTAATCAAATCCATCTTCAGATCTTGCCTCATCGTCAGTGGTGTAACGAATCAACCAATCTTTCAGATCGTGCTTCCTCGTCAGAGTTGTAGCTTGATCAAATCTATCTTCAGATCCGGACTCATCGTCGGTGGTGTAAAGGATCAAAATCTCATCAGATCATGCCTCTTCGTCAGAGTTGTAGTTTGATCACCATTAACTCCTCAGATCATGCCTCTTCATCACAGTCGTAGCTTGATCGTCATCAACTAACTCTTTAAATCATGCCTATTCGTCAGAGTTGTAGCTTGATCGCCTCTAACCACCCAAATCATACCTCTTCGTCAGCTAAACTCAGATCATGCCTCTTCGTCAGAGTCGTAGTTTAATCGCCACTAACTCCTCAGGTCATACCTCTTCGTCAGAGTTTTAGCTTGATCGCAACCTAAATTTTCAGATCATGGCGTTTCGTCAGAGTTGTAGCTTGATCGCTTCTAACCACCCAGATCATGCATCTTCGTCAAAGTTGTAGCTTGATCGCAATCTAATCACCGGATCATGCCTTTGTCAGATTCGTAACTTGATCCAACCTCTCGATCTTGTCTCGTAATCGGTGGCATAGCCAGATCACCACATTCAAACATCTCTTTACTCCGTCTCTTTTAATTTTACAGTTTTAAATCAAATAAATGAATACTCGGTCTGAAACAATTTTTTTGTTACTTTTGCAGGTTCTATCCTTCCAAAAAATGACGAAGTAGATTAATCGACTAAATATTGACTCTCCGTCAGTGGTGTAGCGGATCAACAAACGAGTTCTATTTCTCAAAAAGTTGGATGATAGTTGGTTAGAGTTGAAGGAATAATTGTACTGAGAAGGGTGTTCGGTAAAGCGAACAAAAATAGTTATATTTTAGTCTTTGCTCTATTGTTGTTTCACAACAATAAGCAAAAAGAGGGGCAGCTATAATAACCATTTTTATCCGGACACTTTCATTCGAACAAAAATATTTAAACCAAAAATCCAAAAAATTAAATGTCCAAAATACCAACAGTCCATTTACAAATATACCCATTTTACAATACCTATAACCCATATTACAATACCAAACACAAAGCCCAACCTACCAAATCTGCCTACCCACTACCCCTAATGCCTTAAGCCCTCAGCCGCCAGCAGCTTCTGAAATCTTTCAAGGGCCGACCCCTTTGTCTTCCGGCCTTTCAACGGCTCTCCAGCTACTCAGCCACGTCGGACGCCACCTCCCGCCATGTCATTGCCACGATGGTGCCACATCTGCACATCTCGCCACACCAAACCAGACAGGCAGCTGGTCCCACCTTCATCGTACAGACCTGCAACAACCATAACGCAGCAGTGCATGCAGACATTACAACCATGTAAACCATCAAACGGATATTTCGAAATCAAT
This sequence comes from Hibiscus mutabilis, assembly GCA_019671005.1. Taxonomy (NCBI): domain Eukaryota; kingdom Viridiplantae; phylum Streptophyta; class Magnoliopsida; order Malvales; family Malvaceae; genus Hibiscus; species Hibiscus mutabilis. The sequence goes on along the minus strand of CM033750.1, from coordinate 35,908,275 downwards.
GCAAAAAAAAAGCAAAAAAATATTCAAAGCAAAATATTTCTTTATCATTCGGGTATCAAAAAGTAGTTTAGGGTTAGCCTGGTTACCGTCGCCGGCGACCTTCCTTCCACCGTATCTGCTTCTCCATTCACTGTCCTTGTTTCAGGATCCAAAAATTTTGAATCGTTTTTTTCAAAGAAAAGGATTTAAGTTTTCAAAAAGAATAAAAAAGGATTCGTTTAAAAAAAAGGGAAACAAAGGGGGTTTTGTTCTAGTTTTAAAATCAGATTTTTTTCCTTGTTTTCCAGATCTAGAATCAAAACTAAAAAATAAAGGTGTTCCCATATTTTCAAAAGAAGTTTTGGGTTTTTTTTAAATTTCAAATTGAAAACAAAAGGAGAAGATTCGATATTTACCTTCGTTTGAGGGAAAGAACTGATTAAGGGGTTTGAACCGACTCATCTCCGGTATGTGGAGAGTTCGGAGAGGCGCGCCGCTGATGACCGGCGCTTTTGGCCTGCGATTTGGCTTTGAACAAAAGGGCATGGACAGAAAAGTCTTTGTTTTTCTTTGCAGAACGAAAATAAATCCTTTATTCCCTTTGATCCACACATTTTTGCTAACTAATGCCTTTGTTTCTTTTTTTATTATTCCATCATTATGTTTGCTCGTTAATGCTATTTACTTTCTTTTGTATATTATTTATTAGGTTTTAAAGTGCCGTGTTCCTATGTCTTTACATCCCCATACATTACATAGTTATAGTTATATATCATATATCCATATATTTTATATTGTTATACGTATATATATTACCGTTCATGTACTATATTAAATTATATTTGTTATAATGTTTATTATATTATTTTTATTTGTATCATTTATTTCAAACGTTCGGATCGGCCATCTAACTCACTAACATCTAACTTTTAACATTTAATTTTTAGCATTTAATTTTCCGCAGTTTTTCTGCATTTAATTCTGCTTTATTTATATTCCATCCAGTCCTTTTCCGGATTTCTTTTATTTTCGATCCGTTCCTCTTCCGAATTTCTTTGTTTTATATTCGATCTGATCCTCTTCCTGATTTCTTTTATTTGTCCAATCTGGTCCTCTTTCGGATTTCTTTTATTTATTTGATCTGACCCCTCTTTCGGATTCTTTAATTTTTTGCATTTATTTACTTTGTTCGCATTTATTTTCCTGCATTTGTTTTATTTATTTATTTGATTATTTTGTGACATACATTAATTTGCCATTCATTTAACTTTTAATCTATTTAATTTCACCTTGTTAATTAATTAATCTAATTTCTAAAAAGGAAGTATTTATTAATTCTGGTATTTGTGTCGTAACAGTCTTGTTTCATTGGATGTTGACCAAATATTCGAATTAATTCTTACCGTATGAAGGTAAACTTTAATTTGAAATAAAACTTTGATAATTCATGACATCATTATTAATTGTTTGCATCATGCATAAAGGTGAAGTACATGAGTCGAACTGTAAATTAACACGACAGTCAGGCTTATTCGATGCCGGTTTAATCTACAGTCCGATGTACGGTCAACCTTATTAATTGAACGGATAATTAATTCGAACCCATTAAATTGTTAAAGCTCGTTCAATTAAAGCTTATATTCGATTAAGAACAGTTAATTAAATCCAATTTTGAATTTCAACAATTTCCATCGATCAAAAGCAACGTCTGTTTTGGTACCGATTTTCAGGCGTGATGGGGTGTTAATCCTTCCCCACACGTAACCAACTCTCGAACCCATTTTTAAAGAATCTCTGATTTTTATGGTGATCGGGCTACCTTAGTGGCCGGTGACGACTCAAACTCTTCGTTTTTTAATAGAAAACCCATTTTTAAAATAATACCCTCAATTTTCCAAAAATTCCCCACTTTTTCCATTTTTATCAAAATCCCTAAAAATTCAAAATTTCCTCTATTTTTCCAAAAATCCAACTTGCCCCAAAATTTCCAAAACTTTTCAAAAAAACAACAAAAATTTCAAAATACCTAAAAACTTAAATATTTCTTTTTTAGCGATCTTCGAAAGGGTCGCTACAATGTCGTGCTTGAAAATTGTGATAAACACATTTGTAAACATTTTGTCATGTTCTATTATCATGTAAGTATTGATGATGCTTACATTTACTTTGTTTTATATATTCACCGACATGCGACTCATCGTTTGACTAATCCGAATTAAGTACTGTAGAAATCCAGTATAAGGCAATCTTACCGGTCTAAATTACTTTATTAACATCATCAAGATTCAAACCCCAGATATTATTTAAAGGACATAAGTCTTCATCTCAAACAATCTTAGTTCATTTTTTTCTCTACTTACGTTATACAAATTACTTTTATTTTGTGATATCAACCTCAAGCCAAACAATTCAAAGCACATCTCAAAATCACTTAAAAAATCGAAAAAAAATGTTAATTATTTTGGGTCTTTTTTTTTTAATATTTCCACTTTTTTAATTTTTTAAAAAATATGTCACATGTCATATTTTAATTGGATATCAGATTTTTTAAAAACAACCATTGACAACTAGACACCTAAAATTAATTAAATGAAACGTTAGACACCTATTTTTATCAAAAAGTATTTAGCACCTAAAGTTAAAAAGAGTTATAGGTTAAGCACTTATTTTTGTATTAAGCCTTTATTTTAAGGGTATACTCCACCAGATACCAGTAGGCATAAAGTCAAAAATCGCCCTCAACATGTAACTTTTGGTCATTTTAGCCCTATTTTTTTGGTCCAGATTGACTCTTAACATTTTTTTTCATTCAAAATTCACCCTATATGGATGAAAACCGTCAGTCAATTGACAGTCAACACCATTCGATGATGTGGTAAGTCTACATGGCATGACTTGTTGACATGGTGATGTCACATGGCACCGTTGCACTTACTAAAGTGGCATCACATTTTTTTAAATTAATTATTTTTTAAAAAATAAATATTTTTATAAATTTTTAACTTATCAGATGATGCCACGTCAACAAAGTGTCATGTGGCATCATCTGATTGGTTAAAAATATTTATTTTTTTAAAAAATAATTTTATATTTTTAGCCAATCGGATGATACCATGTCAGCAAAGTGCCACATTTCTCTCCCTTAATTAAAAATTGTTAAAAAATAAAAAAAAATATTGTGGTCCTAATTATGCTATTATGAACCTGGTTTTCTCTTCTCAGATACCTAGTGTTGTAAACTTTTATCCATTATTTCCCTTTCTTTTTTATATCATGTTTTTGGTTTTTATTTTTCTTGAATTTTCTCAATTTTTAATAAAAATTTATTCTCGTGGTACGTTTTTCTGTCTTTATAACACATTTTTCTTTGTTTTTGTGGTATGTTTCTTCTGCTCTTTAGCGTGATGTTTGCATACTTTAGCGATCAATTGGTGCTCGTACAGAGATCCTCACGTCGCTTATTTTTTAATTTGGGTTTCTCTGTGGTCATAGAAAGTTTGATCCCTTTAGTGATTGTTCGTTGATGTAATCAAAACTGTGTAGCAGAACAATAAATCTGATAGTTTGCTTCGCTCACCACTACTTTTCCACCTCGTAAAAGTCTCGTTTAGATAGAAATAAATATATTCTTGAAGTTTTTGGATTATTTGACAATGTGTGTTAATCTCAAGTAAATGATTGCCTTTTTTTGCATCTTTGGATTTAATGTTTATTTTGTATGAGTTTTTTTAGACATAATCCTTATTTTTCTCTTTTGAGTGTGTGATATATTATTAATTCCTTATATTGTTTTTAATAAGATCTGTTAACATTGTTAAAAAAATTACAGTGGTCTAAATCATTGTGGTTATACTGCCTCTTTAAAAACAATTATAATAATTATCAATAAATGGTACTTGTAAACAATTAAAGCAAAGCCAATTTTAAATGAGCTTGCGTACGCATGGGTAGGTCTGAGTGAAACATGTTTAGAGTGTAGTTAAAAGACGATAAATTTTAAAATTTATCTACGAACTAAAAATGTTAAGATATTTTTAAAACTTTTTTGGTTTTAGTTTTTTTGCAAGTATCGAAATTTATTTTGTAAGTATCGATACTTAGCTTTTTTAATAATTTTTCAGCTTATGACAAAATATCGATACTTGCAAAATAAGTTTCAATACTTAAAAAAAAAACAACAAAAAATGTTATCAAAAAGTCTAACATTTTCAATTCGTACACAAATTTTAAAATTTGCCCGTCTTTTAACCGCATCCTAAACATACCGCACGTAAAACTCACTCGTACACATTTACAACAATTTTGTATTTAACTTGAAACTCACCGGCGTATTCACAACCATTGATAATTCTAATGTTTGATATACTCTGAAAACTTTTAAAAAATAGAATGATAAAGGGCATTGCTTGGATTCTGTTCTCATATTGAAAATGCATTCTCTCACTTATAATCTTTCACTTCAGGTGTTTGGAGTTACTGACCAGACTTAATTCAACAGTATTTGTTGAAAAAATCATTTAGAAAATTTTAAATTTAGAAATATTGATAATAAATTATATATTTTTAGGGCTTAAAAACAATTTTATTATAGAATTTTCAAATTTTTAATGTTTTGTAGAAGTCATATTAATCCCTGATTAGTACCGCCCATGATAAGTGACCAATAAATCATGTAGGGCCAGGACGAACCTACATGGTGAGGGGATGAACAATTGCCCCGCACAATTTGGATAGTTTAATTGGATTTTAGTTACTGATAATTTTAAAATAATTATAATTAAGTTCCTGTCCTTCATAAAATTATTTAGTTTATTATTTTTAGGACATTGATGGTTAGAATTAATGATATTAAGTCTTAACCCTTATTTTTTTTATTTTAATTACCTTTTTAAGACCTTTTAATTTTAAAAGTACTAAGCTTAGAAAGGCAATTCTTGGCTTGAGTCTTGACCATAAATTAGTATAAAATTAATTAAATTTTATATAGTGTAAGTAGATCCTAACTCATACATATAATATAATGGGACGGAGGATTGGACATTAGGTCCATGTCGGGTAAATGATAGGTCTTATCTTTTGGGTCTTCATGTTATACAGTTTAGTCCCTGAACATTTACATAATTCTATTTTCGTGCATAGTATGTTGTGTTTTTATATTTATGCTAATCTTTTGTAATAACCCGTTTTACCCAAAATAAACCCGGTTCAGACCCAAATCTGACCCGGTAATCAAAAAACCCTAAAAACCTAACCCTAATACCCTCATCTGCCGTCGCCGCAGCCGCCGATGCCGCCACCGTTCACCATTTCCGGCAACCAACACCATCTCTACCACCGGTAATCAACCGAAACCCCAAATTACCCCAAATCTGTCATCCCTAAATTTATCATCCTAAAATTAATTAAACTCCTACTCAACAACCCTAACCAAATCTGTCAAGCCATACCTTCACCCATACCCCTATCTCAGACCCATATCCCCCAAAATCCGGATTATTCCCATCATACCAGATCTGCATCAATTAAAAATAGGGATTTGTTAGTTTGGAACCGGTTATAAGAAACCAAAATGTAATGAAAAGGGGGGATTTTTTTTCTTTGTTCAAAAAACATAGAGAACTTAGAGGGCTTATGAGATCAACAACCTTATAATCTGGGAAAAATTGTAAGATTAAATCGAAGTCAAAAATCTTTTTAGTTTCAAAAAATCAAGGTCTTTTTTCATTTTTATGTTCATTTCGAATCTACAAAAAAAGGGGAAGGAAAAGTTTTGAAAGATTTACCTGGTTGCCCGAGTGCCGTGTATCGTCCGGCCACCGCTGTGAGGCTGAACGGCCCGTGAACGGCGTCGAGGGGAGAGGGAGACAGCCGCCGTTTGTTAAAGTAGAGGATGAGAAGAGAGAGTTAAGTTTTAGTTTAAGTTTAGGTTTTGTTTCAAACAAATAATAAAAAGGGTTTTATCCATTTGGTTCAGCCACGCAGTGTAGTTTAGTCTTCCATTGACCCGTGTTGATCCTTAGGGGAAGGATACACTTATTTATGTCAATGGAATAATCACCTTCTAGGTCCCCCATTTTCTTTCCCTCTTTGGTTCTGGTCACGGAATAATTCCTCCTCCTGTCCTCGTGTTTTTTATGCGATTTTAACTTCGCCCTTCTATGTTTTGTTTGTTTATTTTAATTTATGTTTTAGTCCAATTTAGTTTCTGCTTTTATATCCCTTTTAATTCTAACTCTCTTATTTCATTTTGTTATTGTTTTTTGCCATGTCATTTAATATTTATGCATTCTAGTCCTTGAATTTAATTTTATGTTGTTTCGTGTATTTTAATATGATCCATGCATTCATACTAGTATTATTATTATTATCATATTTTATGTGTTTAATTAATATTTATGCATGTTTTAGAATAGTATTTTATTTTAGACTCTTTTATGCGTTAGATTAATGTTTATGTATTTGTGTTAGATATGTATTTTATTATGTTAGTACTTATTAATATTTTTACTGCATTGTATTTATTTATGTTTGCCGTGTTTTAAAGTTACATTTCGGATATATATTTTGTCAATGCGGTACCCTTTTATTCGAGCGTAAATGGGGCCAGTATCAGGCGTAGTGATAGTGGTTGGACGTTTACTCTCGAATAACGGGGCCTTTTAAAATCTACTCGCATTTATAACCAAATTTTAATTTAATCGTCACTTTAATCCAAAAAGTCTAATATTAATAAAGCGATAATTATTAAAGTACCAATTTTGGTGTGGGGTGCTAATCCTTCCCCATAACCGACTCCTGAACTCGATATTTTAAAATCTATGATTTTTTTACGGTGTTCGGCCTACCTAGGTGGCCAGTGACGACTCTATTTTCAAAACAAAATACGGATTTTATAAATCTCCACGCGAAAAAAAATATTTTCTAAACAAATAAAAAAAATCATTTTTTAGCGAGGAAAAACATCGCTACTTAAGACTGCTTCATGGTCTGAGCTTCGTCGTTTGAAGAATGATGGCAGTATTGGTTTTTGAGATCTCGGAAAATTTAATATCGCGTTACTCGCTAAGTAAGGCCGGTGTATCCCTTACAAATCCCGATTCGTTGGTTGCTCGTGTCCTTCGCGCCAAGTATTTCCCTACTGGTTCTTTTTTCTCAAGCTTCCCTGGGTTCTTCACCTTCTTTAATATGGCGCAGCATTTGAAGCTCTAGGGGCTTTCTCTCGTAAGTTATATTTTGAATAAAACCCCAACCGACTCTTTTCAAAATAAAAACTCTACCATTGACTTGTCAAATAATAATTCATAAAATAAATATAAAGATAAAAAAAAATCACATAATCATCATAATAAAAAAAATTGAGTTATTTGTTCTCTTTCTTTCCCAAGCCAGCCGAAAGAAAAATAAATGAATAATCTGGGCAAATCTGCTAAACAGTTTAATTAAATTGATTACCTCACAACACAACATAATTAAAGCATAATGACCAATAACTAGTTAATTTAATGGGATAAAACACTAAACACTTTAAGTAAAGTCAAAATTTCAAATCTTAACTTTATAAACACGAACATATACACTCTTTTTCTCTCATTTAAGTTTAGGATGATTTTTTAACGAGACACATGTTCGTATGATTTTCTCTATATTTATAAAAAAAATCATGATCAAGTTTTCAAACAGTAATTACTGTATTTAATTTCAGTGCCATGTTTGAAATGTTCCCATCAAAATAAAAAAAAGAAAAAACTTTAATACACAGTTTGTGTTTAATTTTCATAAACCTTTTAGTTTTAAGGGTTAGAGATTTAGTTTAGAATTTAGAGTTGAAGGGTTTAGGTTGTAGGATTTAAAATTTACTGTTAGTATTTAGAATTTAAGGTTTATAATTTAAATTTAATTTTAATTTATAATAAAAATAAGTAGGTTTGTGTAAAATTTATTTTACAATTTAAACTCAAATTAAAAAGCCCCATCTCTAATTTAGTAACTTATCCCATTTCCACACGAACCGAAATTTTACAACTAAACAACATGTTTCGACGGCCTTCACACAAAACGAAAAGTGAAACCAGTACTTGTAAACCAAATTAAAACCAGGTATTTTATAGTTCTTGTCAAACTAATGGGTATTTGATTCAATTACCACCCTTATTTAAGGTAGTCGCCGCCGTTTCTGGTAACCCATCACTCGCTGTTTCCGTTCTCAAGGTAGCCAATATTCTCTCCTGCAGAAACAACTAAAATAAAGTCATGAGCCAATTTGAATGTAGTAGTTTAATCAAAATTTCCGTATCAAACAGATCGGGTAATATTGAATATTTTTTGGGGACTTTGTTTTTTTGTTTTTACCGTTAACGCCGCCGCCAGATCCTCCAGTGTTGCTCATCGCGGCCGCCGTCACGGTTCATCAAAGCTACAATCTCGTTCTCCATGGCTTTCTGGGCATCAAAATTCTTGTTATCATCTGCTTCAAGAAAATCGGCGAGCAGTTTGTCCACCGTCTTTGTCACCGCGAGCATCTCATCCTTTTCTGCCATAAGCATCAAAAGCTCATTTTCCTTTGCTTCCATGGCAGCTCGATCAGCCCTCAGCTGCTCTGCCATTTCCCTTGTTTTCTCCCTCTGCTTTCCCATTTCAACCTCCGCAAGGCGTAGGATGAACTCAACGACATCGTACCTTTCTGAATCCTATTTGAAGTTGAACAAATAAAAAAAAGGAGTTAATTAGTACAAATCACCTCAAACCGCCATATTCGAACACAATTGAAGGTCAAATTAACGTATGAAAATGAATATATACATATAGAGAAATACAGAAATAGAAAGCAGACCATTTGAGAAAGATGCAACAAAGAAGTGATTCAGAAATGGAGAATGGTGTAATTCAACGAAACAAAGGGGAGAAAAGGAGGTACATATAGTTGTGGAGGGGGGGACTAATCCTTTTAGAAAGTTGTCTTTCGGAAGAAGACAAGATGAGTTTCTTAAAGACCGAAGATCTTTATGCAAACAAAGGAATAATTGAATGGCTAAAAGTCCAAACTGATAACCACAGTCACAACTGCGACTCACTTGGATAATCAATTCATCAGGTTCACATTATTCTCTTTCATTACCTTTCCACAACACAGGTATCAAAATAATAAAATACACTGTATAGGAGTTTATATATACATACACGATGATTTGTCAAAAAAATATATACATATATGATGTCACATATAAAATGAGTTAATCGATAATTAAAAAATAAAATTATACCATTCAACTTTTACCATTAATAGCCAACCATCTCTAGATCAAATAGTTAAAGCTCTCAGTAGACACCCTCACATGTCTGGTAGGTTGTGAGTTCAAAATTCATTAAGAGAAAATTTCCCACTCTTCTTCCTTCTCCCTTAAGTTGTGTGTTTAAAACCCATTATGAACAAATTTTTTCTTTGACAATGCACACACCTTGTGGACAAAGTGATTGAACTCGAGTCTCTTAAGATGAACATCATCCGATCTAAAATGTAAATAATCCAAATATTAAAGAATACTTTTGACAAAGAAAATGAATGGCTAAGATATAAATCGGGATATAGTTCAGAGGCCAGTTTACTTACTAAATTGTAATAATATATATTCATTTTATTTATAAAATAGTTTTAAATATATAAAAAAATTAATATAAAAAGGTTTCAAAAGCTTTTTCTAACATACTAGTTACTAAATTAGGGGACACCCACTGTGTAGTGTGTAGGTAGTTAAAAAGTATGGGTAAAAATTAATATCTTGAGAAAATAGATGTGATGGATATTAAAGAAAAACAAGTTTGGTGGATTATGTCTATTAGATGATAATTAAGTAAATTTTTTAATAAAATAATATTTTAATAAAATTTTTATTTAAAATTTTATGATCAAATAAATTCTAAAACTTGATTATAGAATTTTCAAAGTAATGGTTTAGTTGAGATATCTTTTAATTTTAGATATTAATTTGATCTTGATTTTTAAATAGGAGTTCAGTTGAAACATCGTTTCACTCAATGACTTAATTGATTATACTATATAAGCTAAAGAAAAACTATAAGTACTTAATTTTTAAGAAATGTAAAAATTTAAATAACCCTGTTAATTTATTCGTTTTATTTAAAAATTTTAATATTTTCGCATTAAATTAACTCAGGATATCAATTAAGTTAGAAACTACTAATAGGATAGGGAAGGATATATAAAGTTAGGTTGGGACATGTTCAAATTTCTGTCCAGAAATAAAAGAAAATTCCTTACATCCCCAGGTTCTCATGTGAAATGGGCTTGAAACCCTGCTCCCCTCAACTCCAAACTGTCCCTTCATATCAAACTCCAAAGTCTAAAAGAAGGGAATTGAAGAGGAGAGAGGAAAAGCATATTTATGGATATCTCTCTGTTTCAACTTTCAAATGTCCTTTATTGGCCCCCCCCAAAACTAATTTTCAACCTTAATGGCAAACATAGCCTGAGTTGGATCCGCAATGCTTGTCAGAGTTCACACGTTTATTACTTTTCTCTTCACCGCTTTTCCGAAATAAGTATCTTCCCTGCTTATTCTATAGAATAATATTTAATGCAATTTACACAACTAGATTTATTACTTTTCCCAAATAAGTATCTTTATGATTATTTTAGAAATATATATATTTTAATTAAGTATGCCAATAATAGAAAAAAATTATTAGATGGACCGGCTTACCACGTCATCCATGATCCCGTCAATAAGGTTCATTCATTTAATTTGTTAAGGTAAATCTTTACTTCTTTCTTACATGTCAATAGAAAGATAGTTGTTGTTTGAAAGTTAAAATGAGATAAATGAACCTTATTGGCCGAGACTACGAATAACGTGGTGAGCTGGGTTCATCTAATAATTTCTCCAATAATAGTGGATTGGCAAAGGAATAAGGAAAAAGCAAATTAAATGAGGTTGGTCTGAACGATAAATAGTTTGATATCGCTTAAACAGATTTTTGAGTTTAAATTTTTATGTATGTAAAAATATTTTACTAGGAGATTTTTTTTTTCAAAATTAAATATATAACGCAGGTCGATTTAAATTAATTAAGATAAAATTCTAAAAACTGAGAGTGAGAAAAAAACGATTGAGTAGATCTTCGACCATGAGTAGATGCATTAAAGCTAGGAAGAAGACCGAACACCGAAGCATTAGAACCGTTCTTTTAGAATCTGTAACAATGTCCAACGACTTTCTAACATTTGATTGGTACAGCAGGACAGAAAAGCAAAGAATAAATTCAAGGATCACCACCATTCCACATTATTTGGTTTGTTGATCAACAAGGTTTACCTAATCACACCCCGATACCTTTGTTCACAATTATTATATGTTTATCCGTTTCTTTTATTTCAAGGAAACAACTTTCTATCGTTATTCATGACTTTTGAATCTTCATATTGTTATTTTAATTTTTTATGTTGGGGTGTGTAATGTATTTTTCTCTGTTTTATTAATAAAATTTAGCATCTTGTTCCGGTTAAAAATAAAACTTTTAACTGTCAACATAACGTTGGAGCAGAGGCTAAGGGCTAGTTTAGCATTGTTTTTGAAAAGTGATTTTTAAAAGTATTGTTAGAAAGAGATTTTAAAAAGGAATTTTAAAAAGCTGGTTGTAAGATTTTAATGTTTGACATTGCTGTCAAAAAGTACTTTTAAAAAGATAAATGACCATTTTAGACATGATATTGTAAGTTATATATATGTGTGTATGTATATATTTATATATAAATGATACTCAAATTCTTTAATGTTATAATATATGAAATATATCAGCTTAAATTATTATAAAAATATTTTTATTAATAAATACATTTTTTAATAATTGTACGTGTTCCATAAAAATATAATAAATTTAAAATTTTTAAACTAAAAAATAATTATTAAATATATCTTCGTAAAGAATTACAAATTTATAAATTATAAATAAACACAATAGCAAATGAAGGGTAAAACTGTAATTTGGCTCCCAAAAGCACTTTTACAATCGTAAAAAGTTAAAAATTTTAGCTTTTACATTTGGGTTGAAAAGCACTTTTCAAAAGCAGTTTTTTCTCCAAAAGCTAGTTGTTTAACATTGCTTTTGACCTCAAACTAGCTTTTAGAGCTAAAAACTGGTTTGAAAAGCAATGCTAAATGCAGCCTAAGAGTCTTTTAGTTGACATATCGAAAGCAAAATTCTAAAGAACTCGAATCGCATACGAATAGTAACTTATCAGTTTTAAAGAACTTTTTGGTCATGTTTGGCAATTAACTGATAGCGGATTACATTAGCTGGTGTTGATTTGACTAGCGGATTGTATTAGTTGATTGTATAAAAGTGTTTGGTAAAATTAACTGAGAGTTTATAATTGTTTGATTATTTAAACAAGCAAAATAACATATAAGGACATGATTATATTCGATACTTGTTTGAATAATTTATTAGCTATCAATATTTTGTATATTAATTAGATTATAAAAATATTTTTTTCTTATAACATTACAAAGCATATTTGAAGGATATATATATTAATTTATTATTTATATAATTATTTTTAATACAATTTAATTAATTATTAAATTTAAATACAAATATAAATGTGTGAGAATAAAAAAGAAAAATTATTAGTTTACAAATATAACAATGTAAATACGTGAGGGTGAAGAATTAAAATAGAAAATATTAAATTTAGGTCATTTGGAGATTTTTTATAATTGTTAAGGGTAAAAGGGTTTTTATAACTCTTATGTCAAAACCTCTAATTTCAAAAAGCTCATATTAGTAGCTTTTTCAAAATTAGATGTTTAACCCCAATCTGTCATTCCAACCTATTATTTATCAAACATCCAAATAAAGAAATTTGACCGGTCAAACTTCTAATATTAGCTTAAATTGTTATTTACCCAACATGACTTTTGAAAGTTGTTCTCTGATTTTGTTCAACCGACTGAAAAGAAGGTTAAAACTCGTCCTTCAAGACCATGTTTTAATAACCCTTGAAGCGAACTTCATCGATCCAAGATCAAAACTCGACAACTCTTGGAACAATTCCTTAAGTAACATCAAGCAAACAACTCTCCAAACTTGTTTTTAAGTTCAACTATTGACGATATTTTAAATAAAATCATTTATCTAATATCAAGTTTAGACAACTCTTTGATTAAACCTTTATTGAAGAGAATAATCAAACAAAATTTTCAGCATCTGTATTCATAATAATAACTAAAAAAAAAACAAATTTCCATATCATATATTCGATTTGAAATTTGTGTGTACAATGTAGACAAAGCAATCTCTTATAATATTATTTCTAAGGTTTGGAGTTAGTGAACAATTATTCTGCTTGGTATAATATCCGAATTGACAATAATTAATAAATTTGAGCAAAACGACAACAAAGGAAAGTATTTTTTTTTCATTTTTTGTTTGTTAATAGTTTTTTCAGAGCAATCTTTGTTCTTAGTGGCACGTTTTCCCCTCTACTCTTAGTGGTACATTCATTATATGCTCTTTAGTGGCACGCTTTTGTTTCTATTGATCTTCTTGGCTCTTCTCTTGTGAAGTTTCTATTGAACTGGGTTATTTCTATCTCAAGCGTAAGACATCTCTGACATCTTGACTCAGTTTCAGATGGAAAATGCCAAGGCAATTTCCACACTTAAGTCTTCTTTTGGCAAACTACCTCTGCCAGAGCCATCCACGACACTTGATATCTCTAGTTATCGATGATTACTTGGTCTCCTTCAGTATCTCATACTTACCCGTCCGTATATTGCTTTTGTCGTGAATCGTCTGTTGCAATACATGCATGGTCCTTCACTTGTACATTGGACAACAGCTAAACGCATCCTGCATTATCTAAAAGGTACATTATGCTATGGTATTCTTTTTCGCTCGGCATCTTCACTTCATCTCATTGCCTTTGTCTATGCGGACCAGGGTGTATCCTCTACAGAAGGCAGATCCACTACTGGATATGCTATTTATCTTGGATCTAATCTTATTTCTTGGAAGTCAGCTCGTCAGAAAACTGTTTATCGTTCCTCTACAGAAGCTGAATATCGCGTTGTGGCAAATGCAACTGCTGAAGTACTTTGAGTTCAACATCTACTCCATGAAATTGGTGTGGCATTAACAAAACCGCTATCTCTCTTTTGCAACAAACTTAGTGCTACATGTATTTGTAAAAATTCAGTTTTTCATTCTCGTATGAAGCATATTGCCTTGATTACTTCTTTGTTCGTGACTTATTTGTTGCGGGTTCACTACTTGTTCAACACATTCCCTCCAAAGCTCAGATTATGTACACTCTTACCAAACCGCTTGGTTGGAATCTCTTTATCCATTTTCGGTCCAAGATTGGTGTCTCCGATGGATCCTCTATCTTGCAGGGGCGTATCAAGGATAAAGATAAGATAAGATAAATCTTAGTCAATCTCATTCAAATCTTATCTTATTTTATCTTTATCTAAATCTTATCTTTTATTTAATATTCAATTTCCTTTATCCTTGTATATTTAATTATAATCCTATATATACTCTAATTGTAAATATTATGAATCATCAATAATACAAATCATTTACAGTGTGATCCTCCTTGAACTGAAGGATCTCGTTGATTTGTTTAGGGCTTTTGTTCTTTGCTTGATGCCTCTTTTTTTCTCATTTGGGTTATTCTCAAATTTTTCCACATTCTTCATCTTTGGTTGAAGAGAGATTGGGGAATTCTAACTTGTAAAACCTAAATTTGATTTTGATATAACAAATTATTTGAGGACCAAATTGCAAAAGTAAATAAAATTTTAAGTATTCAAAAGTCTCACAAAATGACAAGAAAAAATTTTCTAAGTCTGAAACTTAAACCCATTTTTTTTAAGTATTTCAAGCTAAATTCTACAAATACGTCCAGGTGTATCGATACACCCTTACGTGTTTCGATACAATTTTCACTACTGAAATTTTAAACATGCACCCCGTTTTGATACGACTACATCCGTTTCGATACGGCCTTCATCTGAGCATGTGTTTTAGCTTATGCATATCGATATAGCTATGCATGTTTCAATACGACATTCATCTGGGTTAAGTTTTTGCTTAAACGTACCGATACAATCTTCACCGTATCGATACAGGTTGACGAGATCTTCAAAGATCTTTGTATTTAAAATATAATCATTTCCTTGTCGGTTATTGAAATTACCAAAAATTTAATTTTCATTTAACCCGTACCGATACGCCCCCTAGGCGTACCGATGCAATTTTCACGATACTTTTTCCTCAAATTCCAGTAAGCAAAATCCCTACCGAACGGGCTATACCGTATCGATACACCCCTATTTTTACTCTTGATCTATTTTGATACGCCCTTATGCGTATCGATACGCTATTACACAATAGCTCTTTCTTCTTTTGACAGGTATCGATACGGGCCTTCGTGTACCGATACAGATGGTTGGGAGACATTATTTATTACAGAAAATAAGCTCTCCAACGGCTATATTGAGTACTCCAACCATCCAAACGGATAGAAATCAATAAAAAGGGTATAAATAGAAGTCTCAAATGCTGCCACAACAACTATTGAATATCCATTGATCAACTCACAAGCATTCAAGCAAAATCCAACCATTTTGAGCTTTTAGAGTCAAACACTTGTAAACCCAAATTGTGTATTTTCATTGTAATCATTAGTTTCAAGTTTAGGTTGTTAGAAATTAACAAATTCACCTTTGAGAGGATATTTTTGTGTTTGCACAACACTTCTTCTAAAAGAATGAACATTGATCAAGCTTTGGGTAGAAAGCTTTGATCCATTGTAACGATTGTCTCTTTAGCCTAGAAAAGGGGAAAAATTCAGTAGTGGATTGTGTGAAATCCTTAATGGGGAGCTAAGGTAGTGGATGTAAAGCTTGTTAGAAGCTTGAACCAATATAAATTCTCTTGTCTTCAATTTTTTCAATTTTCATTTACTTCCCTTCAAAATTTTAATTGCTAATTCATCAATCTCTTGGCCATTTGTAATCGATTGATCATCCCAACAATTTGTATCAGAGACACATTGAACCAAAGGTCTAACCACCATTGAGGAGATCCTAAAAGGTGATTCAGTCAATAGAAGACAAAGTCATGGCATCCACCTTATGCAACCACCTCTATGAGTCTCAATCCATCACCAAACCTCCATATTTCAATAGGGATAACCACCCCTATTGGAAAAACCGTATGAGGCTCTTCATAAAATCTTATGATTACCTCAGGATATAGTGAAAAATGAACCGGCTATTTCGATGAAGAGAGAAGGTGATCGGCTAGTTTCGAAGACCAAGCATGAAATGACCGATAAAGGTCGGAAGAAGCTTCAAATCAACGATAAAGCCGTGCATATGCTATTTTGCTCACTTGGACCGAATGAGTACTCAAAGATTTCCTCTTGCACAAGTGCAAAGGAAATTTGGGACAACTTAGAAGTCACGTACGAGGGTACCAATGAGGTAAAAGAGACCAAGATTGGACTCCTAAATTTGAGCTACGAGAACTTCAAGATGGAGCCAGATGAAGATATCTCAAAGATGTTTGATTGATTCTCTGTTATAGCCAATGGTCTCAAGGGATTCAGAGAAGTTATTCCAGATGAGAAGCTTGTTCGAAAACTCATCTACTCACTTCTTGAGTCTTGGGATGACAAGAGAACCGCCATCATTGAAGCTAAAGATTTTAAGACGTTGAAACTCGATGCACTCATGTGTTCTCTTCTCACCCATAAGATAATGAAAAAAGAAAGAAAGAAAAAAAAGAGATAAAGATCGAAAAGAATAAAGTAGAGAAAAAGAAGATCAGAATTGCTCAAAAAGCTTCACAAGATGAGAGTGATTCAAGCGAGGAGGAAGATGAGGAATTGGCTATGCTAGCCAAACGGTTCATGAAATCTAACCGGGGAAGAAAGTTCATTCAGAGAAGAGATTTCAAGAACAAAAGCAAGGAAGAAGAGAAAGATCAACTCATATGCTCTGAGTGCAAGAAGCCGGGGCATATAAGGATCGAATGTCCTTAACTTAAAAAGAAAAGCTTCGATAAGAAAAAGAAGCACAAGGCCCATGTTGCCATTTGGAGGGATAAAGAATCATCAAGTGATGAGGAGCACGAAGTTGAAAACCTATGTCTCATGGCTTTTGAGGAAGGTCATAAGGTAACCTCCAACTCATCTAATGATTTAACTTATGATCAATTATTTGATGAATACAATGAGTTGCAAGAGGTTTACGATGAATTGGTTTTGAAATACAAAGAATCACATTTGAAAAACAAGAAAATAATTTCTAATTTGAAAAATTAAAATGATTCTTTGATCAAAACTAATTCGGAACTTGAAAAGAAGGTTTGTGATTTATAAGACAATAAAAAATATTTTGAAAAGAAAAATTTTGATTTAAATAACCTTCTTTCCGAGCTTCATTATCATTACCACAAGGAGGTAAATGATCTCAAAGCTACCTTGAACAATGTTGGGAAATCTAGTTTTGAAAAAGGACAATCTTCAAAACCCAACTATGTGAAAATAAACTTTGGTGGTTACAAACAAAGAGGCTTTCGAAGACCCTCTAAAGGTAAAAGGATTAGAAGTGTTTGGGTTCCTAATGACCTAATTGCTTATAATAATATTCATGCTATTGCTTCTTGGATTCCCAAGGGAACCAAGATTTTGGGAGCTAATACTCATGGACCCAAAATGATTTGGGTACAAAAAATCAAGACCTAATCTTTTTTTTGTAGGGGGAACATTGGTACAAGGCCAAAACTACATGTCCAAATTCATGGTTCCTTGATAGTGGATGCTCGAGACACATGACCGGAGGCAAGAGTAGATTCTCGGAACTAAAGCTAAAGAGAGAAGGATTAGTAACATTTGATGTCAACTCCAAAGGTCAAATTGAAGGAATTGGGTCCATTGGTAATCACTCTTCCATACTTATTGAAAAAGTTTTATATGTCAATGGTCTTAAACACAATTTATTAAGCATAAGCCAACTTTGTGATAAAGGTTTCAATGTTCTTTCTAATTCAAATGGTTGTAAAATTTTAAACATTGAAACTAACAAAATTATGCTTATTGGTCATCGTATAGGAAACATTTACATTGTGCATTTAGATGACAATCATATTTCAAATGCATGTTTTGCTGCTAAAGATGAACATGACTCATGGCTATGGCATAGAAAAATAGGGCATGCAAGCATGAGTGTTTTTAGAAAAATTGGTTTCAAAAGATCTAGTAAGAGGTTTGCCAAAAATTAAAGTTTCTCTTGATAAAATTTGTGATGCATGTGCAAAAGGCAAACACAAAAGATTTTCTTTTAAACCTATTAATGATGTTTCAACTAGTAGAGTTTTACAATTGATCCACATAGTTATTTTTGGTCCTATTAGAACTATGAGCTTGGGTGAAAAATCATATGCATTTGTTTTATTAGATGATTACTCTAGATACACTTGGGTTCTATTCTTAAGTACCAAGGATGAGGCTTTAGAAAATTTCATCACATTTTCAAAAATTACTCAAAATGATGTTGGTCAATCTATTTCTCATATTAGAAGTGACCACGGTATCGAATTTCAAAACTTAAGTTTTGAGGATTTTTGTAACTCAAATGGTATAAGCCACAATTTTTTCGCTCCTTGCACTCTTCAACAAAATGGGGTTGTTGAGAGGAAAAATCAAACTTTAGAAGAAATGGCTAGAACCATGCTTTGTGAAAATAATTTGCCAAAGTATTTTTGGGTGGAAGCCACCAATACCGCTTGTTACATTGTCAACCAAGTAATGATTAAGCCATTTTAAAAAAAAAACTCCTTATGAGATTTTAAAATCCAAAAAGCCTAACATTAGCTATTTTATCCATTTGGATGCAAATGTTTTGTTTTGAATAGTGGAAAAGACAATTTGGGCAAATTTGATGCTAAGAGTGATGAAGTTATTTTCCTAGGGTATTCTTTAAACTCTAAAGCCTATCGTGTATTTAATAAAAGAACTTTGGTTGTTGAAGAGTCTATACATGTGATTTTAGATGATAGCCTCCTTCTGAGGAAGGATTCTTGTGATGATGATGATGATGATGTGGGAATCTTAGAAGCCAATGATAGTGGGCAATCATCAAAGGTGGATAAAGTTCCAACCAAAGAAGAAGAAGCAAAAGATCCACCTCTAGAAGCCTTGACGGACATGAATATGGAGGAAAATGAAGTGAGCTACCCAAGGGAGTTCAACTATGTCAAAGGTGGTGAGATTTGGGTGATATTAACACTTAAACGTACTCCATATCACATTTTTTATATACTATTTCCATCTGAACACAATCGAATTAATTGAATCCTATTTGAATGTCAATGCTTTAGCAATGAAAAATAAATGAATGGTTTGTTAATCCAAGTTATAAGCTGTAACAATGTAAACATGGAGGATGATCATGGGACATTATTTGTTCTTAGTTGGTCAAAGTCAAAGTTCTAAGGGGATAAAGCAAGGGCTGCAGTCAAAAGAAACCCACTCTGCTCTTTTCCCCATCCCTTGAAGAATTTTCAAAATGACCAAACCAAATGAGAACAGAACAATCGACGACTCCCGTGACAAAACCTTAAGCTTTGAATCTTTGATCTTTGAACAACATAAAGGCATGTAGCTCGCTCTTTCATTACCAAGTAAAAATTACATTAAAATCCAACTGTTTTGTTATATTTTCTTTGCCTCTGTTCTCTCTCTATCCATCCCTTATCTTTCGCCCTTGCTTTATCCCCAAGTTCTGATTTCGGATTGGTTTAGAAACTTCTATAGATTTGATAGTTTTTATGACATCTCGTTTCGTTTTTCAATTCCCTTTCTAGGAAAAATAAATTTCGTGTTTTTTCCTCTGTTTCTTGGTAAGGGAAACACGAAATTTATTTTCCCATGGAAAGGGAATTGAAAAACGAAACGAGATGTAATAAAAACTATCAAATCTATAGAAGTTTCTAAACCAATCCGAAATCAGAACTTGGGGATAAAGCAAGGGCGAAAGATAAGGGATGGATAGAGAGAGCATGGGCAAAGAAAATAGAACAAAACAGTTGGATTTTTAATGTAATTTTGACTTGGTAATGAAAGAGCGAGCTACATGCCTTTATGCTGTTCTAAGATCAAAGATTCAAAGCTTACGGTTTTGTCATGGGAGTCGTCGATTGTTCTGTTCTCATTTGGTTTGGTCGTTTTGAAAATTCTTCAATGGATGGGGAAAGGAGCAGTGTGGGTTTCTTTTGATTGCAGCCCTTGCTTCATCCCCTTGGAACTTTGACTTTGACCATTTGAGAACAAATAATGTCCCATAATCATCCTCCACGTTTACCTTGTTATAGTTTATAACTTAGATTAACAAACCATTCATTTATTTTTCATTGCTAAAGCATTGACATTCAAATAGGATTCAATTAATTCTATTGTGTTCAGATGGCAACACTATATAAAAAATGTGATATGGAGTATGTTTAAGCCAGTGATAGTGAGATTTGGGTGATCCATCCAAAGGGGTAACCACTAGATCTTCTTTTAGAAATGTTTGTAATTATGTTGCATTTATCTCATGCATAGAGCCTAAACATATCAAAGAAACATTAAATGATGATTTTTGGATATTGGCCATGCAAGAAGAGTTAAACCAATTTGAGAGAAGTCAAGTATGGACATTAATTGATAGGGCTATTAATAAGTCTACTATAGGAACTAAATGGGTTTTTAGAAACAAACTAGATGAGAGTGGTAACATAAAGAGAAACAAGGCTAGACTTGTAGCTCAAGGTTACACTTAAAAAAAGGAATCGGTTTTGATGAAACCTATGCATCCATAGCTAGAATGGAAGCTATTAGGATGCTTCTAGCATTTGTATGTTATCACGAATTCAAGGTTTTTCAAATGGATGCCAAAAGTGCTTTTCTAAATGGTTTTATTAATGAAGAGGTGTATGTGGAACAACCACCCAGTTTTGAAGATCCAAATTACCCAAATCATGTTTTTAAACTTTCCAAAGCTTTATATGGTTTGAAACAAGCTTCTAGAGCTTAGTATGAAAGACTATCAAGTTTTTTAATTAAAAAGGTTTTGATAAAAGGAAATGTGGATACTACACTCTTCATAAAAAAATGACAAAGGCATATTAGTAGTTTAAATTTATGTTGATGATATAATCTTTGGTTCTACTAATGAATTTCTTTGTCAAGGATTTGCTAAGTTGATGCAATGTGAGTTTGAGATGAGCATGATGGGGGAGCTCTCATTTTTCTTGGGGCTCCAAATTAAACAAAGGAAGGATGACATCTTCATCAATCAAGCTAAGTACATTAAGGACATGCTCAAGAAGTTTGGCTTGGAGAATGTAAAACCTCAAGGCATACCAATGAGTTCTTCCACAAAGCTTGAAAAAGATGAAGGAGGTAAGTGTGTTGATTTAAAGCGTTATAGATCAATGATATGATCTTTGCTTTATCTTACAGCAAGTAGACCAAATATAATGTTTAGCGTTTGCTTGTGTGCTAGATTTCAAGCTAGTCCTAGAGAATCACACCTTATAGCTGTTAAGAGAATCTTAAGATACCTTAGAGATACACCTAGGGGTGTAAACGAGCCTAGTCGAGCTCGAGTAGTGCTGAGATCGACTCGGCTCGTTAAGATTTCGAGTCGAGTTCAAGCTCAAGTAATTTTTAACGAACCTTAAAAATCTGAGCTCGACTCAGCTCGTTAAGAACTAAAGTCGAGTTTGAGTTTGATTCGAACTCACTCGAGTCAAGTGTTGACCGATCTTTAACAGCGCCGGACTCAAGTAGCTCGCCATCTGCCATGTCTCATTTAAAGCCCTATCAAGAAAAAACTTTGATACATTAGTTGTGTAAACTCAAGTTTTTAATTTTAGGGTTTAGGGTGTTAGTTTTGGGTTTAGGATTTAGATTTTAGGGTTTAAGACTTATGTTTAGGGTTTATATTTTAGGATTTTAAGTATAAAAATTTATATTTTAAATTATAAAAAATAAAAAATTTAGTATATTAAAATTTCGAGTAGCTCACGAGCTTTTCGAGTCGGGTATCAAGTAGCTTAGCTCGTTAAGAACTCGAGTCGAGTTCAAGTTCGAGCTCGAGTCGAGTCTAATTGAGTTGACCTTTGACCAAGCTTTGACCGAGTCGAGTAACTCGCGATCTGTCTCGTCTCGTTTACAGCCCTAAATACACCTTATTTAGGACTTTGGTATCCTAGATAGTCTTTCTTTAGTTTACATGCCTTCTTAGATGCAGATTATTGGGGTTGTAAGATATATAGAAAAAGTACCTCCGGTACATGTCTATTCCTAGGTAGTATGCTCATATCATAGTTTGCTAAGAAGCAAAATAGTGTAGCATTATCTACCACCAAATCGGAATACATATCGGTAGGGAGTTGTTGTGCTCAAGTCCTTTGGATGAAGCAACAACTTTTAAATTGTGGAATTGATTTAGGTACCATTCCCATTAGGTGTGACAATATTAGTGCCATTTGTCTCACTAAAAATTCCATCCAACATTCTAGAACCAAGCACATATAGATAAGGCATCATTTCATTAGAGATCATGTCTTGAAAAATGATGTAGTTCTAGAATATGTAGACACCTCAAACCAATTAGTGGACATCTTTACCAAACCATTAGATAAAGAGCATTTTTGGTCTCTTAGGCGAACGTTAGGTTTAACCAGCTTTTCTCATTGTCTATGTGCTATTGCTATTATATGCATCTATGCTTGTTGCTATGGGGAGTATGCATACATTTTTGATCATACATAATGTTTATATATCATTTACATACATTTCGATTCGAGTAAAATCAAAATTTTGATAAACTTGCTGTAAAAAATGACATTTTTGCCACAAGTGTATCGATACGGTGTTTTGCGTATCGATACTGGTTCTTAAAACGCGTTTTGGTACAACCTTAACTGTATCGGTATAGGGTATCATATCGAAATGGTTGATAACTGTTTCGGTATTGGGTTTCGATACGCCACGTAGTGTATCGGTATGTGTAGCTGTTGGACACTTTTTGGGCATTAAAAGAGGGTTTTCCACTTTAAATCAAACTCTTATCTTTTCTAAAAACCCTAGATACAAAAATCTCCTATAAAAACCTCTCAATCCCTCTTATTTTCTTATAAAACTCAAAATCTTTTGAGGGCTTTTCGATTTCTCATCAAACCCTAGCTATATCGTCAAACTTGTGCATCGTCATCCTCTTATTCATCCATAATCCTCATTCAAGGTATAAACCCTAACTTTATTTTCTTCTTAATTTCGTTCATACTTATATACTTTTTTTATTCAAATTTGTATATTTAGTATATATATATAACTTGGTTTTCAAAATTTTTGTAAAAACTTTTTCAAATCTAAAATTTTTTTGTTCGAATATAAATTTATACTGTATATTTTTAACATTATTTTTCAGATTTTATTTTAGCAAAAATTCTTTTTATACTTGTATATGTTTTTAAACTATATTATATTTTTTAACAATACCTTGATTATTGGACTAATTATTGGATTGAATGTGTTGATTTATGTATACATTGTTTTTTGTTTGATTTTGAATTCAGACTACGACACCAAAGAAACGAGCACGAAAAGACATGACCTCTAGTTCGAATCCCTCTAATCAAAATCTCGAAAATATTGGTAATTGACCCAATCTTACCCATATTTATCAAAATTGCTTTAATGAACCAAGATTTCCAAATGCTATGAAACGATTTAAGCATTATCAAAATTTTAAAATCCGTCGTGAGCGAACTACTTCAATCCCATTTTTATCATCCGAATGATTTCAATTTAAATATCTTGAGTTGATGCAACAATGCAAATATATGCAATTTTTATTCATACTCGAGATTTTATACCAAAACTTTGTTTTGATATTTTACTCCAATGCCCTGTGTATTTACAATGAACAAAAAAATTGAAGTTGTTGCTATTGAATTATATCTTATGGGTAAAAAGTTTCAAATTGATTTTGAGGTTTTAGCAAACTTTTTGGGTTTTGAGAATGTGAGAATTGATAACGAGGGTTCCTTAAGACCTGTTCTTGGTGGCTCCGTAACCGAACTCGATGCCCAAGATCGCATTCTTCAGCTCATGATCACTTGGTGGTTTCGCCCATCCGGTGGAAAGTTCTCAATGATCCGCCAAATTGATGACTTTTGGATCTGATGCTTTCGTGAGGAGAAGCAATCGAACCTTGCTCAAATTAGGTTTGCGGAAATCGTCTACCTTGTGCAACGCCGCCATACAACTCTTGTCACATCCTTCACCTATGGCACTACGTTGAGTTATTTATTTCATAGGAAGGGGATTGATTGCTCCTATGATTTTTTCGAACCTCTCACCAATTCGATCGATGAACGCTCTCTCCACCGAGCCAAGTTCACATATTTTAATGGAGAGTGAATTTGTCTTGCCGATCTTCCTCAAGGCGTTCAACCCGATCCACTGGTTGCTCCTTAACTGGCTCCAGTTCCTCAAGCTCCGGTAGTCCAACCGTCTCTTGATGCTCTCATGGCATGCCTCAACGAACAATTTACTAATTTGGGTACCAATATTGCATCTTTAGACACAATTATGACTTCCGGGTTTGCCACTATTGACACTCGTTTCACTTCCTTGGAGGAGCAAGTCCTTGCCATTGAAAATCACCAAAATTCTCTGGACATATCTCTTACCGCGTTTCATGGCAAGTGGCGTCAATCTCTTGGAACCCAAGCCAATGATGAAGATGAAGATGAAGACGATAGAGATGAATCTTAGGCATTTTGCATATCATATCATATTATATCATATTAGGATTAGTTTATGCAACTATGTCTTTATGTTTTTGAACTCCTATGCTTTGGTTTATTATCTTTGGTTTATGTTTTTAGGATTTAAGTTGGATTTAATTATGTTTCTTGAACCATGATTTGAATTTTAATGCTTAAGTTGTTTTCTTTAATTACTTGGAGTTTATTTATTGCCTTAATTTTATATCCTATTGATTTTGATCTAACAAAAAGGGGGAGAAATAATTGAGCCTAAAATTTTTTCGAACTTTTCAAAGTTAAATCTTTTAACCTTAAAGTAAAGGGGTACTTCTAAAACTTTTCAAAGTTACTTAAAAATTTACTTTGGTTTTGTTATATCAAAAAGAGGGAGATTGTAAAACCTAAATTTGATTTTGATATAACAAATATTTGAGGACCAAATTGCAAAAGTAAATAAAGTATTTAAAAGTCTCACAAAATGACAAGAATTTTTTTTTTATAAATCTAAAACTTAAACCCAAAATTTTTCTAAGTGCTTCAAGCCAAATTCTACAAATGCGCCCAGGCGTATCGATACACCCTTAGGTGCTTCGATACGGTTTTTCACTACTGGAATTTTAAATATGCACCCTGTTTCGATACGACTACATCCGCTTCGATACGGCCTTCATCTGGGCATGTGTTTTAGCTTATGCATATCGATACAGCTATGTCTGTTTCGATACGGTATTCATCTGGGTTAAAATTTTTGCTTAAACGTACAGATACAGTCTTTACCGTATCGATACGGGTTGACGAGATCTTCAAAGATCTTTGCATTTAAAATATGACAGTTGCCTTGTCAGTTATTGAAATCACCAAAATTTAATTTTCAGTTAACCCGTACCGATACGCTCCCTAGGCTTACCGATGCAATTTTCACGAGACTTTTTCCTTAGATTCCAGTGAGCAAAATCTGTACCGATATGGGCTATACTGTATCGATAAGCCCCTGTTTTTACTCTTGATCCGTTTCGATACGACCTTACGCGTATCGATACGCTATTACACAACGACTCTTTCTTTTTTTGAGAAGTATCGATACGGGCCTTCGTGTACCGATACGGATGGTTGGCAGACAGCACTTATTGCGGGAAATAAGCTCTCCAACGGCTATATTGAACACTCCAACACCCAAATGGATAGAAATCAATAAGAGGGTATAAATACAAGTCTCCAATGCTGCTACAACAACTATTGAACATCCATTGATCAACTCACAAGCATTCAAGCAAAATCCAACCATTTTGAGCTTTTAGAGTCAAACCCTTGTAAATCCAACTTATGTATTTTTATTGTAATCCTTAGTTTCAAGTTTGGGGTTGTGAGAAATTGTAATTGGGCAAACAAATTCACCTTTGAGATGATATTTTTGTGTTTGCAAAACACTTCTTGTAAAAGAGTGAACCTTGATCAAGCTTTGGGTAGAAAACTTTGATCCATTGTAACGGTTGCCTCCTTAGCCTAGAAAAGGGGAAGAATTCAGTAGTGGATTGTTTGAAATCCTTAGTAGGGAGCTAAGGTAGTGGATGTAGAGCTTGTTAGAAACTTGAACCGCTATAAAATCTCTTGTCTTCAATTTTTCCAATTTCCATTTGCTTCCCTTCAAATTTTTAATTGTCAATTCACCCCCTCTTGGCCATTTGCCATCGATTGATCATCCCAATATAACTGGTCTAGAAGTGCAAAAGAAGGTGAAAGATGGTTATGGTTTTTTTCTAAGTACTTTCTTTAATGGTTTGTATTTATTTCCCTTTCTCGTTTGGTTTTTTTTATTATTATTTGGGTCTTGTTGAACGTTATCCTTTTTTAATTATTTCTTCCTCTGTACTTTGGCCTTTGTGAAATAAAATCTCCAGCCAGTATTTTAGTAAAAAAATAGTTTTCCAGAGAGAGGCTTTGTGTTTGTGGCAAAATTATCATAAATGTCAAAAAGTTATTTCCAAAAACAACTTTAGGACAATCCAAAGCCATCTTGTTCTTTTGCAATGAGAATTAAAAGCATTAAGATTCCATCTTAGATCAAATTGATTAAATTTAATAATTATAAATAAATATTTAATATATCGGTTGTATGCAATTCTACATATCATTAATGAATTAAATGATAACATGTAATAAAAATCTAATTTTAAAATTTCATTATGATTGTTACACTTAAATTTGTAGCCTCCACACAATTTCTAAAATACCCTTCGATCCCTCTATATCTGGTGAATACTGGAGATGATTTGCAACAACTGCCTCTCTGAAGGAAGATCCCCTACGAAGACTGATGTTCTCGGAGTCCTCAGGTTACCGAAGGATAAGACATGACCATACACCTCTGTACGGTATCCATGTGCACAACATGCAAGCCCTAAGTACTCGGAAGTTGGACATATTTTAGCCAACATATTCGTAGACCATCGCTAGGCCTAGCGTCATCCAATCATTAATAGTCCCAAGGACTATAAATACCAAAGGCAGGCCGAATTCTAAGAGTAGCACCCCTCTTCTCTATCGACTTTTCTCGTTTCTTATATGGCTCTCACTACCAAACGATTGTCTGTGACTCTCTGCCCCAAATCTACAGAGTGTGAATTACTAGAATTTGTCATAATCACCTTGATTCACTGTCTTCACCTTCTTTATTCGATGTTTCCTCATTTTGAAATCAGCAATGATATATCATTGTTTGATTTATTAGTTGTACATAAAATTATATGTAATTAATATATTAAATATCAATTCCGGATTATATCATCAGTTAACATTTTTTTTATCAATTTCAACGGGAAAAAAAGAACTTTAACCTTTTCATAAATGTTGGTAGGAAGTTGCATATTAATTATGAATTCATCGTCACTGTTTAAGAATATTCTCATGTTTTTCATTTGTTGTTTTCTCCGGTGAGCTAATTGATCAAAGGGAATCTTAGTAAGATGAGATATTAATTTTGTCGTTTTCTTATAAATTTAATATTAAATAAACAAAATACCATAAGAAATATCGTAAGCCAAAATCTTAACTATGTAATAAGTTATTTTTGTGAGTTTTAACATAGTTTATTCAATATGAAAAAAGAATTAGTATTTCATAAATCTAAACTTGGAGTTAGAAAGGAATAAAAATCCATATAAAAATTAATACCTAATCAAAATAAGTATTTTTTTTGGTCAAATTAAATCACACGAGTCATTAAAAAGTACCAGTGAATACCTCATATACTAAAATATAAAAAAACTAACATTCAAATCAAATGTAAACACCAATAGTAAACTATGCGATATGAGTTGTTTAAAATACTTAAAAATCATTTAAAAAGATAAAAAAAAATATGTTTTTTTAAGAAAAAAAATTTAAGCTTTAGTAATAGTTTTTAAGGGATTTTAATAATGTGATAGGCTGTGATTCACTTTTGTATCAATTTGCACACCGATAGTAGATTAAATATCGATTCATACATTGACGGTGCATTGATCCATACAGGTGTTAGATATAACGCTAAATTATATTATACTTAAAAAAAAAAAGAATTTGAAGTTTTAACATCAAAAATAATATTATTAAAAGGATAAGTATTAACTTTTAACATGAATTATAAAACAAACATCTAATATAAAAATTAATTATTAATATTAAATTAATGGAGTAGTAAATTTATGCGCAAGTAAAGTTGGGCAAAAACTGAACTTCAACAATGAAAATAAAATATATTTTGGGCCTCAGCCCGATCCATAGAGGTGTTATTTGAATCCGGACTGGACCCGTCGATTGAATCGAAATTTGGTGGTCTTATCTAAATCGAGTGTAAAATGAATCATTACGAATTATTTAAAAATAGAGCTAAAATAAAACTACAAATTGAACTTATAAAAATTATTTTATATTTTTTAAATATTTTATTTAATTACTATTGAACCGATCAGGTGATCCGGTCGAATTTATTGAACTAAAAACCAATGATCTAACCAGTTCAACCATAAATCCAGTATATGCAACATTGCCAAAACAACTTGAAAAGACCCCTGCACTAGTAGAGGTGAACAAGAACTGTAACATAAAAAGGAAAACGGCTTTGCCAATATAACCTGCAACAAAAATCTATCAAACCTTCTTTTTCTATGTTTTGATGAATCATTGTTTGTGAAATTGGCTGCTTCAAGTTGTTTATAAAAGAGGCCAAAAAATAAACCTTTAAATTAATACTAAACTCTTTCAATTCTTTCGCACTTGTTTAGAAGTGCGAAAGAAATTGAATGAGTTGAGAGTAGAAAGAAGGAAGGAAATTAGACATGTATAGAGAGGAAGAAGGAAGAGTCGGGAAGGAGAGGTGAATGAATAGCATTGCATGGGCACTAAATTTATAGAGAAAAGGATTCAGGGTTAAGACAAACCCTAACCTCCTTTCTTTTTTTTCTAGAAAATTAGTTTCATATAATATCAATCATGAATCAAGGCGTGTTGTCTCTAAAAATTTCAAATTCTCATAATTATGTATTTTTGATCGACAATTTAACGTTGTATCCTTTAAATTTTTGTAATTTCGTGACCCTAAATTTTTAATATAACTCTTTAAGTATCCCCACCCATGATATAAGATCATATATATATATATCCCTATATACCACTCTTATACTATTGAGCCTTAAACTTTTTATTTTAATATTAAATTGCACTGTAACCTTATTTTTTTAAAAGAAAGAATTCAAATATAAATTAAAACGAATTCGATAATTAATCTCTAACTCTGTTGTCTCGTATACAGAGGTTGGATAGCTTTTCTTTCTTCCTTTCTTGTCCGTTTGTTGGTTGGCGGTCGTAAATCGAATTAAATCCAAAAGGAAAAGGACTAATTTTGGAATTAAAATAAGATAGGCTGATTGGCTGATACTCCTGCTATAATTGGCCGATAGATAAACAACGCCATATATGTTATCTTTTTATATGCTTCCGTCTGTATTCGATCGAGTCGAGTTAAAATTTTTTAAGTTAATCATATTGATAAGTCGTATTTTATAACTTAAATTTTATTTAAATATTTTTCGAGTCAAGCCGAGTTGATGTGTTTGAGTTTCTATTCAAATTTAATTGTAAACTTTTATAATGTTATGATACTAATTAGTTCCAATTTAAATTGTTTTCTATAACCATATAAAATACACGTATATTTCTTCATATGTGATATATATATCAGGAAGAATTGAGAGACTCAACTCGAACTTGAAAATCGATAAACTAATTACTAAAAATTTTAAGCTATTCAAGTTTTCATTTTATAACTCAAATTTTATTTAAAAAATTTTCAAGTCGAGTCAAGACAAATAGAGTTTTTTGCAATGAATCAAATTGAATAATTTAATTTTTTATTCGAGTCGATTTTTTCACACCCCATCCGTTTGATTCCGTTCACGTCTTTGTCATTCGTTTACAGTAAAATGTTTAAAAATAGTCATTAAATTATTTTAAAATATTTATTTGATAATTTATTTTTTAAATATTATAAATGAGTATTAAATTTTAGATTTGATTATAAAATAATTATCACGCTATCAGCGATTGTTAAGGGGTGATATGATATATTAAAATTACTAGAAAATATTATTTGACCCTCAACTATAATTAAAATTTTATTTTAATATTTGTAAACAATAATTTTTTAAAAATATAATGATATTTCATATTTTATTTTTTTGAATCGAATTCATCAGAATAATGTCGTTTTGATATTTGAATAGTCCTAAAGAATGACCTCATTTTGTAGGCTTTAAATTCTCCTAATTTTTTTCACTTCACTTCTCTTCCCTTTTTATTTTTCTTCTCTCTAGTTTTTACTCTCTAACTTCTCTCTAAAAATTTAGCCAGATATCGTCGCCTTCGTCACCGATCGTCATTGTCAATCTTTTGAGCATGGTTCATGAGTCTATTTTTCCAAAAAAATGCATCAATGTGCATAAATTTAAATCGAAACGTCTCAACTTCTTGATTTCGATCTCTCAAACGCGTCGTCCGTTTGAACTGTGTTTTTAGTAGGTTGTTTCTCTTATTGCGACCAACTTTTTTACCTTTCGAATCATTCTTCCAACCACCAGAGGTCCAAGAACCCGAAAAACCGAAAGTGAACCTCTCCTATTTCTTTTTTCTACCTTTTTTTGTTCTATTTTTTTTCTTTTGTTTATCTTCGTTTCTTAGCAGGGTTGTATCCTTCAATCCCCCTTGTGGCAAGGGGTTTTTAGGGTTGTTTTTGTCGAATTTTAGGAGATAAAGGCAAGGGTGAGTATCATATTGAATAGAGTCAGGTTAAGAAATTTTGAGTTAGTCGAGTTGACAAGTCTTATTTTACAACTCAAACTTTAATTGATATTTTTTCGCGTCATGTCTAATTTATGAAATTCAAGTCGAGTTGTTCAAGTCAAATTTAATTATAATATGGGTAATCTTCACCCATGGTCCCTTTTATTTGGGGTTTGTTCTATTTTGGTCACCCGAATTCAAAAAAGATCATTCTTGTCACTTACGTTTTAAATCGTGTTTGTTTTGGTACCTAGACCGTTAACCTCCGTTAATAAAAAATTAATTTCTAATTTAACCCCTAAACTTTCAAAACTTTATTTTTCACCATCTTTCCCAAAAATACTATCAAGATTTCCCTTAAATTGGCCAAAGAAGAAGACAAATTGGCCAGAGTATGAGGAGCTACACGATACATGGCCACCCCATTGAGCAACAATTCCCTTAAATTAGTCATGTTTCGAACCAATCTCTTCATAGCAGGATTTTCCAAGTAGAGATATCGATTGGAAGAGAGATTAATTGCGAGATTGCTGAGGGGATTTCAGACAAGCAGAGGCGTTGTCAGCCAGGTTAAGCCACCTGAGATGAGAAAGAAGAAAAAGACTGCTATCGGAATTGATCGAGCCATAAAGCAGGCAGTCTTGAAGGTGGAGGCCAATGACATTTCCGGTTACATTATCACAGGAAACCTCATCCCACCAGCAGCAGTCAGTTCCTTCCTTCCAAGAAATCATCTTTCTTGGTACCATCCCAGATAGGTTACTTATAAATGGACCTTGAAAAGAACAGTTGTTTAAAGAATTACGTTCTTGAATTGAAGCAAAGCAAGGCTCTGATCAGGAAGGCACAAGTGAGATGAAGATGAAGAAGAAGACAAAAAAGCAAGTTGGGAGACAAAAATTATCAGTAGGGGAAAGTTGAGAAACTTAGAGGGAAGTGACAGCAAGTTTATCTCCATCTTCCCCTGAATTGAACTATCAAAACAAGAAGCTGTGCTTTAGTCAAATGATTTTGTAATGAATGTATATTTATAACAAAAAAATAATGGAAATTAAAGTCTAACAAATAATGGAAAGTCTCTTCGTCAAGTATGAATCAAGAAAATAGGTGGTCTTCCGGAAATTGTGCAGTTTCAATGGAATCGTTTTCTTTGGGTTGCAAATTTTGTTGTTTATAATAAACTTCTTGAAACAGTCTGGACAAATTCCAGAGGCCATTGGTTTTTTACTCAAGTTTAGAACAGTTGTAGAGAGTTTTAGGAAATCTTGATAGTATTTTTTTGGAAAGATGGTGAAAAATAAAGTTTTGAAACTTTAGGGGTTAAATTAGAAATTAATTTTTTTATTAACGGAGGTTAACGGTATAGGGACCAAAACAGAAACGATTCAAAATGTAAGTGACAAGAATGATCTTTTTTGAACTCGGGTGACAAAAATAGAATAAACCCCAAACAAAAGGAAACACAAGTGAAGATTACCCTTATAATATTTATAATGTTATGTTACTAATTGCTTACAATTTAAATGGCTTTCTATAAATATATACATATATATTTCTTCATTAATCATATACAAAGGTAGAGCCAAGATTGAACATTGGCGGAGGCCAAAATATTAAATTTCAAAAATACAAGAGCTTATTAAGTATTAAAACTCAAAATTCATGGGGCAAAGTCTAATTTTTATAATATTTAAACTTATAGGGACCTAAATAGTTACTAGACAAAATTTTTTTAAAGACACGTGCCCTAACTAGAGGTGTTCAAAAATACCCGACCCGATTGACCCGACCCTACTACCCGAACATAAATAACCGAGTATTTACCTCAAAAGTTTTTTACCCGGGTCGAGTACCTAACTCGCCATTTCCCGGGTTGGGCCCGGTTCACAAAATTAAGAATTTTCGGGTACCCGGGTACCAGGATATATTTGAAATTAATATTTTTTTTATATTCAATATACATATTTTTATATTAAACTAATAAAAAATCTTAAATTTTTTATATTTTTATATTTAATAAATACATTTTTATATTAAACTAATAAATATATAATTTTTATATTAAATAAATATAATATTTTTATATTTAAAGTATATATATTTTTATATCCGGGTACCAAAATACCTGAATTTTCGGGTACCCGACGAATGGGTACCCGCAATACCCAAGTCGAGACACAAGCCACACTTTGAACTACCCAAAGATCCGGGTACCTGGTACTTCAGGTACCCGAATACACGGGTACCCAGATTTGAACACCCCTAGCCCTAACTAATCTAACACGTGTCGCACACTTGACTTTGCTGAGTGAGTCTCCCAGCGATATTTTGTGCATACACAAGACCTCAAACTCGATACCTGCTTAAGCGATACCAAACTGCTTACCACAATAACTCGTTATTCTTTAGTTCAACACCTACTTGATTATAAATCTAGCAAACTCTTGTATTTTTAATATAAATATTTAATTTTTACAAGGGCTAAATTATTATTAGACTAATATTTACAGAGTGTTTGAATTTAATAACAGGGGTCGGGGCCTCTTAAGCCTTAAGGGAGCTCTGCCCCGTCAATATACATATATTAGACAGAATTAAGGGACTTGACTTGGACTTGAAAAACTAGTTTACTAATTACTAAAAATTTTAAATTATACAATTCCTATTTTATAACTCAAACTTTATTTCAATTTTTTTTCGAGTAAAATTTATAATATTAAGATTCAAGTTAAGTCGAATAAATTTGTTGAGTCGAATTTCTTTCACTCTAAATAGAGGATGTTAAGAATTTGGATGAGAATTGTTTTTGTTTGGGATAGAATAAGGGACGAGGAAGAAGTCTCGGTGGTGGTGGATGCTGGGGATTGTAGAAAGCTGCAAAAGTGGCTAATGTTGAAGGGTTAACCGAGACTCTCGAACAAGTGGGGATGGTTGACTGCCGTTGGATCATGGTAGGTGTTGTTGGGATACTAATTCGGGTCACACGCCTGCCCACAACAAACGTCCTAATAACCAAAACGTTATAAAATGATAACATAAGTGAATAAAATGTTTTTTTTTTAATTTGATGAGCAAAAATAAACATTTATGAAACGAAAGTGACCTTTACGTTTGTAACAACTGCCCCGCCCCGGAGGTGGGCCCAGCGCGTTATTATGAAAAAAAATTGGTTTAAAAATGGCATGAATAGAATGGAGTCGCCACCGGCCACTTCGGTAGGCCTGATACCGTTAAAAGTTAACCAGAGATTCAAAAAAATTTGGGTCCGGGAGTCAGTTACGTGTGGGGAAGGGTGAGCACCCTCACAACGCCCAAAATTGGTACCGGGTCGATTACATATTGTCTAATACGAGGGAAATTAAGAATTTGAATTTAATTTAAAATTTGTGACCCCTTAAAATATTTAAAGAGAAGTTTTTTGTATGAAATAAGTTTACAACCCTACACCCGGGGCATAATTTTAATATTTCTTTATATGAAAAAAATTTACACCCCTACACCCGAGGTATAATTTCCATTAGATTCCGAACAAAAAGAACTTATTTTGAAAATTTATAATTTAAAATGATATTTTATGATAGAGACTAACGGAAAGCGGCACCCCTTACGTCCGAAGTACGTTTTTCACGAGAATCCCTAACAAAAGTTTAACATTAAAACCGTTCAAAATGAATGAATATGAAATATATATATATACATACGAATATACAAATATATATATAACTATAAATGAGTAAATAATAGGAATAATAATAATAATATTGTACGTATATTTAATATACTAAGTATAATGTAATATGAATATTATAGCAATTATATTAATATACATTATAACAATAATTACAATAAAAATAATAAACATATTAATATATATAATAATATATACATAATAATATACTATAAACGCTATATACATATATTATACATTAATATAATATACAAAGATATAAAAATGATTATAAAATAATAATAGATGTATTAATATATACATTATAATATGTACATGGTGTATAATCTAAGATAACAATAATAAAAATAATATGTAAGTATAATAATAATAATAACAATAATAAAAATAATATGTAAGTATAATAATAATAATAATAATAATAATAATAACCATAATAATAACATAAGTAAAAATAAAAACTGAAAATGACTAAAAAAACTTAAAACCCCAAAAAGAGGACGAGATTGCAAGATATTTGAAAGTTGCAAGGACCAAAAAGGTAATTAAACCATGCAGCCGACCTTTTTTAAAAACAATTTTGGGGCGGAGGGATCAGTAGGGTAATTTACCCATTAAAATCTGGTTTAAAATAAAATTAGTGACTAAATTGAAGACGGTTTAAAACTTTGGGGGACCTAGGTCGAAATATACCATGTGGCAGACTAGGAATGAAAAAAAAAAGGCTGGGAAGGGAGGATTTAGTGTGCAACTTACCCTTAACTTTAATCCAATATATAAGTTAAAAATAAAAAAAACCATTATTTCATTTGTTTCAAACAAACATAAAGATAGAGCCTTCAAGTTCTCTGAGCAATCCGGCCAGGCTGGCTGCCGTGCGGCTCCGCGGGTGGTCAGAAAATGCAAAAGGGATCACTTTTTCGGCTCCTTTCGATGCGTTGAACACAAATTCGAGGCCGGATTTTAGAATCGAACCCTCTAGGTGAGTAGATCTACAAAAAGATATTCGGTTTATGTCTTTTTTTACCTTTTTCATTGCTTTGATGTCTCCCTTTTTATATATTTTTGGTTATGCTTTGTTCAAACAATGGTGAAATAAAGCCTCTTTTTTTTGTATTCGAACTACTGAAAACATTTTTTATTCGGAAAGCTCTCTTCTTTTTTTCAAATTCGACTTCCATTACATATGTTTTTCGTATGGGTTTTATACCCATTTTGATGCATGCATGGATATGAAAATATATTACAACTTGGTCTGAATTTTTTGCAAGTTTGGACGGTGGTGGACGGCAGAGTGGGCGGTGGCCGGCGCACGTGGCCAATGGTTGCGCGCTTGGCGGCCACGCACTGGAGAGTGGATGAAGGGTGCGGCGGCGGCTGGTGTAAATGTTAGGGTATTAGGGTTTTCAGATTTAGGTTAATGGGTATTTTCGAGTTTTGTAATTTTAGATTATCAAATTTGTTTGTATTGGATAAATGGGTTGTTGGGTTTTGGTTTATTTTAATTGGGCTAAGGGCCTGGACAAAATGGGTATCTACAGTTGCTCATCTTTGCGCATTGTTGTGAAACATGAATAGAGCAAAGACAAAAGAGTAACCATTTTTGTCCGGTCAGACCAAAAGTTGGTAAATTTTGATGTAGAGCTTGGCTCGTAGACTTCTTTTTCATTTTCCTAAATGCACATGGATCAACAGTTTTGAGTTACCTTTATCGGTAGCCGTTTGCTCTGGGCTAGTTGTACCATTCCCCTGGGTACAATCAGTTTGTACCAATCATGATATTGGATTTTTCAAATGATTTATTTTCCTTCGACCATTCGCGAAAATGGATTTTCGATAGACATTTAATTATCTATTATCTTAAACTTTACCGTGTTTAAGCACGTTGTGCCAAAATTTCTGCTGGACTTGTCAAAAACTTTGATCTAGCTACATCAATGATGAAAAGACAAGATCGAAATTTGGTTCAGTCATCCCATCAACGAAAGGACAGAATCAGATGACATCAACTTAGGTCTTATTACGCCCTCAACGGCGAAGTAAGAATAAATAGCACATTGAGCCCAGCCACACCATCAACGGAGGGACATGATCAAATATCAGCAATTTAGATTCTACCACACCATCAACGAAGAAGTAGAATCGAATAACAGCAACTCAAACCTTACTACACCGTCAGCGGAGGAGCAAGAATGAGCAACAACTTGGACCTTACTACGCCCTCAACGTCGAAGAAAGAACGAATCTTGAACCTAGCTACACCATCAACGGAGGGATAAGATCGGATAACTTGGATTCTAACACGCCATCAACGGAGATGCATAATCTGGATAACAACAACTCAAACCTTACTACCCCATCAACAGATGAGCAGGAATGAACCGCAACTTGGACCTTATTGTAGCAATGTCTGGTTCGCTAAAAAGTGGATTTTCGAGGTGTTTGTTGTTTTTCGGATATAAAATGTTTATTCTGTGGGGTTTTAAAAAACCGCATTTTATTTAGAAATTGGATTCGCCACCGGTCACTTAGGTAGGCCGGACACCATAAAAACCAGAGATTTTGAAAACTTTGGGTTCGGGAGTCAGTTATGGATGGAGAAGGATTAGCACCCCCACACCGCCCAAAATTGGTACTTTAATAATTACCGCTTTATTAATATTAGACTTTCCGGATTAAAGTGACGATCAATTTAAAATTTGGTTATAAGTGCGAGTAGATTTTAAAGGCCCCGCTATCCGAGAGTAAACACCCAACCACTATCACTACGCCTGATGCTGGCCCCGTTTACGCTCGGATAAAAAGGCACCGCATTGACAGTTTATATATCTCGACATGCAATCTTAAAGAAGTAATTCAAAAATCTACGTTCACATTCATATGGTAAAGGACAAAATAAATAATAAAGACATGGATATCACAAAATTAGACAAGTATGATAAAAATACAAACATGGTAGATCATAATAGTAATAATAATAATGAAGCATGAATAAAACGTGTAATAAATAAAGAACCCGTACTTCAAGAATACATACAATGTAACATACGCATGGCATGAATGTATTATGATATTAATTTCACAAATCAAGACAACGTACTAACAAAGAAACTAATACCTAGCACATAGCTTACGACATGATTTGCATACGAAAAATAGAAACGCGGTATTATACATGACCAAAAGAAAACATACTAACGCATAACCTAAAAGCAAAGAGAACATACAATACATGCTAAAAATACAAAACATGTCGTGTACGAGCCAACTAAACATTAATCGAACATGTATGATACGAACGACCGAACAAGCGTATAAAAATACATAATCACCATAAACTAAACACACATATATATAAACATGAGAATACGAAACATATAAAAGAAACACGTGAGAATACAAAAGGGCCACATCAACATATAAGATCATAATAAATAAACATGAATATTTAGATACGAAAAAGGACTAAAATGAAAAAAACGAAAACAGGAAACAGAAATTAAAAGGTAATAAAATGCGATTTAGGGACGAAATTACAAATCAAACGGAACCTAAAATGACTAAATCTGTAATTGGACCAAGGGGCAAGCTCGGAGTGAAAATTTCAAAAACGCGGTGGGACTGGTGAGGTAATTTCACCATTTAAAAACTGATTCAGTTTAATCCAGGGGTTGGATTGCAAGATTTTAAAATATAAGGAGGACCAGGGTTGCAAATATCCCCTGCGGCAAGACAGAACTAAAAATATCGAAAACGCGAGGGGATTTATTACAGAATTTCACCATTTCACAAAATAAAATACCTATAAAACCCCCTTTCCTGGCCCGAACTCAAACTTTTCCTCATTTTTTTCTTCAAAACCAATTTTTATAATACCCCAGCCCTATTTTCCTCTCAACATAACCACCCCAAACCTTCGATGAACCCAGAAACCAGCGACCATCCGCCGTCCTCTCCACCGCCGACAAACCAAAAAAACACCCAAAACAAACCTCGCTTCAAACCGAACCCAAATCTAAACTTAGATTTACACAAAGACTCCCCCTTTTGCCTAGATCTGAGCAAATACAAAGTAAAAAAATGTTTTTGTTTAACCGAAATGAAACCGAAAGGGACCTCCTTCTCCTTTTAGTTCACCATGTTCAGTTTTGGAAACTGAGGCGGCTTATCACTGGTGAGGGGAGACCCGTTGACGACGAGGGTAACGAATTTATGCACTCCTCTCCCTTTTGTTATTACTTCTTATATTTTATTGTACATGCACGCAAGGAAGAAAGAAAAAGAAAGAGAGATTACCACTGAAACTTGGTGCTTCTTTTTTTTTATTTTTGTTACCCAAAAACCTCCCTGATCTTACACTTTTTTGGTTTACATATATCATGTCTGCTCTCTCTTGTTTGGTAAAACTTGTACATAAGATATATTTTTTGGATCTGATCTTGTTCTGACGCTTTTCCCCTTTTTTGTGTCTTTGGCATGCCCGGCCATGCTTGGTGGTTGGTACGGCTGGCATGGGGAGCGGCGTGGTGGAGATGTCCGTTCGGCTGTATAGACTGGTGTCTCGGGAGACGGAATGATTATTACTGCCAAAACCGTTCCTATCCGTTGGATCAGATCTGATCCAACGGTTAGGACCGCTTAATGATCGGACGGCTGAGATAAGGCCTCAAGGATGGTGTAGCGGCTCGGGATCGCGCCACGTGGCCTGAAGCAGACGGCTAGCTCTGTACGCGTCTCACACGCGCGAGTGGATAATCCAACAGCCCGCGCGTGGGCTGCACGCGGCATATGAGGGGTCTTTATGCTTCAACCGTGGCCGTTGGAGCTAGATCTGATCCAACGGCCCTCGTGCAGCTGCGCATGATAAATAGAGCATTAGGGTTCTAATATTTGATACGGGTTAGGGTTTCTTAGGGTGTGGGCCGGCTTGGCCGAATGGGCCATGTATAATTAAGCTTGGGTCTTGTAATTAAGGGCTGAATATCTATGTTGGACTTTAATATACCTTTTATCTTATTTTAATTTTAGCCCAATAGTATTAATAATAATAGTAATAATAATAGTAGTAATAATAATACTATACGCATATATACACATATAATACATGCACATACAAATTGATATACACCTGCAAACACCCACATGTATGCACACATACACGCATATTAATTAATATATTCATGCAAACGTTAATATATGTAACGCTTTAACATAATATACCAACATACATGCATATATACTCATACACATGGTTTGCGTACACATTAATCACACGTATAGTAATGAACATATAATATAATAATGTACATGCAATGATAATATATTAACTAATAAACTAAAGTAGATTAACACAATACTTTATACACCAGATAAAAATGAGTGATTACACTTATTACACCCTCAACGGTTGAGTAAGAATGAATCTTCAACTTGAACCTAGCCACACCATCAATAGAGGGACAAGATCGGATAACTTGGATTCTACTACACCATCAACAGAGAAACAGAATTTAGATAACAATAACTCAAACCTTACTACACCGTCAACGGGGAAGCATGAATGAACCGCAACTTGGACCTTATTATGCCTTCAACGGCAGAGTAAGAACGAACAACAACTTAAACCTAGCCACACCATCAACAGAGGGATAGGATCGGATAACTTGGATTCTACTACACTATCAACGGAGAAGCATAATTAGGATAACAGCAACTCAAACCTTACTACACCATCAACGGAGAAGCAAGAATGAACATCAACTTGGACCTTACTATGCCCTCAACGGCGGAGTAAGAACGAACAATAACTTGAACCTAGCCACACCATCAACGGAGGGATATGATCGAATATCAGTAACTTGGATCTAGCTACACTATCAACAGATGAACCGGACATGATAATAACTTAGACCTAACCACTCCCTCAAATAAGGGGCGTGATCGGATAACAACAACTTAAACCTAGCCACACCATCAATAGGGGGACAAGATCGGGTAACAGCAACTTGGATTCTTATCACGCCATCAACAGATAAGAGCAACTTGGATCTGGCTACGCCATCAACGGAGGAACCAGATTGAATAAAAATGACTTGGACCCAACCATTTTATCAACGAAAGGGCTGGATTGGAGGATGAAGCTTTGATTTTTTTTATTTTTTGAGCTATAACTGTAAGAAGAGATAATATCCGAAGAAGAAGTTTAGTCTTAGCTGCACCATCGATAGTAATGCGCGATATGCAAAATGATAGATCTGCTACATCATACCAATAGAGAGGCTGAA
Source organism: Hibiscus mutabilis (assembly GCA_019671005.1). Classification (NCBI taxonomy): domain Eukaryota; kingdom Viridiplantae; phylum Streptophyta; class Magnoliopsida; order Malvales; family Malvaceae; genus Hibiscus; species Hibiscus mutabilis. The sequence goes on along the minus strand of CM033750.1, from coordinate 35,867,154 downwards.
TCTGGGCTAAATTGGCTACCACCACTAGATGTTTGAGCTTTTCTGCAAATTCAGCCTTCTTCGGGCTAGGAATTAATCATCATGTCGTTGCCCCTATAGTCGATCTTCTTTGATCTCTTCTCTAGACCTGTTTGTGTGTTTACGCCAAAAATAAATACATCATGAATGCCCCTGATTTTATGCCTAATGTGCATGTTTAATCTAAATGTATGATAACATGTATAAATGTTTGATGCACACGTCTGATGTTAAACAGTCCTAATAAATGTGTGAATATTTTTTTTGCCCCTCAAAGGGATACCCCTAACCCTCTGTTGGTTGGATTGAGTTCTCGGTCCTGTATTGCGAAGATGCCCCCAATTTTCCTCGGCTTTGATCATATTCACGTGGAGTTATATTTCTGTGTGTATGCCCCTTACAGAAACGTTTTGCAGCAAATTTGAACTTTGAAAAATTATTATGCTTATGGTCAGGTTAAACCAGGGCACAAGTCATATAGATTTTGACTCACATTACGCATGGGTACGATCAAATTAAAGTGAACAAAATGTATTTTCCGTTGAATCTTGTAGTTTTCGGCCCGTACAAAAAGCTCTTACTGCCATTGGGCTTAGGCAAATAAGGTACATAAAAAACAATTCTTTGAAAGAGATAAAAACTACAAGATGATCTATTATAGTCAAAATGAGGTATGCCCAAACCCGCACATCGAGAATTTTAACCACTCTTCATGCTTCGGTAGGGGATGTCCGATCGTATCTGGCCCTGTAGGGTTTTCGATACTTAGGATACCAAGCTTGAGGTATTTTTCCAGTAGCCTTTTAAAGCCTCAGCAGTTCTCGATTGTGTGGCCAACCTGTCTGGCATGGTAATCACATCTCGCATTGGGGTCGTACCATTTAGGAAACAGAGGTTGTATTGGGGCCTGGTGGTAAAGTGCCACTACATGAGCATTAAGCATATCTCTGTATAGGTCTGCGTATAAAACTGGTAGTGGGGTGAACTGCTTTTTGGTGTTCTTCCTTTGAGCATAGTCTTGGCTTGAAGAACCATGGACACTTGCAGCTTTGAGTTGTATCACTGTCGTCGGCTTTGCATAATTAACATTATAGACACTTGAAGTATTTACTTTATTGTCTTTTTCGCATATAATGTCCTTTTGTGGGATGAACTTACACTGACGTCGATTTTGCCGTTTATAATAGCATTCTCGATAAGCTCACCAGATAAGACTAGATTGGCAAAATTGGTAGTTGCATTTCCTATAAGGAGATCCAGAATTGGGACTTCCAATGTTTGGATAAATATAACCACTATCTCTTTCTCACCGAGTGAGGGTTGAACTTGGGCAGCTACATCTCTCCAGCTTTGTGCGTATTGTCTAAAGCTTTCATTAGACTTATGTTTCATGTGTTGCAGAGTCCAACGATCTGGCACCATATCACTGGCGTGTTGATATTGCACTAGAAAAGCCTTGGCCAAGTCTTTTCACGATTTTATCTGGTGATGACTTAGTTGATTATACCATCTGATGGCAGGTCCAGCTAGGCTGTCTTGGAAGCAGTGGATCAATAACTTTTCGTCTCTACCATATCTCGTCATTCTTCGACAAAACATGGTAAGATGAGCATGAGGACAACCCATCCCATCATATTTCTTGAATTATGGGGCCTTAAACTTAGGGGGTAGGGTAGCACCAAGTGTGGGACAAGGCTGAGTTTATTAGCATCAAATCCAATGAAAATGTCCACCATCTCCATGGCTTCTATCTTTTCCTCGAGTCGCTTGCAACGATCCTCGATCTCCTTTGGAGTCTCTACTTTTGGTTTCTCAAATTTGACCAACCGATCTATTTCTAAGACGAAGTTTTTAGATTGATTTCCCCTAGGCTTAGCTCCTAATGCAGTGGGTATATTTATAGGGAAAGAGGTACTAGTATGATGAAGTGGTGACGTACCTCGAGAAAGTATTCTTTGAGGGTTGTCGTAACAGGGGTTTTACCCTCTCTTTACGAAAAATAAAAATGTTTTAAAAAACGTGTTCTTTACGGAGTCGAAAGAGACGTCACCCAGAGACCGGGATGATACTCCCAATAGAACACCGTAAATGTTTAAAAAGAAAAATGGAAATAATGGAAAATGTGAAAAATATGAAAAATGGATGAAGTCGCCACCGACCACTTTGGTAGGCCAGACACCATAAAAAAGTAACCAGAGATTCAAAATTTTGGGTTCGGGAGTCGGTTACGCGTGGGGAAGGATTAACACCCCCACAACGCCCAAAATTGGTACCGCGTTGATCGAGTGTTGTCATTGCAAGAAAACATAAATTCGATTTTTAATTTAAATTTTAATCCCAAACAAAAGAAAAAAAGAACGGTCTAAGGAGAACATTTCCTTATTTACGAAACCGAGGAAGATGACACCTGAATGAGTTAGGATGTTACTTCCTAGCCGGTATCCGAAATAAAGTGGAAAATATTCCCTTAAATTGGTCGAGTCTAAGAAAAGAATATATATATATATATCTGAAATAAAATGAACGGGAAATATATATATTGGTATAATGATATAATATACATATAACATATATATTATAGTAAAAAAATGACAATAATAAGAAAAATAATAATGTACATACATTTAAAATATATAAGTATAGTGTAATATACATAATATGATAAATATATGTATTATACATTGATAAAAAATAATAAACATATTAAAAAATATATATTAATTTATATATAATAATATAGGATAATAATGTACATATGTACGTTTATATTGTAAAAACATATTAACAATACATATTAACATAATATACTAAAATTGTATATACATACTACACAATATACATATATGTAATATTACATTCATAAATATATTATAATATATACATAATAATAATAATATACTATAAGGTAATAATAATAATATGTACATATATAATCATAAAATATACCTTATACCAAGAAAATAAAATAGATATATCTATACATATACATATATAATAATAATGATATGTAAATATACTACTAAAAATAGTAAAAAATGACCAATTTAAATATATATATAAGAAGCTGGAAAGGTTAAAAAAGGACCAAATTGAAGGAAAATAAAAGGAAAATGACTGCAGTGAAAATTAGAATAGGGCAGAGGGACCAATCTGGCGATTTTCCCTTTTTAAAATTGGATAAAATTAAGATAGGGGCTGAAATGTAAACCGTTTGAAACTTCCAGGGACCCAGGTTGCAAATATCCCGTGCGACAGACCATTATTATAAAAGAGTTCAGGGCGGAGGGGTTAAGCGTGTAAATAGACCATATTTTTTACCTTAGTATATAAGTTAAAATTAAAACAAAAAAACTAGGTTAAATCTCATTTGTTTTAGATTAAAAAAAACAAAACTCTCTTCCCATATTCTCTCCCCTTCCCTCAGCTGAGCATGGCAATCGACTTCCCTGCACCGCCACTCGCCGCCAGCGACGCCGGCGCCTCCGGTGGTCGGCGGACGAAAGAAATATGCTTTCCAACTCTCCTCGAAGCACCGATGTCGAATCTGAGGTCGGATTTTTGCAAATACCTTCCTAAATGAGTAGACTTGAGTTGAAAAATAAAAATAAAGGTATATTTCCTTACCTTTTTTTATTCTGTTTCTTCCCCTTTTCGAATGGTTTCTTTTATATATTTTTGTTCGAATAAAAAAAGGAATAATACAAAAGTTTTTCTTATTTTTGAAACTCACATTTTTTAATCAGAAAGAAAAATTCTCCAGACATTTGATTTTTGTTGGGTATTTATAACTCGATTCTTACATGCAAATACATATAAAAAATATTTCAACTTGTTTTTTCTTTTGCAGGTTCTAACGTCTTGGGCGGTGGCCGACAAGGTGGGCGGCAGTGGCAGACGTGGTGTCGTGCGTGGCCACTAGCATCGCGCGTGGTGGCCACGCACGAGGGTGATTGGGGTAAAGGGAGGGTGCAGCTGTGTCAACTGCTAGGGAAGGGTTAGGTTATTTTTAGTGTTATTAGGGTTTAGGGGTAATTTTGTAAAAAATGGGTATTTTGGATCTGGGTTATTTAAATTGTAATGGGTTTGTGTTGTGGGTATTTGGTTTGGGTCTTGTTGTGATAATGGATAAAGGATTGGGTCTGGTTTGGGCTTAGGCCCGGACTAAAAATGGATACTACAACTGCCCCTCTTTGCGCATTGTTGTGTAACAAGAATAGAGCAAAGAAAAAAGAGTAACCATTTTATGTCCGGTGGGGTCTGGGTTTTTTTTTCTTGCCACTGCTTCTTTTTTGGGCTTATCTTGATCTTTTTGTCGGTCTTCAAAACAAAGGACCCCTTGGAAAGACCAAAAATTTGAGGTAATCCGTTAGAGGAGACAAAATGAGCTCGGCTTGTTATGACTCTGACGACGGTGCAATGCCTGGAGAAAATTTGACCCAGCTGCAACACTGACGAAGAGGCAAGGTCTGCAAAACTTGATCCAGCTGCAACACTGACGAAGACACATGATCAAAAGATGAAGGTTTGGTCCAGCTACAATACCGACGAGGAAGTAGGACCGGAAGTTGGTAAATTTTGATGCAGAGCTTCTTTTTCATTTTTCCCAAATGCACAAGGATCAACGGTTTTGAGTCACTTTTACCGGTAGCCGTTTTCTCATGGCTAGTTGTACCATTCCCCCAGGCACAATCAGTTTATACCAATCGCGACATTGGATTTTTCAAAGGATTTATTTTCCTTCGACCATTTGTGAAAATGGATTTTTATGGATATTTGAATTATCCATTATCTTAAACTTTACCGTGTTTAAGCACATTGTGCCAACATTTCTGCTGGACGTGTCAAAAACTTTGATCCAGCTTGAGCCCAACCACACCATCAACGGAGGGACAAGATCAACTATCATCAACTTGGATTCCACCACACCATCAATAGAGAAGCAGCATTGAATAACAACAACTCAAACCTTACTACACCATCAACGGAGGAGAATAAATGAACCGTAACTTGGACCTTACTACACCCTCAACGGCAGAGTAATAACGAACGACAACGTAAACCCAGCCACACCATCAACGGAGGGACCGGATCAGGTAACTTGGATTCTACCACGCCATCAACAGAGAAGCAAAATCTGGATATTAGCAACTCAAACCTTACTACACCATCAATGGAGAAGCAGGAATGAACAGCAACTTGGACTTTACTATGCCCTCAACGACAGAGTAAGAACGAACTGTAACGTAAACCCAGCCACACCATCAACGGAGGGACCGAATCGGGTAACTTAGATATTAGCAACTCAAACCTTACTACACCATCAACGGAGGAGTAGGAATGAACAACAACTTGGACCTTACTATGCCCTTAACGGCAGAGTAAGAATGAATGACAACGTAAACCCAGCCACACCATCAACGGAGGGACTGGATCGGGTAACTTGGATTCTATGCGCCATTAACGGAGAAGCAGAATCTGGATATTAGCAACTCAAACCTTACTACACCATCAACGAAGGAGCAGGAATGAACAACAACTTAGACCTTACTACGCCCTCAATGGCGGAGTAAGAACAAATCTTGAATCTAGCCACACCATCAATGGAAGAACATGATCAAATAACTTGGATTCTACCACGCCATCAATGGAGAAGTAGAATCAAATAACAACAACTCAAACCTTACTACACTATCAACGGAAAAGCATGAATGAACCGTAACTTGGACCTTACTACGCCCTCAATGTCGGAGTAAGAACGAATCTTGAACCTAGCCACACCATCAACGGAGGGACATGATCAAATAACTTGGATTCTACTATACCATCAACGGAGGAGCAAAATCTGGATGACAGCAACTCAAACCTTACTACACCATCAACAGAGAAACAGGAATGAATAACAACTTAAACCTTACTACGCCCTCAACGATGAAGTAAGAACGAACGGCAACTTGAGCTTGGCCACACCATCAACAAATGGAACGTATCGGGTAACTTGAATTCTACCACGCCATCAACGGAGAAGCAAAATCTGGATATTAGCAACTCAAACCTTACTTCATCATCAATGAAAGAGTAGGAATGAACCACAGCTTGGACCTTACTACGCCCTCAAAGACAGAGTAAGAATGAACGACAACATAAACCAGTCACACCATCAACGGAGGGACTGGATTATGTAACTTAGATTCTACCACGCCATCAACGGAGAAGCATAATCTGGATAACAACAACTCAAACCTTACTTACACGATCGGCGGAAAAGCAAGGATGAACTACAATTTGGACCTTACTACTCCCTCAAAGGTAGAGTAAGAACGAACGGTAACTTGAATCCAGCCACACCATCAATGGAGAGATCGGATTGGGTAAATTAAATTTTACCACGCCATCAACAGAGAAGCAAAATCTGGATATTAACAACTCAAACCTTACTACACCATCAACGGATGAGCAGGAATAAACAGTAACTTGAACCTTACTACGCCCTTAAAGACGGAGTAAGAACGATCAATAACATAAACCTAGTCACACCATCAACGGAGGGACAAGATCGGATAACTTGGACTCAACCTTTCTATCAACGCAAGAGGTGAGATTGGATACATGTAACTTGTTCCTAACCTCTTCATCAACGCAAGAGGCGGATCGAACGGCTGCAACTTAGACTCAACCTCTCCATCAACGCAAGAGGTGAGATTGGATATCTGTAGTTTAGACCTGGTTACGCCATCAACGGAGGAACAAGACCGAATAAAAATAGCTTGGACCCACCACTCTATCAACGCAAGGGGCGGATCGAACATCTGCAACTTAGACTCAACCTCTCCATCAACGCAAGAGGTGAGATTGGATATCAGTAATTTGGACCTTATTACACCATCAACAGAGGAACAAGATCGGATGAAAACAACTTGGACCTAGCTACACCATCAACGGAGGAACCAGATTGGATGATAATAACTTGGACCTAACCACTCCATCAATAGAGTGGCAGGATCGGAATATGAAGCTTTGATTTTTTTTATTTTTTTATTTTTTTATTTTTTTTGAATTTTGAATTTTCCTTTTTTTGATTTTGATTTTTTTATTTTTATGAGCTTCAACTACACAAAAGATACAATATTTGAGGAAAAAGTTTGGTCTAGCTGCGACACCGACGAAGAAGCGAGACCTATATAGGGTTTTATCTACTGCACCACTAACGGAGAAGCAGGATCTTCAAAATTTTAATCTACCACACCACCGACGGAGAAGCAAGATCTTCAAAAATTTAATCTACCACACCATCGATGTAGAGGCAAGATCTGGGAAAAGTAAGATCTGCTACACCACTAATGGAGAGATAAGATCCGGGGGAAATTTGATCTTGCAACACCACTGACGGAGAGGCGAGATCGGGAAAAAAGTAGGATCTTCTACATCACTAGCGAAGAGTCGAGATCTAGCGAAAACTTTAATCTGTTGCCATCAATGGTAGCGCGAGATCTGTAAATGAAGAAGAACATTAATTAGTAAATGTTTAAAATTTTGCGATTGATCTAGATGTTTGATATTTTCTGCATATTCGACATTCTTCAGGGCTAAAGGTTGATCATGATGTTGTTGCCCCCGTGATTTAGGTTTTTTGGTCTCCTTCCTAGACATGTTTATGTGTTCCATCCAAAAATGAATGCATGATGGATGCCCCTAACTTTATGCCTAATGCATGTTTAATGTATGATAACTCGTATGAATGTATGATGTATGCACTTGATGCCAAATGATCTTAATGAATGTGTAAATAATTTTTTTGCCCCTCAAAGGGATACCATTGACTTCATGTTTGGTCGATATTGAGTTTTCGGTCTTATTTTGTGAGGATGCCCCCGATCTTTCTTGGCTTGATCATCTTTATGCGAAGTTATCTTTTCGAGTGTATGCCCCAAAATTATTTTCTTTGAACTTCATCTAGACTGAAGCGAATTCGAAGCTTAGAGTATATTTTCGTATTTTCTTGAAGGATGAACGTGTTATGTTTCCCCTCAGTCAAACCTGGAAATGCCCCTGGACGTGGGGCCTTGTAGAGGCATGCGCGAAGGTCATTCTTAAAAATGCCTTTGGACCAGGCTCTTGCGTAGGCTCAGAAAAGTGTTGGATTGGTCAACTTTCACTTTTTTGGTATTGCTGGCTCAGGGTATCTAGGGGACCGATTTTAATTGTGAATGTATGCATGTAAATGCAAGGTGCATGTCGTAGATATGGAGGTACTGATTCAAAAATGGTTTTCGTGGCTCAACTTTCGAACTCATGGGATTTGTTCGCAACTTTGAATGTTGCATTGATATCTAGGGTACTAGATTTTCTCCCGATGATGAATTTCCTTTTTTAAAAAATGGGAACCAATCGTGAATTAGTACTTCGTGCGAATGAAATGCAAGAAATTAAAATGATGGTGTCATGCAATTAATGCAAAATGAAAGAATTTACTATGACGCGATTAAAAAAGAAGAGAGGCCAGTCCAAAATAAAATAATCAAATGAAATAATTAAACGGTAAAAAAGGTTGATGCATGGTATCGGTATGAACGCGAGGACATCGATTTGGGGGAATACGACCCTTATACCATACAGAGGTGAAAACCCCACGAAATATAAGGACCAATACTCCAGGAGTACATTACAACACTATACAGTGGTGAAAATCCCACGGAGCGAAGTAATCCCTCCCACTTAAAGGTGAGGAGCCCGGGTAGAAAGCTCATGCATGAATGCCGAGGGATTAAAAATTAAATCAAATCGAATTTTTGAATTTTTGCAAGACAACACAAAATCAACATTGGCCTAACTCTCTTAAAAGGTCACAGCGGAGTCGTCATCTGTCATAACGGGGGTTTTACCCTCTCTTTACAAAAAAATAAAAATGTTTTAAAAAATGTGTTCTTTACAGAGTCAAAAGAGACGTCACCCGGAGACCGGGATGATGCTCCCAACAGAACATCGTAAAGGTTTAAAAAGAAAAATGTAAAATGGTGGAAAATGTGAAAAATATGAAAAATGGATGGAGTCACCACCTGCCACTTTGGTAGGCCGGACACCGTAAAAAGGTAACCAGAGATTCAAAATTTTGGGTTCGAGAGTCGGCTACGCGTGGGGAAGGATTAGCACCCCCCACAACGCCCAAAATTGGTACCGCGTTGATCGAGTGTTGTCATTGCAAGAAAACAAAAATTCGATTTTTAATTTAAATTTTAATCCCAAACAAAAGAAAAAAAGAACGGTCTAAGGAGAACATTTCCTTATTTACGAAACCGAGGAAGATGACACCTGAATGAGTTAGGATGTTACTTCCTAGCCGGTATCCGAAATAAAGTGGAAAATATTCTCTTAAATTGGTCGAGTCTAAGAAAAGAATATATATATATATATATATATATGAAATAAAATGAACGGGAAATATATATTGGTATAATGATATAATATACATATAACATATATATTATAGTAAAAAAATGACAGTAATAAGAAAAATAATAATGTACATACATTTAAAATATATAAGTATAGTGTAATATACATAATATGACAAATATATGTATTATACATTGATAAAAAATAATAAACATATTAAAATATATATATTAATTTATATAATAATATAGGATAATAATGTACATATGCACGTTTATATTATAATAACATATTAATAATACATATTAACATAGTATACTAAAATTGTATATACATACTACATAATATACATATATGTAATATTACATTCATAAATATATTATAATATATACATAATGAATGCATGTAAATGCAAGGTTCATGTCCTAGATGCGGAGGTACTGATGGTTCCCGCAACTCAATTTTTGAAATTATGGGATTTGTTCGCAACTTTGAATGTTGCGTTGATATCTAGGGTACTAGATTTTCTCCCGATGATAATTTTTCAAATTGGGAACCAGTCGTGAATCAGTACTTCGTGTGAATGAAATGCAAAAATTAGAATGATGGTGTCATGCAATTAATACAAAATGAGTGAATTTAATATGATGCGATCAAAACAAGAAAATGAGGTCAGTTCAAATAAAAATAATCAAATGAATACATTAATAAAATAGAAATTAAAATAGGTAAAACTGTAAATAAAAAACAAATAAATGCACCAAAGCCTAACCAGGGTGACCGCTAAACGGATAGGGTTTCATATGGATCAAAAGGTTGGCTCATACGACTCACTATATGCGATTTAGATCTAAAGTGAAGGGTACCCGAATTGTCGCTAGGACATTGATTCGGGAGGATACATTTCTCTAGGTCTGTGCAGAGATGGAAATCTCACGGAGACGAAGGTACCGATGTATCCCGGAAGTGATCCACTATCCTACACGGAGGCGATACCTCATGAAGGCGTAGCTTCTCACTCCCACTTAAAAGGGACGGAGCTCGGGTATAGAGCTCATGATGTGCAAAACCAGAAAAATAGTTTTTTTTAAAAAAATTGTAAAAGTTTAAAAAAAGGAAGGGTTCACAAAATAAATCAAACTGAATTAATAGTTTACACTCATCAAGACAAAAAGTAATAGACTTGTTGCTCGACTCTCTTAAAAAATGTCCCCAGCGGAGTCGCCAGCTATAACAACTGCCCCGCACTCGGAGGTGGGCCCGTCTCGTTATTACGAAAAAAATTTGGTTTAAAAATGGAATGAATGGAATGAAGTCGTCACCGGCCACTCTAGTAGGCCAGACACCGTTAAAAGTTAACCAGAGATAAAAAAAAAGTTTGGGTTCGAGAGTCAGTTAACTGTGGGGAAGGGTGAGCACCCCCACAACACCCAAAATTGGTACCGGGTCGATTACATATTGTCTAATACGAGGGAAATTAAGAATTCGAATTTAATTTAAAATTTGTGATCCCTTAAAATATTTAAAGAGAAGTTTTTGTATGAAAGAAGTTTACACCCCTGCACCTGGGGCATAATTTCAATATTTCTTTATATATAAAAAATTTACACCTCTACACTCGGGGTATAATTTCCATTAGATTCCGAACGAAAGGAACCTATTTTGAAAATTTATAATTTAAAATGATATTTTATGATAGAGACTAACGGAAAGCGGCACCTCTTACGTCCGGAGTACGTTTTTCACGAGAATCCCTAACAAAAGTTTAACATTAAAACCGTTCAAAATGAATGAATATGAAATATATATTTATATATATATACATACATACATACGAATATACAAAAATATATATAAAACTATAAATGAGTAAATAATAGTAATAATGATAATAATAATAATAATAATATTGTACGTATATTTAATATACTAAGTATAATATAATATGAATATTATAGTAATTATATTAATATACATTATAACAATAATTACAATAAAAAATAATAAACATATTAATATACATAATAATATACTATAAACGCTATATACATATATTATACATTAATATAATATACAAATATATAAAAATCATTATAAAATAATAATAGATGTATTAATATGTACATGGTGTATAATCTAAGATAATAATAATAATAAAAATAATATGTAAGTATAATAATAATAATAACCATAATAATAACATAAGTAAAAATAAAAACTGAAAATGACTAAAAAAAACTTAAAAAAACTAAAAAGAGGATGAGATTGCAACATATTTGAAAGTTGCAAGGACCGAAAATGTAAGTAAACCATGGTTCTGACCCTTTTTAAAAACAATTTTGGGGCGGAGGGACCGGTAGGGTAATTTACTCATTAAAATCTGGTTTAAAATAAAATTAGTGACTAAATTGAAGACAGTTTAAAACTTTGGGGGATCTAGGTTGAAATATACCAAAAAAAGGCTGGGAATGAAGAATTTAGTGTGCAATTTACCCCTAACTTTAATATAATATATATGTTAAAAATAAAAAATAAAACCATTCTTTCATTTGTTTCAAACAAAAATAAAGAGAGAGCCTTCAAGTTCTCTGAGCAATCCAGCCGGGCTGGCTGCCGTCGCCGCCGCCGGTTATCAGAAATGCAAAAGGGATCACTTTTCTGGCTCATTTTGATGCGCAGAACACAAATCCGAGGTCGGATTTTCGAATCGAACCCCCTAGGTGAGTAGATCTACAAAAAGATATTCAGTTTATTCCTTTTTTTACCTTTTTATTTGCTTTGATGTCTCCTTTTTTTTATATATTTTTGGTTATGCTTTGTTCGATCAACGGTGAAATAAAGCTTCTGTTTTTTTGTATTCGAACTAATGAAAAACCTTTTTTATTCGGAAAGCTCTCCTCTTTTTTTCAAATCCGACCTCCATTACATATGTTGTTCGTATGGGTTTTATACCTATTTTGATACATGCATGGATATAAAAATATATTACAACTTGGTCTGAATTGTTTGCAGGTTTGGACGGTGGTGGACGGCAGAGTGGGCGGTGGCCGCCGCGCGTGGCCAATGATTGAGCGCTTGGTGGCCACGCGAGCAGAGAGTGGATGAAGGGTGCGGCGGCGGCGGCTGGTGTAAATGTTAGGGTATTAGGGTTTTCAAATTTAGGTTAAGGGGTATTTTCGAGTTTTGTAGTTATCAGATTTGTTTGTATTGGATAAATGGGTTGGTGGGTTTTGGTTTGTTTTAATTGGGCTAAGGCCCGGACAAAAATGGGTATCTACAACGTTAATTTACCCTTAAACTTCATTAGTCTATTTTAACCCTGTTCGAAATTGTCCATTAAAATGATACAGCTGTAAATAATTACAGGGAGTTAACCCTTGTATGTATAGTAGTACCATATATCTCGTGCGTGCAAGTGTAATTAACTGGTATTAAAAAGAAGACCGGAACCATATCATATCATATCACCCACCACATGCACCGGCGTTTCTGGCTCAACTTGCGGCGTCACAGTTCATCATAGTCAAAATAGAATTTATCATAGTTTTTTCATCGAAATTCCGGACAATCAGGAGATCGTCATTCTCAATTGCTTCGACGAAAACCATGAACTCCCGAACCAATCTTTCCTTCTCCACTTGCTTAGCCATCATGTCCTGCTTCTTGCTCATGAGCATGGAACACTCCCTGGCTTTGTGTTGCAATGCAGCTCAATCGGCCCTCAGCTACTCCGCCATCTGCCTGTTTATCTCTCTCTGCCATTCCGATACTACCTCCACAGCCATGCAAATGTCACAACGGGGGTCCTGTTTGATCGAGAAGAATAGATGTATTCATTAGCAGAATCCAATTAAACTAAGAATAAAACCAAGAAACTGAAACCAGATAAAGAGAAATGTAATCATTTGGTTGGAGGGATGGGGAAATAGGCAATATGGGAGAGGAAAGCAGAGGGTGTAATTTGATACTCTGCAGGACACTGTTTCTCGTTTTTTAGAAAATTCGAGAAAATCGCATCCTTATACGCCCGCGACATAATTTCTCGAAGTTTTAAAGTTCAAAATCTAAAATTAATTTCTAAAAATTTTATTTATTTATTTTTGATGATTTTTTAAGAACATATATGATGCAAAATTAAAAGATGACATGTAAATATATATATATATATCTAAAAATATAATACTTATTTAATATCTAATACTTATACTTATCAAGAAAAATCTATGTATTTAAAGTCAATAGCTTATATATATATATATATATATATATATATATATGTTATTTTTACAAAAAAAAGTATTTATTTATATTACATATATAGTAATTAAATAAAGTACTATACATATTTTTACAAATAAGCATACAATCATATACATAATACGAAAAATAATAATAATAAAGTTATTATACATATATATATATATACATATATCTTATATAATATTAATATATAAAAAGTAAACTACTTGGAATGATAATAATATATTATATACATAATAATGATAATAATAATAATAATAATAATAATAATAATAATAATAATGCATGTATTAAACTAATATATAAAACATCATGTAAGGACTAAAATGCATGGATTAACAATTTACATGGCAAGAAATAATATGTAAAAAAGGGACTAAAATAAACAAAACATAAAAAATAGGACTAAAATGAAACAATTGCGATATATAGGGGAATAAATATAAACTAACAGAAATATCATGCTGGAAATCATAATATATAATTTAGTGACTAAATCGAAACCAAATAGAAATTAAAAGCCACGAAAAAACAAAAAAAACAATATTAAACACGCATTGAAACTTGATGGACCGAAAGCGTAATTATTCCAGTACAGAAATAAAAACGGGAAAGAAAAGTATGGACCACTAGCGTAATTTGCCCATTAAAAGTGCGCGGATCCTCCCCGAGTTACCGGGTCACCGCGTCGGGTTGGAGCCATGAAACGGTGTCGTTTCACCTTGGCTGGTTGTAACATAATGGCTTCCCTTTTATTTGTTATTTCGAATCAAACTAAAACAAACCCTAAGTATTTTCTCCCTTAACCCTCACTTTCCTTCAGCTCACAGTGGCGTCGCCTCCATGGTTTCACGACCGTTCATCGGCTGGTAACGGCCTCCCGGCAGACGGTGCCCCCGGCAACCAAAACCCCAAGGTAAGATCGGAACCTTCATTCTTTCCAATTTCAAACAAGATTGAAAAAAAAGCTTTTGATTTTTTAAAAAAATGAAAAATACCCTTTGATTTTTAGTTTAAGATTTGAATTGAAATAAAGAACTGAATATGCAAAGAAAAAATTAGAACTACCTTTAAGAACTCTTTTGATTTCGAAAACTTTCCAGATTGCAACTTTTTTAATCTCAAATCTCTCGTTTTTTTGCTTCTCCCTTGAATTTCTCTTTTTCGATCCAAAAAGCTTCCTTTTTGTTTTTTGATTCGGTTTCTATAACCGATTTGGGTACAAAAATAAACAAATAAAAAACTATTTGGTTGATTGCAGGTCTGAGGATGGCAACAGGATTTAATGCTGGATTTCGTGGGATTTCTGGGTGAAGTGGGGGTATGGGTGAAGATTGGTTAGGGCAGAGGTTGTTGGTAGGTTTAGGTTTTAGGTTTTATTTTATTTTGGGGTTAACTTTTAGGATTTAGGGAAATTAGGATTTAATTTAGGGTTTAAAGCCTTTCGGGTGATTACAGTGAAGTGACGGCAATAGCAGACGAACGGCGGTGGCGCAAAGCTCGGTGGTGGTTGGTCATTAGGGTTGAGTTAGGGTTTAATTTTAGGTTTGGGTTATTGGGTTACAAGTTTGGGCCGGGCTGTGTGGGTTTTGGGTTTGGGTTTGGGTAACCCGGATGAAACGGGTTATTACAACTGCCCCTCTTTGCTCATTGTTGTGTAACAGCAATAGAGCAAAGACTAAAAATGACTCGTTTTGTCCGGTTCGACTGAGCTTATCCCCTCTTGACGTATGTCTTTATTCTTCTATAGATCTTCATTATCTTCGACACAGGTCTTCTTTCTTGACTTGATTAATCTACTTTGTCACTCTTGGGGAAGCAAAATCTTCAAAATAGAGGGTTGTCTGTTGGGGAAGCAAAATGAGTGCAACTCGCTCCATTATCGATGATGAGATAATACCTGAAGAAAATTTGACCCAACTGCAACTAGGGATGGGCATTTCACCCAGGCCCGACGGGTTCTGGCCCGGCCTGGCCCTATCGGGACGGATATTTTTGTGAAAAAATTGGGTTCAGGTCGGGTTTAGGGTGAAAAAAATCTGACCCAACTAGACTCGACACTAATAGTGTAATTTTCCCTTAAAATTTTTAGGGATACTTGTAATAATACCCCATTTTTATATAATTTTTTTATAATTAGGTTCATAAAATTAATTTTTTATTTACAATTTAGTCCTTAAAATATTATGTTTTATAATTAAGTCTCATAAAATTATTTTTTTACAATTAGGTCCCTAAAAATTCAATTTTTTCTATAAGTCGGGTCAGGTTTAGAGCATTTATTTTCGGGTCGGGTCGGTTTGGGTGGGCCAAAAACCCGACCCGTGCCCATCCCTAGCTGCAACGCCGACGAAGAGGCAGATTCTACAAAATTTGATCCAGCTGCAACATTGACGAAGAGGCAGGATCGATGGATGTAAATTCCAATGTCTGATCAAGCTACAACCCTGACGAAGAGGCAAGATCAAAAAATTAAAAAAAATTTCTTTTTTTCTTTTCTCAATCTTTTTTCTTTTCTTCTTTTTTCATTGATTTTCTTTCCTTTTTCTTTTTTTAGATACAAAATTGATAAAACTTGAAAGTTAGTAAATTTTGACCAAGCTACAACACCGACGAAGAGGCGTGGTCTAAAGTTAGTATTGTTGATCCAGCTACGACAGCGACGAAGAGGCAAGATCAAGAGTTAGTGAATTTGGTCCAGCTACAAAACTGACGAAGAGGCAAGACCAAAAGTTAGTAAATTAGGTTCAGCTACAACACCGGCAAAAAGGCAGAACCGAAGGTTAAATTTGACCAAGATACAACACCGACAAAGGGGCAAGGTCTGAAGATTTGATCCAGCTACGACTCTGACGAAGAGGCAAGATTGGAGGGTTGGTTTCTTTGCGATCAAGCTACGACTCTAACGAAGAGGCATGATCGAAATTTGGCAAATTTGGTTCAGCTACAGCACCGATGAAGAGGCAGAACCGAAAGTCAATCAAGTTGGATCTATTCACACCATCAACGGAGGGATAAGATCAAATTTTAGCACTTGGACTCCACTAGACCATCAACAGAGAAGTAGAATCGGATGACAGCTGTAATACCCTTTTCCCGTATTCATAGCTGAAAACAAGTCAGAGATATCACAAAACATTTGTAAAATCCTCTACATTTGTAACACGGTAAAGTTTTGTTTCTTAAAAAATGTTACAATGTATTTAGTTTTTATTTACAAATCTAGTTATTTGTGTAAAGTTTAAAAATAATATTTTCGTCTTCAAATCAAATTTATTTTCAGGCAGCAACTTATCAATTTAATTTTTCTTGATATAATTAATAAAACTGCCTAAAAACTACTTGATTTAAAATTCATCCTCATACCAAATAAAATACAAATTCTATCAGAGCGGGCATACCCTTTTAATATACATGCCAACTAGTAAATATCAAACAGTATCAAAAGATATCTTACTAATACTGATGTACCTTTTATTGATCGATGATGTCTGTATATGCTCCTTACTCCAACCATTTCTTCTTCCCTACGTGTAAAACAGTTACACGCTAAGTATTTACTTAGTGAGGCAATAATTCAAATTTAAGTGCAATTGTCATAATATCAATCTCAATATTAATTATAAATTATTAATAATGCATATGATCACCTTACCATTACAAGCTCATTAACATAATTAAATATGTAATACCATATATGTATATCAAAGTGAAAAGATTAGATCTTACCAATATTGGTGCCATTTCCATCCGTAAGCTTTCAATGCTTGCCAATACCTTTTCCAACTCTGTCTGTAAGCTTTCAAGCTTATCATTCTATTTTTTTATTTCAATTCAGTTTACTTAGCCCAAGGTATCGAATTAATAGATTATATGTACACGAGTCATCCCCCATACCTAACTTTTCTTGAGTATGTATATTATTTGCACTCTACCGGGAGTGCTTAGCACCGAAGTGCTTTTGTATACTTACCGGAGTATACAATATATCTCTCATTGAGTTTTATGAAATTACTCCGAAGTGTTTAGCACCCTTAATAAGTCTGTATACTCAAACCATGCATGAGTATGCTTCTCAATGAGTATTTATAAAATTTGCACTTTACCTGAAGTGCTTAGAATCTTTATGCAGTTGTTTATGACTCTATGGCTAGCCAACTATACCTTTGAATCTCTATATCATACTTGGGCTTTATATCATCAAATATTTCATCCATGGCAATGTATATCAATTTATATTAACATGAAGCAGTTCATAACCGAATAACATTAATAGTAAATCATCATCAATAACTAGTGATCAATGCATTTATTTTCAATCTTTGACATATTTAAAGTATGTCAAATGTATGATCAATGATATAATTATCATGACAATATATAAACCAGGTAGACTTATTGCTAGTCTTACCGGTGATGTATAAAACATCAATGTATAATGTTATGTATGCATTGCACTCACCCTGGGCCATGTATTAGTAAGCCCTCTTCGATCCTTTCCTTCATTGTACCTTGAACCTCCCTTGATTTAAATTTAACTTCATAATTCAAATAAGTAAAATATTTGTTAGATCCCAATCTAACAATATGTTACATATTGTCCAATATAATCATTCGAATACAAAATCTCCAAACATGTTCTTTTCTTCCTTGTATTGTTAAAAAAACTCATTATGGTCCTTAGTGACCAATTTGAACTTCCATTAACCCTTTTCAAGCTTACTAATCAACCTTAAATACAAAGTGTATCAATTCTCATTTTCTGGCTGTTTGCAGTACCTCCCAAGAAATATTTCTATAAAATAATATACAACTCGGAATTCAATTCCGTTTGTTCTGAAAGAAACTAGATTAACCATATAAATTAATAGCCAAATTCAACTTGTACGATTTATGGCGAATTTTCAAAGTCAATTTCCAGTATTGAATTTCGGAACAGCCCGCTATACTATTTTTTGACCTTTCACCACTTAAAAATTCATATCTTTTTACTCGGAACTCGAAATCAGTTTCCGTTTGTTGGGAAACGAAACTAGACGAACAAATCTTTACATCGGTATAAAATTCACCTTCAAACCATTTTTGTATAATTTATGGTAAAATTTCAAAGTTACTGCCATAAACCAGTTTTTCTACACAACTTCCATAAACAACTTCAACTTTTATACTAACTTCTCCTTACTTCTCTACTTTTCAATTTAGTCCAATCACTAGCTTTAAACCACCAACTCATCACATTCTTCACCAAATAATTATTCACAATAATTCTCCCTAATTTTCCTTATTTTTAAGAAATAGGTACTAAATGCAAAGATAAGGATTCATGCTTCTTAACTTTACAATTTAGTCCTCAATTCAACATTACTACCTTAATTCCATCATTACAAATAAAAATCAGATTTATCCCCCATACAAAACTTCCATTTCGATTTGGTCACTTAACTTTGACAAATTGTCAAAATGGTCACTAATTCAATTCAACATCAATTTGGCATTCTAACTTCATTTTCTTATCTCTAACATCATTAATAACATAAATACACTCTAAATTCTAAAAATTCAGATTTGGTCCTTCAACTTTTTAATTTTCCAAAATGGTCCCAACACAATTTAACTTAGGGTTTTGCTTCCAAACAACAATTCAAGCTTACTAGATAATTATTTCAACATCACAAACCCTAAATTAAACTTGAATCCATAAAACCTAATCATCTTCATAATAATCAAAACATGTAAAACTTAAATCCCAACTCAATATCATGATTTTTAACATCATAGTAGTTTGATTTCAACTTGAATTCAATCATGGAATCATAAAATCTCAAAAGCTCCAATTTGATTCATAACCCTAATTTCTTTCTCATGTAAATTCTCAACAATCAAGCATGAATTTCATGAATTATTGATATCAAAAGATAGAGCTTGAAGAGTAGAACAACTTTGTAGTTGAAGAGATTACCTGAAAACCGAGTTTCGGGGCTTGAATCGAGCATAGAAAATTTTTCTCTTTCTTTCCCTAGCCCTCACGTTTTTGGCCGGAAAAGATGAACATTTGGTTCATCTTTTTACCATTATTTTACACATATATCTATTAAATGAATTTTAAATTCATTTAATAGTGAAATTACAATTTTTCCCTTTTATCCAATGGTTGAGATTGATTTTATCATTAATCAAGGGCCAAGATTTAATATTCCATTTTATCTTTCCAAAATTGCCCTTATAACTTTTTAAATATTTTAAAATTGCCATTGGGGCCAAATGATCAATTTGCCCTCAACTAGTTTTTATTTACTAGTTTGCCATTCTTGTAAAAATTCAACTAATTCTAGTTGGAATCCAACCAACTATAATAAAATATTCATAAAGTAATATTTTATGAATTTTTCCATATCTTTGGGATTAGTCTCCAAAATTTTCATTCGATCCAATATACTGATAAATAATCCTTTACTCAGAAATAAACTGTAGGATTCATCTTGAATCAAACTAAAAATATTTCCAACACTTGGAAATGAATTTTATAACCTTTCTCTATCATATGGTAAAACTTCAAAAATTTGATTTGATCCGTATCCAATTCCACTTAAACTTTAACTGCGATTTTCCCAATAATCGAAGTATCAGATCAAACCAAAAATTCCGCATTCGATTCACACCCTTAGGTGATCTATTTATTTATGAAATAAAAACCCTTAACTTTTGGTAAATTACAACTTTAGTCCCCAAACTTTTCCAAAGTTTATACTTTAGCCATAAAATTTTCAAAGTTTACATTTTGGTCACTAAACTTTTAAACTTCAATTTCCATTCCAATTTTCCTTGGTATTCAACCAAAATTTAAGAATACCTTATTCAATTCACTATCTATCACATGAAACCTTTAAACCTTAGAAATTTCCTTTCCAAAACCCATAATTAAAGAAATCCCAACTTTCGCATTTTTGCCATTTTAGTCACTAAGTTAGCTTTTAAGCTATTATCTTAGTACTAAATGACCCTTAATCAACTTAGTAAATTTTGGGGTATTACAATTCTCTCCCCCTTAAGAAAATTTGTCCTTGAATTTTTCAATACTTACGTGGTTCCAAAAGGTGAGAAAAGTGTTTTCTTATATTTTCTTCTTATTTCTCTCAAATCTTTTCTTTAACCTTGTGATTTTTTTGTCAAAGAACTTTAACAAATAGGATTGTCTTGTTTTCTTAATTCTTTGACTCCATCTGCTAGGATCTTTACCGGTTCTTTTTCATAGCTTAAATCCGGTTGAATCTCTATTTTCTTCGGAGTAACAACATGTGAGGGGTCTAATCAATATTTCTAGAGCATCGATACATTATGAATCTTGTTCATTTCCAAAGATAAAGCTAACTATTAAGCTTAACTATCAGACTAACTCCTTTCACAATTTCTTATAGCTCAATAAATTTTGAACTTAACTCTCTCTTTGTCTAAACCATAACACATTCTTCAAAGGTGAAACTTTTAAGGAATAATTTATCCTTAAATTTATATTAAATATCTTTTCTTTTAGGTTCAACATATAGTTTCCATCGTTGAGATAGAAATTCTTCCTTGATAATACAAATATCTATCAAACCTAACTTCCAAGTTTTCAGTTTCACTCTTTTCCACTTGTTTGCACTTTGACAACATTTTCATCCTTTCTTTAAAGATATCTTATTTAATCCAATATGGTAAATTTTATTCTTAACTTGACAATCAAAACACCATCTTCTTTTAATGCCAATCTTGCATTCATAGCTCTTAAGGCAACAATTGTCTTTCGGCTGAGAGCGTCAGCTATCACATTAGCTTTTTCTGGATGATAGTCAATGACCATATCATAATTCTTAAAAAGCTCAATCCAACTTCTTTACGTCAAGTTTAACTCTTCTTTAGTAAGCATATACTTTAAACTTTTATAACCTATATAAATATAGCATCGTTCACTGTATAAATAATGATGTTATATCTTTTAAAGCAAATACGACCATTGCTAGCTCCAAATTCTAAGTAAGATAATTCCTCTCATATATCTTAAGTTGTCTCAATCATAGACCATTACTTTTCCTTCTTGCATAAGTATGCATCCCAAACTATTATAAGAAGTATCGCTATACACCATATAAATTTTACCCGATAAGTTTGTACTTTGGTATCGTGGCTTCTATTAAGATCTCCTTTAATGTCTCAAAGATTTCTTAGCATTGATATGTTCAATGAACGACATTTCTTTCCTCAATAGCTTGGTCAATGAGGAGACAATCATCAAGAAATTTTGAACCTCTAAAACATTTTTCAGAGGTTTCCATTCAACTATAATTTGTACTTTCTTGAGGTCTATTCTTATTCCCATTGCCAAATCCACATAACTAATAAAACAGCTTTAGACAACCAATCTCATACTTTAACAATTTAGCATATAGCTTCTTTTCTCGAAAGGTCTGAAGAAAAATGAAAAATGGGTATCTTATTCTTCCTTTTCCCTTTGAATAGACCAAAATATACTCAATGAATTCTACCAAAAATTGGTCCAAGCAAAATTAGAATACTTGGTTCATTAGGCTTATAAATATCGTGGGTATCATCACGAACTCATAATATTCATACCGAGTCCGAAAAGCTATCTTTAAAATTTCTTCTTCCTTGATTTTTTTTAACTAATCAAAATATCATCAAGTGATTCGGAAGAAGATATTTATTCTTTACTATTACCTTCTCGAGCTGATAGAAAGCAGCCTTTTCTCTTTCACAATTAACACGGTGTGCCCTTAAGATTACACATTTGACTTTATAAAACATCGACCTAACATTCCTTGCAATTTGTACCTTTAAATCTCGAAGTTCGGTCAAAGCCATTTTATACGGGGCCATTAATTTAGGCGCAATGCCTGGTAACATCTTTATTTTGAATTTCACCTCTCAATCTAGAGGTAATTCTGAGTAATTCATCTGGGAATACATCCGGATATTTTTTGATAGTCGAGTTATTTTTCAATTTAACTTCAACAGCCCGAGCATCTACTACATTTGCTAAGAAAACTTAGCAACCTTATAACAACAATTTCTTAATAAAACTGAAATTACATTAGAAAAGGGTTTACCCTTTTATCAACTACTACTATTTTTGTGCCTTCCATGTTTTTCAATATTAATCACTTTATGAGAAAATCCATCATGACCTGATAGGAAGGTAACCAATTCATGCCCACAATCATCTTAGACTCCTCAAAAGATAATTTCATTGAGTTTATCGGGAACTCTATTTCTTATGTTTTTATCGAGCAATTCCACATTTTCAGCTCGCCTTACATTACAACCCAACAAATTCGTGACCGCTTATATTACTTGAAATGGGTTCTATAAGGATATCTCATTTACCATTCAACTTCGTACTTTATATACGAATGTGTAAAGCTAGGACCCATCAACATCAATACAAAGTTTATCCAAAAAGATGAGATGTACCTTCTATGATTTTTGAATCATCCCAATCTTTATCAGTCCTGATGTTATAAACGCGAACTGATATGTGCAATCTTGGCTATGAAGAAAATTCAGATGGTTTTCTAATCTAGCTTAAATCTCGGAGCAACAAAATAGCTCCATCCAATTTCTCGGTATCCGTCCAGTGTAATCCTTAGATTATTCAGTTATAAATCAACAATCACTGGACCTTAATATGCTTTTCCTTTCAATTCATGTGTTTCTAAACTTTTTAGTTCCTTAACTGAATGTGCACTTCTTGTTTTTTAGTGGCCTTTCTTGTTTGATTTATCAGAAGGGTTATTATTAACCTTATTGTTACTACTCTTGATTCCTTCCAAAGCTTCCAATTTACCAGTTCATCACGTCTTCTTGACTCAAATATTTCTTATAATTCCTCTCAATTTACATTAGTAATAAGAGACATCAATCAAATCGTAAAAACATCAGATCAATAATATTGATATCCTAGTAGCATGTATACTCTTTTTAACATAAAACCACTTCAATTTAGGCCGAGAATTGGCTAAACCTGCATCTCTGATACCAATAAATGTAATACCCCTTTCCCGTATTCATAGCTGAATACGAGTCGAGATATCACAAAATATTTGTAAAACCTCTACATTTGTAAACTCGGTAAAATTTTATTTCTTTAAAAATGTTAAAATTTATTTAGTTTTTATTTACAAATCTAGTTATTCGCGTAAAGTTTAAAAAATAATATGTTCATCTTCAAATCAATTTATTTTCAAAAAGAAACTTATCAATTTAATTTGTCTTGATATAATTAATAAAACCGCCTAAAAACTGCTTGATTTAAAATTCATCCAGATACCAAATAAAATACAAATTCTATCAGAGCAGGCATACCCTTTTAATATACATGCCAACTAGTAAATATCAAATAGTATCAAAAGATATATTGCTGATACTGATTAGCTTTTATTAATTGATGATGTCCGTATATGCTCCTTACTCCAACCATTTTTTTTTTCCTACGTGTAAAAGCATTTTACACGCTAAGTATTTACTTAGTGAGGCAATAATTCAAATTTAAGTGCAATTTTCATAATATCAATCTCAATATTAATTATTAATTATTAATTATTAATAATGCATATGATCACCTTACCATTACGTGCTAATTAACATAATTAAATATGTAATAGCATATATGCATATCAAAGTGATAAGATTAGATCTTACCAATATTGGTGTCATTTCCATCCGTAAGCTTTCAATGCTTACCAATACTTTTTTCCAACTCTGTCTGCAAGCTTTCAAGCTTATCATTCTATTTTTTATTTCAATTTAGTTTACTTAGCCTAAGGTGTCGAATTAAGAGATTCTATGTACAAGAGTCATCCCCCCATACCCAACCTTCTTGAGTATGTATATTATTTGCACTCTACCAGGAGTGCTTAGCACCGAAGTGCTTCTGTATACTTACCGAGTATACAATATATCCCTCATTGAGTTTTTATGAAATTACTCAAGTGTTTAGCACCATAATAAGTCCTGTATAGCTCAAACCATGCATGAGTATACACCTCAATGAGTATTTATAAAATTTGCACTTTACCCAAGTGCCTAGAATCTTTATACAGTTGTTTATTACTCTATGGCTAGCCAACTATGCATTTAGTCCAATCACTAGCTTTGACATATTTAAAGTATGTCAATGTATGATCAATTTATATCAATGTATATCAATTTATATCAATTTATATTAACATTAATATATACTCAAACCATGGCAATGTATATCAATTTATATTAACATTAAGCGATTCATAACCGAATAACATTAATATAAATCATCATCAATAACTAGTGATCAATGCATTTATTTTCAACCTTTGACATATTTAAAGTATGTCAATGTATGATCAATGACATAATTATCATGACAATATCTAAACCAGGTAGACTCATCGCAAGTCTTACCGATGATGTATAAAACATCTATGTATAATGTTATGTATGCATTGCACTCACTGGGCCATGTATTAGTAAGTCCTCTGATCCTTTCCTTCATTGTACCTTGAACCTCCCTTGATTCGAACTTAACTTCATAATTGAAATAAGTAAAATATTTGTTAGATCTCAATCTAACAATATGTTTTATATTGTCCAATATAATCATTCGAATACAAAATCTCCAAACATTTTCTTTTCTTCCTTGTATTGTTCAAAAAACTCATTATGGTCCTTAGTGACCAATTTGAACTTCCATTAACCCTTTTCAAGCTTACTAATCAACCTTAGATACAAAGTGTATCAATTCTCATTTTACGGCCGTTTGCAATACCTCCAAAGAAATATTTCTATAAAATAATCTACAACTCAAATTCAATTCCTTTGTTCTTAAAGAAACTAGACTAAATAAGCTTTTCAACCATATAAATTAATATCCCAAATTCAACTTGTATGATTTATGGCGAATTTTCAAAGTCAATTTCGATATTGAATTTCGGAACAGCTTGGTGTTCTTGTTTTTCGACCTTTCACCACTTAAAAATTCATATCTTTTTACTCGGAACTCAAAATAAGATTCCGTTTGTTTGAAACAAAACTAGACAAACAAATATTTACATCGGTATAAAATTCACCATCTAACCATTTTTTTAGAATTTATGGTGAATTTTTCAAGTTCTTGCCATAAACTAGTTTTTCTACACAACTTCCATAAACAACTTCAACTTTTATACTAACTTCTCCTTACTTTTATCCTTTTCAATTTAGTCCAATCACTAGCTTTAAACCACCAACTCATCACATTCTTCACCAAATAATTATTTACAATAATTCTCCTTAATTTTCCTTCTTTTCAAAAATAGTCACTAAAATGCAAAAATAAGGATTCAAGATTCTTAACTTTGCAATTTGGTTCTCAATTCAACATTACTACCTTAATTCCATTATTACAACTAAAAATAAGATTTAACCCCATACAAAACTTCAATTTTGATTTGGTCACTTAACTTTAACAAATTGTCAAAATGGTCACTAATTCAATTCAACATCAATTTGGCATTTTAACTTCATTTTCTTATCTCTAAAATCATTAATAACACAAATACACTCCAAATTATAAAAATTTAGATTTGGTCCTTCAACTTTTCAAGTTTCCAAAATGGTCCCTACACAATTTAACTTAGGTTTTGCTTCCAAACAACAATTCAAGCTTACTAGATCATTATTTCAACATCACAAACCCTAAATTAAAATTGAATCCAAAACCCTAATCATCTTCATAGAAATCAAGACATGTAAAACTTAAATCCTAACTCAATATCATGATTTTAACATCATACTAGCTTGATTTCAACTTAAATTCAATCATGGAATCATAAAATCTCAAAAGCCCCAATTTGATCCATAAACCCTAATTTCTTTCTCATATAAATTCTAATCAATCAAGCATGGATTCCATGAATTATTGATATCAAATGATAGAGCTTGAAGAGTAGAACAACTTTGTAGTTGAAGAGATTACCTAAAAACTAGTTTCGGAGCTTGAATCGGGCTTGGAAAAAATTTTCTCTTTCTTTCCCTAGCCCTCACGTTTGTTGCTGGAAAAGATGAACAAAATCTTCATCTTTTCACCATTATTTTACACATATATCTATTAAATGAATGTGAATATTAAATTCATTTAATAGTGAAATTACAATTTTACCCTTTTTATCCAATGGTTGAGATTGATTTTATCATCAATCAAGGGCCAAGATTTAATATTCCATTTTCTCTTTCCAAAATTACCCTTGTAACTTTTTAAATATTTCAAAATTGCCATTGGGGCCAAATGACCAATTTGCCCTCCAACTTGTCTTTATTTACTAGTTTGTTTCCAAATTGCCATTCCATTAAAATCTAACTAAATCTAGTTAGAATTCAACCAACCATAATAAAATATTCATAAAATAACATTTATGACTTTTCCATAGCCTTTTGGATCAGTCTCCAAAATTTCCATTCGATCCAATATACCGATAAATAATCCTTTACTCAGAAATAAACTGTAGGATTCGTCTTGAATCAAACTAAAAATATTTCCAACACTTGGAAATGACTTTTATAACATTTCTCTATCATATGGAAAAATTGCAAAATTTTCGAGTTCGATCCGGGTATCTGAATTCCACTTAAACTTTAACTGCGATTTTCCCAATAATCGAAGTATCAGATCGAACCAATAATTCTGCATTCGATTCACACCCTTAGGTGATCTGTTTATTTATGAAATAAAAACCCTTAACTTTTTGGAAATTACAACTTTAGTCCCCAAACTTTTCCAAAGTTTATACTTTAGCCATAAAATTTTCAAAATTTACATTTTGGTCAATACCTTTTTAAACTTCAATTATCATTCCAATTTTCCTTGGAATTCAACTAAACTTTAAGAATACCTTATTCAATTCATTATCTATCACATGAGACCTTTAAATCATAGAAATTTCCTTTCCAAAACCCATAATTAAAGAAATCCTAACTTTCGCATTTTTGTCATTTTGTCACTAAGTTAGCTTTTAAGCTATTATCTTAGTGCTAAATGACCCTTAATCAACTTATTAAATTTTGGGGTATTATAGGTATAATATATATGCCAAGGTAACACCATTAACATAAAAACTACTTCTACTAATATTTATATATTGTCAAACATATTTAAATAAACACCTAATGCCAAATAAAAACACAAACTTCCAGTTCTCAATCCACTATAAACTCATACATCTACACCAAGTTCTAGTAAAATGGCAAAGGCCATTACTAACTTCTAATTTATGTCAGATTACACGCACCATATTATGAATATTAGGAAATTACATTAAATAACGATGATCAACATCAAACATTTTAATCATCGTTATTAGTTATACACGTTTCGAGCTTCCATTTGTCCTGTTTTCCTTCTCCACTATCCTTAGGCACTACTTCCTCATTCGCCTTACCCTACAAATAGACATATCTATTAATATAACTTCAACTTTAACATCAAAACATTCATCATCAAATTTATACACTAAAATGATGATTTTACCTTTCTATTTTTTCGCTGGCACACCTACATTGTCCTCCTTCAACACAATGTCATCGTCAACAAACACTTTAGCATCCATAACAACTTCTTCATTGGCCTTTGACACTAGAACATTTGTATTTTCTTTCCACGGTTCCTCTTCATCAAGCCCAATGCCAAATTTGGCATCAATAAAATGTAAAGCCTTCTTCAAGTACATTATGTTCGCACTCAAACCAACAACATGATCAACCACATTCTTTGATTCATCTTTCAGTGCCTCCAATGTCTCTTCAATCTTAATTTGCTTTTCTAGTCCAACTTTCATACTCTCTTTCATTTCATTCACATCTAAAATAACCTTGCCAAATGCCTCCATTATCATTTTAGTAGGGGCACTCGTCTTTCCACCTTATTTTCCTTCACTACAACCACCATCCGACCCAATAACCTGCCAAAATCATTCATTTAATTTATGTAAATTTTTTTCACTACATACTACATCATTTAATAACTTGCTTACCTTTACTTCTTTCACAGGCCAGTTTCCCTTAATATGGGAAACAAGTTTTTTTTACCTCTTTTCCCCCATGCATGAATGCGAGCTACGCGGTTTGCAACAGCAGTTGTTCTGCTAGGCACTCCTGTCCAGTAATCATACAATCTCACCTATATTCCAAATTACACATAACATTATTATTCAAAATAAAACCATCCTAAATTCTGCACTACTAGCATAATACATAAATTTACTACCAATTTACCTCTAAGGTTGCTATGCACCCGGTCAAGTATGTGTGATTTTCACGAGAATTATATTTAGATATACCATCAATCAACCTCTCATATGCAAATTTACACTAGTTAAGTTTTCCCTTCAACTCATCAGAGCCCAATAACTTAAAAGTTTCTGTCAAGGCCACGGTCTCCGATGTTGGACAAAGAAAGACACCAACAATGTACAAAATCACCCTCGCTTTCAATTCATCTCCCTCATAATCACCGCTTAATATTTCTGCCTCCAATTCATCATATGAAACCCTGGTGCTAATTTATTCTTCAAAACTAGTTCTTTCCTATTATATTTCTCTATGACGCGTCCAACATCAACACCTTCATTTTTTAGCCCATAACAGCTTTCATATCCCCACCACTACACGAATATTGTGCCCATTAAATTACATCATTGAGCTTTGAACATCAAAGCTCTCCCCTAAGTCATTACATAGATCGTGACAAATTGCTCGAGATTTTAATCCAAGTAAAACCCTAAACCCAAGTTCTCTAACTACACCATCCATATTCTTAATCTTCATCTCTTATCCATCATGACCTGATAGGAAGGTAACCAATTCATGCCCACAATCATCTTAGACTCCTCGAAGATAATTCATTGAGTTTATCGGAACTCACCATTTCTTATGTTTTTATCGAGCAATTCCATTCGGCTCGCCACTTACATTACAACCCAACAAATTCGTGACATTTATATTACTTGAAATGGGTTCTATAAGGATATCTCATTTACCATTCAACCGTGCTTATACGAATGTGTAAAGCTAGGACCATCGGCATCAATGCGAGTTTATCCAAAAAAGATGAGATGTCGCTTTGTGATTTTTGAATCATCCCGATCTTTGCTCCCGATCCTGATGTTATAAGCGAGCGGTATATGCGATCTTGTGAAGAAGAAATTGGATGGTTTTCTAATCTGACTTAAATCTCGGAGCAACAAAATAGCTCCCATCAATTTCTCGGTATAGTCGATTAGCAATCCGCCGTTATTAGGTTATAAATCAACAATCGGCTGGACTTATTATCAAAACTACTTGATTTAAAATTCATCCTCATACCAAATAAAATACAAATTCTATCAGGCGGGCATACCCTTTTAATATACATGCCAACTAGTAAATATCAAACAGTATCAAAAGATATCTTACTAATACTGATGTACCTTTTATTGATCGATGATGTCTGTATATGCTCCTTACTCCAACCATTTCTTCTTCCCTACGTGTAAAACAGTTACACGCTAAGTATTTACTTAGTGAGGCAATAATTCAAATTTAAGTGCAATTGTCATAATATCAATCTCAATATTAATTATAAATTATTAATAATGCATATGATCACCTTACCATTACAAGCTCATTAACATAATTAAATATGTAATACCATATATGTATATCAAAGTGAAAAGATTAGATCTTACCAATATTGGTGCCATTTCCATCCGTAAGCTTTCAATGCTTGCCAATACCTTTTCAACTCTGTACTGTAAGCTTTCAAGCTTATCATTCTATTTTTTATTTCAATTCAGTTTACTTAGCCCAAGGTATCAATTAATAGATTATATGTACACACGAGTCATCCCCATACCTAACTTTTCTTGAGTATGTATATTATTTGCACTCTAGGGAGTGCTTAGCATCAAGTGCTTTTGTATACTTACCGGAGTATACAATATATCTCTCATTGAGTTTTATGAAATTACTCCGAAGTGTTTAGCACCCTTAATAAGTCTGTATACTCAAACCATGCATGAGTATGCTTCTCAATGAGTATTTATAAAATTTGCACTTTACCTGAAGTGCTTAGAATCTTTATGCAGTTGTTTATGACTCTATGGCTAGCCAACTATACCTTTGAATCTCTATATCATACTTGGGCTTTATATCATCAAATATTTCATCCATGGCAATGTATATCAATTTATATTAACATGAAGCAGTTCATAACCGAATAACATTAATAGTAAATCATCATCAATAACTAGTGATCAATGCATTTATTTTCAATCTTTGACATATTTAAAGTATGTCAAATGTATGATCAATGATATAATTATCATGACAATATATAAACCAGGTAGACTTATTGCTAGTCTTACCGGTGATGTATAAAACATCAATGTATAATGTTATGTATGCATTGCACTCACCTGGGCCATGTATTAGTAAGCCCTCTTCGATCCTTTCCTTCATTGTACCTTGAACCTCCCTTGATTTAAATTTAACTTCATAATTCAAATAAGTAAAATATTTGTTAGATCCCAATCTAACAATATGTTACATATTGTCCAATATAATCATTCGAATACAAAATCTCCAAACATGTTCTTTTCTTCCTTGTATTGTTAAAAAAACTCATTATGGTCCTTAGTGACCAATTTGAACTTCCATTAACCCTTTTCAAGCTTACTAATCAACCTTAAATACAAAGTGTATCAATTCTCATTTTCTGGCTGTTTGCAGTACCTCCCAAGAAATATTTCTATAAAATAATATACAACTCGGAATTCAATTCCGTTTGTTCTGAAAGAAACTAGATTAACCATATAAATTAATAGCCAAATTCAACTTGTACGATTTATGGCGAATTTTCAAAGTCAATTTCCAGTATTGAATTTCGGAACAGCCCGCTATACTATTTTTTGACCTTTCACCACTTAAAAATTCATATCTTTTTACTCGGAACTCGAAATCAGTTTCCGTTTGTTGGAAACGAAACTAGACGAACAAATCTTTACATCGGTATAAAATTCACCTTCAAACCATTTTTGTATAATTTATGGTAAAATTTCAAAGTTACTGCCATAAACCAGTTTTTCTACACAACTTCCATAAACAACTTCAACTTTTATACTAACTTCTCCTTACTTCTCTACTTTTCAATTTAGTCCAATCACTAGCTTTAAACCACCAACTCATCACATTCTTCACCAAATAATTATTCACAATAATTCTCCCTAATTTTCCTTATTTACCGAAATAGGTACTAAATGCAAAGATAAGGATTCATGCTTCTTAACTTTACAATTTAGTCCTCAATTCAACATTACTACCTTAATTCCATCATTACAAATAAAAATCAGATTTATCCCCCATACAAAACTTCCATTTCGATTTGGTCACTTAACTTTGACAAATTGTCAAAATGGTCACTAATTCAATTCAACATCAATTTGGCATTCTAACTTCATTTTCTTATCTCTAACATCATTAATAACATAAATACACTCTAAATTCTAAAAATTCAGATTTGGTCCTTCAACTTTTTAATTTTCCAAAATGGTCCCAACACAATTTAACTTAGGGTTTTGCTTCCAAACAACAATTCAAGCTTACTAGATAATTATTTCAACATCACAAACCCTAAATTAAACTTGAATCCATAAAACCTAATCATCTTCATAATAATCAAAACATGTAAAACTTAAATCCCAACTCAATATCATGATTTTTAACATCATAGTAGTTTGATTTCAACTTGAATTCAATCATGGAATCATAAAATCTCAAAAGCTCCAATTTGATTCATAACCCTAATTTCTTTCTCATGTAAATTCTCAACAATCAAGCATGAATTTCATGAATTATTGATATCAAAAGATAGAGCTTGAAGAGTAGAACAACTTTGTAGTTGAAGAGATTACACAAAAGAGTTTGGGGCTTGAATCGAGCATAGAAAATTTTTCTCTTTCTTTCCCTAGCCCTCACGTTTTTGGCCGGAAAAGATGAACATTTGGTTCATCTTTTTACCATTATTTTACACATATATCTATTAAATGAATTTTAAATTCATTTAATAGTGAAATTACAATTTTCCCTTTTATCCAATGGTTGAGATTGATTTTATCATTAATCAGGGCCAAGATTTAATATTCCATTTTATCTTTCCAAAATTGCCCTTATAACTTTTTAAATATTTTAAAATTGCCATTGGGGCCAAATGATCAATTTGCCCTCAACTAGTTTTTATTTACTAGTTTGCCATTCTTGTAAAAATTCAACTAATTCTAGTTGGAATCCAACCAACTATAATAAAATATTCATAAAGTAATATTTTATGAATTTTTCCATATCTTTGGGATTAGTCTCCAAAATTTTCATTCGATCCAATATACTGATAAATAATCCTTTACTCAGAAATAAACTGTAGGATTCATCTTGAATCAAACTAAAAATATTTCCAACACTTGGAAATGAATTTTATAACCTTTCTCTATCATATGGTAAAACTTCAAAAATTTCAGTTCGATCCGGGTATCTGAATTCCACTTAAACTTTAACTGCGATTTTCCCAATAATCGAAGTATCAGATCAAACCAAAAATTCCGCATTCGATTCACACCCTTAGGTGATCTATTTATTTATGAAATAAAAACCCTTAACTTTTGGTAAATTACAACTTTAGTCCCCAAACTTTTCCAAAGTTTATACTTTAGCCATAAAATTTTCAAAGTTTACATTTTGGTCACTAAACTTTTAAACTTCAATTTCCATTCCAATTTTCCTTGGTATTCAACCAAAATTTAAGAATACCTTATTCAATTCACTATCTATCACATGAAACCTTTAAACCTTAGAAATTTCCTTTCCAAAACCCATAATTAAAGAAATCCCAACTTTCGCATTTTTGCCATTTTAGTCACTAAGTTAGCTTTTAAGCTATTATCTTAGTACTAAATGACCCTTAATCAACTTAGTAAATTTTGGGGTATTACAATTTCTCTCCCCTTAAGAAAAATTTGTCCTTGAATTTTTCAATACTTACGTGGTTCCAAAAGGTGAGAAAAAGTGTTTTCTTATATTTTCTTCTTATTTCTCTCAAATCTTTTCTTTAACCTTGTGATTTTTTTGTCAAAGAACTTTAACAAATAGGATTGTCTTGTTTTCTTAATTCTTTGACTCCATCTGCTAGGATCTTTACCGGTTCTTTTTCATAGCTTAAATCCGGTTGAATCTCTATTTTCTTCTGAGTAACAACATGTGAGGGGTCTAATCAATATTTCTAGAGCATCGATACATTATGAATCTTGTTCATTTCCAAAGATAAAGCTAACTATTAAGCTTAACTATCAGACTAACTCCTTTCACAATTTCTTATAGCTCAATAAATTTTGAACTTAACTCTCTCTTTGTCTAAACCATAACACATTCTTCAAAGGTGAAACTTTTAAGGAATAATTTATCCTTAAATTTATATTAAATATCTTTTCTTTTAGGTTCAACATATAGTTTCCATCGTTGAGATAGAAATTCTTCCTTGATAATACAAATATCTATCAAACCTAACTTCCAAGTTTTCAGTTTCACTCTTTTCCACTTGTTTGCACTTTGACAACATTTTCATCCTTTCTTTAAAGATATCTTATTTAATCCAATATGGTAAATTTTATTCTTAACTTGACAATCAAAACACCATCTTCTTTTAATGCCAATCTTGCATTCATAGCTCTTAAGGCAACAATTGTCTTTCGGCTGAGAGCGTCAGCTATCACATTAGCTTTTTCTGGATGATAGTCAATGACCATATCATAATTCTTAAAAAGCTCAATCCAACTTCTTTACGTCAAGTTTAACTCTTCTTTAGTAAGCATATACTTTAAACTTTTATAACCTATATAAATATAGCATCGTTCACTGTATAAATAATGATGTTATATCTTTTAAAGCAAATACGACCATTGCTAGCTCCAAATTCTAAGTAAGATAATTCCTCTCATATATCTTAAGTTGTCTCAATCATAGACCATTACTTTTCCTTCTTGCATAAGTATGCATCCCAAACTATTATAAGAAGTATCGCTATACACCATATAAATTTTACCCGATTCTGGTTGTACTGGTATCGTGGCTTCTATTAAGATCTCCTTTAATGTCTCAAAGATTTCTTAGCATTGATATGTTCAACTGAACGACATTTCTTTCCTCAATAGCTTGGTCAATGAGGAGACAATCATCAAGAAATTTTGAACCTCTAAAACATTTTTCAGAGGTTTCCATTCAACTATAATTTGTACTTTCTTGAGGTCTATTCTTATTCCCATTGCCAAATCCACATAACTAATAAAACAGCTTTAGACAACCAATCTCATACTTTAACAATTTAGCATATAGCTTCTTTTCTCGAAAGGTCTGAAGAAAAATGAAAAATGGGTATCTTATTCTTCCTTTTCCCTTTGAATAGACCAAAATATACTCAATGAATTCTACCAAAAATTGGTCCAAGCAAAATTAGAATACTTGGTTCATTAGGCTTATAAATATCGTGGGTATCATCACGAACTCATAATATTCATACCGAGTCCGAAAAGCTATCTTTAAAATTTCTTCTTCCTTGATTTTTTTTAACTAATCAAAATATCATCAGTATTCGGAAGAAGATATTTATTCTTTACTATTACCTTCTCGAGCTGATAGAAAGCAGCCTTTCTCTTTCACAATTAACACGGGTGTGCCCTTAAGATTACACATTTGACTTTATAAAACATCGACCTAACATTCCTTGCAATTTGTACCTTTAAATCTCGAAGTTCGGTCAAAGCCATTTTATACGGGGCCATTAATTTAGGCGCAATGCCTGGTAACATCTTTATTTTGAATTTCACCTCTCAATCTAGAGGTAATTCTGAGTAATTCATCTGGGAATACATCCGGATATTTTTTGATAGTCGAGTTATTTTTCAATTTAACTTCAACAGCCCGAGCATCTACTACATTTGCTAAGAAAACTTAGCAACCTTATAACAACAATTTCCTTAATAAAAACTGAAATTACATTAGAAAAGGGGTTTACCCTTTTATCAACTACTACTATTTTTGTGCCTTCCATGTTTTTCAATATTAATCACTTTATGAGAAAATCCATCATGACCTGATAGGAAGGTAACCAATTCATGCCCACAATCATCTTAGACTCCTCAAAAGATAATTTCATTGAGTTTATCGGGAACTCTATTTCTTATGTTTTTATCGAGCAATTCCACATTTTCAGCTCGCCCTTACATTACAACCCAACAAATTCGTGACCGCTATATTACTTGAAATGGGTTCTATAAGGATATCTCATTTACCATTCAACTTCGTACTTATATACGAATGTGTAAAGCTAGGACCCATCAACATCAATACAGGTTTATCCAAAAAGATGAGATGTACCTTCTATGATTTTTGAATCATCCCAATCTTTATCAGTCCTGATGTTATAAACGCGAACTGATATGTGCAATCTTGGCTATGAAGAAAATTCAGATGGTTTTCTAATCTAGCTTAAATCTCGGAGCAACAAAATAGCTCCATCCAATTTCTCGGTATCCGTCCAGTGTAATCCTTAGATTATTCAGTTATAAATCAACAATCACTGGACCTTAATATGCTTTTCCTTTCAATTCATGTGTTTCTAAACTTTTTAGTTCCTTAATCTGGAACAGGCACTTCTTGTTTTCCAGTGGCCTTTCTTGTTCAGATTTATCCGAAGGGTTATTATTAACCTTATTGTTACTACTCTTGATTCCTTCCAAAGCTTCCAATTTACCAGTTCATCACGTCTTCTTGACTCAAATATTTCTTATAATTCCTCTCAATTTACATTAGTAATAAGAGACATCAATCAAATCGTAAAAACATCAGATCAATAATATTGATATCCTAGTAGCATGTATACTCTTTTTAACATAAAACCACTTCAATTTAGGCCGAGAATTGGCTAAACCTGCATCTCTGATACCAATAAATGTAATACCCCTTTCCCGTATTCATAGCTGAATACGAGTCAGAGATATCACAAAATATTTGTAAAACCCTCTACATTTGTAACTCGGTAAAATTTTATTTCTTTAAAAATGTTAAAATTTATTTAGTTTTTATTTACAAATCTAGTTATTCGCGTAAAGTTTAAAAATAATATGTTCATCTTCAAATCGAATTTATTTTCAGGCAGAAACTTATCAATTTAATTTGTCTTGATATAATTAATAAAACCGCCTAAAAACTGCTTGATTTAAAATTCATCCAGATACCAAATAAAATACAAATTCTATCAGAGCAGGCATACCCTTTTAATATACATGCCAACTAGTAAATATCAAATAGTATCAAAAGATATATTGCTGATACTGATTAGCTTTTATTAATTGATGATGTCCGTATATGCTCCTTACTCCAACCATTTTTTCTTTCCTACGTGTAAAACAGTTACACGCTAAGTATTTACTTAGTGAGGCAATAATTCAAATTTAAGTGCAATTTTCATAATATCAATCTCAATATTAATTATTAATTATTAATTATTAATAATGCATATGATCACCTTACCATTACGTGCTAATTAACATAATTAAATATGTAATAGCATATATGCATATCAAAGTGATAAGATTAGATCTTACCAATATTGGTGTCATTTCCATCCGTAAGCTTTCAATGCTTACCAATACTTTTTTCCAACTCTGTCTGCAAGCTTTCAAGCTTATCATTCTATTTTTTATTTCAATTTAGTTTACTTAGCCTAAGGTGTCGAATTAAGAGATTCTATGTACAAGAGTCATCCCCCCATACCCAACCTTCTTGAGTATGTATATTATTTGCACTCTACCAGGAGTGCTTAGCACCGAAGTGCTTCTGTATACTTACCGAGTATACAATATATCCCTCATTGAGTTTTTATGAAATTACTCTGAAGTGCTTAGCACCTGTAATAAGTCTGTATACTCAAACCATGCATGAGTATACACCTCAATGAGTATTTATAAAATTTGCACTTTACCTGAAGTGCCTAGAATCTTTATACAGTTGTTTATTACTCTATGGCTAGCCAACTATGCATTTAGTCCAATCACTAGCTTTGACATATTTAAAGTATGTCAATGTATGATCAATTTATATCAATGTATATCAATTTATATCAATTTATATTAACATTAAGCCCGTATACTCAAACCATGGCAATGTATATCAATTTATATTAACATTAAGCAGTTCATAACCGAATAACATTAACAGTAAATCATCATCAATAACTAGTGATCAATGCATTTATTTTCAACCTTTGACATATTTAAAGTATGTCAATGTATGATCAATGACATAATTATCATGACAATATCTAAACCAGGTAGACTCATCGCAAGTCTTACCGATGATGTATAAAACATCTATGTATAATGTTATGTATGCATTGCACTCACCTGGGCCATGTATTAGTAAGTCCTCTTCGATCCTTTCCTTCATTGTACCTTGAACCTCCCTTGATTCGAACTTAACTTCATAATTGAAATAAGTAAAATATTTGTTAGATCTCAATCTAACAATATGTTACATATTGTCCAATATAATCATTCGAATACAAAATCTCCAAACATTTTCTTTTCTTCCTTGTATTGTTCAAAAACTCATTATGGTCCTTAGTGACCAATTTGAACTTGCATTAACCCTTTTCAAGCTTACTAATCAACCTTAGATACAAAGTGTATCAATTCTCATTTTCTGGCCGTTTGCAATACCTCCTAAGAAATATTTCTATAAAATAATCTACAACTCGAAATTCAATTCCTTTGTTCTGAAAGAAACTAGACTAAATAAGCTTTTCAACCATATAAATTAATATCCCAAATTCAACTTGTATGATTTATGGCGAATTTTCAAAGTCAATTTCCAGTATTGAATTTCGGAACAGCTTGCTTTACTGTTTTCTGACCTTTCACCACTTAAAAATTCATATCTTTTTACTCGGAACTCGAAATCAGTTTACGTTTGTTGGAAACAAAACTAGACAAACAAATATTTACATCGGTATAAAATTCACCTTCTAACTATATTTTTTAGAATTTATGGTGAATTTTCAAAGTTACTGCCATAAACCAGTTTTTCTACACAACTTCCATAAACAACTTCAACTTTTATACTAACTTCTCCTTACTTCTCTACTTTTCAATTTAGTCCAATCACTAGCTTTAAACCACCAACTCATCGCATTCTTCACCAAATAATTATTCGCAATAATTCTCCCTAATTTTCCTTATTTACCGAAATAGGTACTAAAATGCAAAGATAAGGATTCATGATTCTTAACTTTGCAATTTAGTCCGCAATTCAACATTACTACCTTAATTCCATCATTACAACTAAAAATCAGATTTAGCCCCCATACAAAACTTCCATCTCGATTTGGTCACTTAACTTTGACAAATTATCAAAATGGTCACTAATTCAATTCAACATCAATTTGGCATTCTAACTTCATGTTCTTATCTCTAAAATCATTAATAACATAAATACACTCCATATTCTAAAAATTTAGATTTGGTCCTTCAACTTTTCAATTTGCCGAAATGGTCCCTACACAATTTAACTTAGGTTTTGCTTCCAAACAACAATTCAAGCTTACTAGATAATTATTTCAACATCACAAACCCTAAATTAAACTTGAATCCATAAACCCTAATCATCTTCATAATAATAAAAACATGTAAAACTTAAATCCCAACTCAATATCATGATTTTTAACATCATACTAGCTTGATTTCAACTTGAATTCAATCATGGAATCATAAAATCTCAAAAGCCTCAATTTGATCCATAAACCCTAATTTCTTTCTCATATAAATTCTCATCAATCAAGCATGGATTCCATGAATTATTGATATCAAAAGATAGAGCTTGAAGAGTAGAACAACTTTGTAGTTGAAGAGATTACCTGAAAACCGAGTTTTAGGGCTTGAATCGAGCATGGAAAATTTTTTTCTTTCTTTCCCTAGCCCTCACGTTTTTGGCCGGAAAAGATGAACATTTGGTTCATCTTTTTACCATTATTTTACGCATATATCTATTAAATGAATATTAAATTCATTTAATAGTGGAATTACAATTTTCCCTTTTATCCAATGGTTGAGATTGATTTTATCATCAATCAAGGGCCAAGATTTAATATTCAATTTTCTCTTTCGAAAATTGCCCTTATAAATTTTTAAATATTTAAAAATTTCCATTGGGGCCAAATGATCAATTTGCCCTCCAACTAGTTTTTATTTACTAGTTTGCCATTCTCGTAAAAATTCAACTAAATCTAGTTGGAATCCAACCAACTATAATAAAATATTCATAAAGTAATATTTTATGAATTTTTCCATATCTTTTGGATCAGTCTCCAAAATTTCCATTCGATCCAATATATTGATAAATAATCCTTTACTCAGAAATAAACTGTAGGATTCATATTGAATCGAACTAAAAATATTTCCAACGCTTGGAAATGACTTTTATAACCTTTCTCTATCATATGGTAAA
This sequence comes from Hibiscus mutabilis, assembly GCA_019671005.1. Taxonomy (NCBI): domain Eukaryota; kingdom Viridiplantae; phylum Streptophyta; class Magnoliopsida; order Malvales; family Malvaceae; genus Hibiscus; species Hibiscus mutabilis. Next base: position 35,826,900 of record CM033750.1, on the reverse strand, counting down.
ACTTCAAAAAATTTCAGTTTAATCTGGGTATCTGAATTCCACTTAAACTTTAACTGCGATTTTCCCAATAATGAAAGTATTAGATCGAACCAAAAATTCCGCATTCGATTCACACCCTTAGGTGATCTATTTATTTATGAAGTAAAAACCCTTACATTTTGGGAAATTACAACTTTAGTTGTCAAACTTTTCCAAAGTTTATACTTTAGCCATAAATTTTCAAAATTTACATTTTGGTCACTAACTTTTAAACTTCAATTTCCATTCCAATATTCCTTGGTATTCAACCAAAATTTAAGAATACCTTATTCGATTCACTATCTATCACATGATACCTTTAAAACTTAGAAATTTCCTTTCCAAAACCCATAATTAAAGAAATCCCAACTTTCGCATTTTTGTCATTTTAGTCACTAAGTTAGCTTTTAAGCTATTATCTTAGTACTAAATGACCCTTAATCAACTTAGTAAATTTTGGGGTATTACAATAGCAATATGAATCCTACTACGCCATCAACGGGGGATCAAGATTGGATTTTATCAACTTGGAATTAGCCTTACCATCAACGGAAGGGCTAGATCGAATAACAGCAACTTGGATCTTACTACACCATCAACGAAGGAGCAATATTGACGAATGACAATGATTTGATTTTTCATTTTTTATTTTTTTTGAATTTCTTTTTTTGATTATTTTTTTACTTTTTGAATTTCTTTTTTTCCCTTTTTTTTCTTTTCTTTTCTTTTCTTTTTTTTCTTCCTTTTTTTTGAATTTTTGGCTACAACATTAATAAAGAGAACTTGAAAGTTAGTAAATTTGGATCTAACCACACTATCAACGGAGGGAAGAGAGCAAATAACAATTTGTATTCCACTACACAATCAACGGAGAAGCAGAACACTAACTAGAACCCTACTACACCACCAACAAAAAAGCAGGATTGAATAGTAGCAACTTGGACCCGACCACAACATCAACGGAGGGACAAGATCGAACAACAATTTGGATTCTACCTCGTCATCAACGGAGAAGCAGGACATCAACATGAACCCTACTACACCATCAACGGATGAGCAAGATTAAATTTTAGCAACTTGGACCCCAGCCACACCATCAACGGAGGGACGGGATCAGATGGTAATTTGGATTCTACGACGCCATCAACATATGAGCATGATCGAATTACAGCAACTTGGACCCTAGCCACACCATCAACGGAGGGACGAGATCAGATGGTAATTTGGATTCTACGATGCCATCAATGGAGAAGCAGAACGCCAACTTGAACCCTACTACACCATCAACGGAGGAGCATGATTGAATTACAGCAACTTCGACCCCATCCACACCATCAACGAAGGGACAGGATCGGATGGTAATTTGGATTCTACGACGCCATCAACGGAGAAGCAGAACACCAACTTGAACCTTACTACACCATCACCAGAGGATCATGATTGGATTTCAGCAACTTGGACCTCAGCCACATCATCAACGGAGGGATAAGATCAAATGGTAATTTGGATTCTACGACGCCATCAACAGAGAAGCAGAACACCAACTTGTACCCTACTACACCATCAACGGAAGAGCAGGATCAGCGAATGATAACAACTTGATTTTTCCTTTTTATTTTTTTATTTTTTACTTTTTTGACTTTTTCTATTTTTTTATTTTTTTGATTTTTTTGTAACTATAAAAAAATTCCAAGGAAAGTTTGGTCTAGCTGCAACACTGTCGAAGAGGCAAGACCTGGATAGGATTTGATCTGCTACACCATTGACGAAGAGACTAGATCAGCAAAATATAGGATCCACTACACCACTGACAGAGAAATAAGATCCGAATAGAAAATTTGATTTGCAACACCACCGACGGAGGCAAGATCAATATTAAGTTGGCGTACCACCACCGACGGAGGCATGATTTGCAAGATGTTGAATTGTTGTGCCATTGACAGCGAGACAAAGTTTGGAAAATTTGCTCTGCTTCTCTATCGACAGAGGGTAAGATCTGGAATGAGTTATTTCTGTTGGCATGAGTGAGAATCTGGAAAATATTGGTGTCTGCCACACCATTGTCGGAGAAATCAAATCCTACAAAGGAAAAAAACATGTGTCATTAATTGTTCAAAAAGTTATGTCGCTGATACCTTTGATTTATATGTTTCAACATTTTTTGGTTTGGCCCCCTCCAAGACTAAGGTTAGCCATCATGTTGTTGCCCTCATATTGGGGTTCTCCGGCCTCTTTCATAGACCTGTTTATATGTACAAGCAAAAATGCATGAATGCATCTAATTTTATGCCTAAATGCAATGCATGTGCCTATCCTAAATGCATGGCGACTTTGGTGTATGCACTTAATCTAAATGTATGACGTATGCAAAAATGATTCAATACAAGATGAGTGCAACTAAATGCATGAATGTGATATGATTTTTTTTTCAAATGGATGCCCCTGACTCCTCACTGGTTATGCCGGGCTATTGGTTTTTTGCATGTGGCGGTGCCCCAACCTCCTTCGGGTTCGATCACCTTTCTATGCCATCTTCTGAAACTGCTTTGGTAGCAAATTTGAAACTCTGGAGCACATTTTGTTTCCCTTAAGTTTGGTTCACAAATTTGCTTTGTTGGTTGGATCAATGCAGAGCGGTGATGATATGTAGCTATCGAATGCTTGTTTCTGAACCTTGATAGAGAATGCCCCCAAACTGAAGCTTTTTTCGGATGCATGGCGTTTGCGGCAGGTGCTTTCGGACATGTCCCAAGATCGGGCTCTTGTAGAGGTTCTGTAAGGTGCTAGATCGAGCAACTTCGGTGTATACAATGGGGTAACCCAGTGACTAATTTCAAATTTTCAAAATGTATGCATATAAATACGATGTGTAGGTTCTATATGCGAAAATAATAATTCAAAAATGGTTTCCATGTCCTAAATTTTTGAACTCACGAGATTCATTTGCAACTTTGAATATTGCCTTGATATCTAGAGTACTAGATTTTCTCCTGATGATAATTTTTAAATTGAGAACCAGTTGTGAATCAGCATTTCATGCTGGTAAAATTTCAAAAATAAAAATGTTATGATATTCATGTAGTGAATGCCAAAATGAACAGATTTAATATGATGTGATCACAAAAAATGGGTTAGTTCAAATTTAAAAGAATCAAATGAACAAATTAATGGTAATCAAGGTAAAAATAAAACAGATAAAAATTGTACATAGAAAGATGCATCAAAGCCTAAAAGGGTAATCGCTAAACGGGCAGAGTTTCGCATGGCTCTAAAGGGTTGGCTCCTACGACTCACTATATGCGGGTTTGGTTCTAGGAAAGGGTACCCGAATTGTCCTCATTGTCGATTACTAAAGGTAGCAAGTCCCCTGATCCTCACCCATTATAGGTTTCAAATGGACCAAGTTCAATTCGGGGGGACACATCCCTTATGCCTATATGGAGGTAACCCACACGAAAGCATAAGAAATATATCCCGAAAGCGATTCACCAACCTATACGGTGGTAACCCACACAAAGGCGGTATCACACTTCCACTTAAAAAGGATGGAGCCCAGGTAGAAAGCTCATGGAATGCAGTAAAAGTAAATCAGTTATATTTACAGAAAATAAAATGCATGGCTTATGGTAAAATAAGACATAATCATATTTTAAATTAAATCAAATTGCCAATTTCCAACGATCAAGACTAAAAAATAATCAACTCGTGGCTTGACTCTCTTTTTCAAAAAATGTCCCCAGTGAAGTCGCCAGCTGTAATCACCCAAATTCGTCCGACGCTCCTTTTATTCGTCTTTTAAAATTTATTTTTCTTGTTTGAAAAAACTTGCCCGGTTTTGGAGATTAAAAATGTGGAGTCGCCACCGATCATTTTAAAATAGGTAGATCGGACACCGAAATAAAACTAGAGATTCAAAAAATTCAGGTCCGGGAGTTGGTTACGATGGGGAAGGATTAGCACCCCCACACCGCCCAAAATTGGTACATAGTCGAATATCTGATGTCTTGGTGTTGGAAATTGTGAATTCAAATAAAATTTAAAATACAATTCTTAAATGCCAAAAATATTGAGAGAATCGCATCTCTATACGTCCGGGATACTGTTTCTCATTTTTTAGAAAATTTGAGGAAATCACATCCCTATACGCCTGAGACATGATTTCTCGAAGTTTTAAAGTTTAAAATCCAAAATTAATTTCTAAAAATTTTATTTATTTATTTTTGATGATTTTTTAATAATATATATGATGCAAAATTAAAAGATGACATGTAAAAATATATATATCTAAAAATATAAACTTATTTAATATCTAATACTTATCAAGAAAAATCTATGTATTTAAAGTCAATAGCTTATATATATGTTATTTTTACAAAAAAATAGGTATTTATTTATATTACATATATAGTAATTAAATAAAGTACTATGCATATTTTTACAAATAAGCATAAAATCGTATACATAATACAAAAAATAATAATAAAGTTATTATACATAAAAAATGTAACATAGATAAAAACATATACATATATATACATATATCTTATATAATATTAATATATAAAAAGTAAACTACTTGGAATGATAATAATATATTATATACATAATAATGATGATAATAATAATAATGATAATACATGTATTAAACTAATATATAAAACATCATGTAAGGACTAAAACGCATGGATTAACGATTTACATGGCAAGAAATAATATGGAAAAAATGACTAAAATAAACAAAACATAAAAAGCAGGACTAAAACAAAACAAATGCGAAATATAGGGGAATAAATATAAACTAACAGAAATATCAAGCTGGAAATTATAATATATAATTCAGTGACTAAATCGAAACCAAATAGAAATTAAAAGCCATAAAAAACAAAAAAAATATTAAACACGCATTGAAACTTGATGGATCGAAAGCGTAATTATTCCAGTACAGAAATGAAAACAAGAAAGAAAATGAAGGACCACTAGCGTAATTTGCCCATTAAAAGTGTGCGGATCACCCCCGGGTCACCGCGTCGGGTTGGAGCTATGAAACGATGTCATTTCACCTTGGCTGGTTGTAACATAATGGCTTCCTTTTTTTTGTTATTTCGAATCAAACTAAAACAAAGCCTAAGTGTTTTCTCCCTTAACCCTCACTTTCCTTTAGCTCACAGCGGCGCCGCCTCCATGGTTTCACAACCGTTCATCTGCCGATAACGGCTTCCTGGCGAACGGTGCCTCCGGCAACCAAAACCCCAAGGTAAGATCGGAACCTTCCCTCTTTCCCGGTTTCAAACAAGATCGAAAAAAGCTTTTGATTTTTAAAAAAAATGAAAAATACCCTTTGATTTTTAGTTTAAGATTTGAATTGAAATAAAGAACTAAATATGCAAAGAAAAAATTAGAACTACCTTTAAGATCTCTTTTGATTTCGAAAACTTTCCAGATTACAAGTTTTTTTAATCTCAAATCTCTCATTTTTTTGCTTCTCCCATGAATTTCTCTCTTTTTTCGATCCAAAAAGCTTCCTTTGTGTTTTTTGATTCGGTTTTTATAACCGATTTGGGTACAAAAATAAACAAATAAAAAAACTATTTGGTTGATTGCAGGTCTGAGGATGGCAGCCAGATTTCGTGGGATTTCTGGGTGAAGTAGGGGTATGGGCGAAGATTGGTTAGGGCAGAGATTGTTGGTAGGTTTAGGTTTTATTTTATTTTAGGGTTAATTTTTAGGGTTTTAAGAAATTAGGGTTTAATTTGGGGTTTAAAGCCTTTCGGGTGGTTACCGGTGAAGTGACGGCGATGACAGAAGAACGGCAGCGGCGCAAAGCTCGGCGGCTGGTCATTAGGGTTGAGTTAGGGTTAGGGTTTAATTTTAGGTTTGGGTTATTGGGTTACAAGTTTTGGCCGGGTTGTGTGGGTTTTGGTTTTGGGTAACCCGGATGAAATGGGTTATTACAAAATCACAAAATAGTCCCAAAATCTTTAAAACTCCAAAATCTTAAACTCAAAATTGTCACCACTTCCATCCTCGATAGCCTTGCCTGACTCATCCGTCGCCTAAGGCCACCGTCCATCGCCGATAACCAGCAGGATGGGTGTCAATCGAAGTCCGATTTGCACACTTCTCGCCGGTTATCGGTGATGGGTGGTTGGCGAAAATAGGCGGTAGCCTCAGGGGGCGATGGCAGTGGGGTCTGGCAAGGCTATCGACGACGATAACAGCGTTAATTTTGGGATTTTTAAGTTTGGGGATTTAGGGATTTGAGATTTTTGGAGATTTTAAGAATTTTTAGATTTTTTTAAAATTATTATTTTTCAATGTTTTTATAAAAAAATTAAGAAAACAAAGACATGTGTTAACTTCTGATTGTGTGATGAATTTTTTTAATGATGATACCTTAAAACACTAACGGAATAAAACTTTAGACACATATTTTATCAAAAAAGAAAACATTAGGTGTATATCTCAGAAAAAGTGCATAGCTTAGGCATCTATTTTTGAGTTAAGCCTTTAAAGAATAGAAATTAGGGTGAAAGTTGATTAGATCGGTTCGGTTCGATCGTGGTTTTTAGATTTTTTGAATTGTTATTTTAATTCGATTTGGCTCTTAAGTTTTTCATAATAATTTTTATTTCACATCTTTACTTTATTTTGACAAAATGGAATTGTTTTAATTTTTTATATATTTATGTAATAAATTTTCAAAGTCTTTTATGCAAATATTTATAAAAATATCCAAATAAATACAATTAATAGTTCTCACGTAATATTTGTAATTTTATTTCATTATTTGAAATATAAAACACTTTTTTCATTAAAAATGAAAATAAATTATAAATCAAATAAAAAATTGAATTTGTTTTAAATCAAATTAAGTAATTGCGGATTTTAAATTTATGTTTCATTAACCGTCAAAATATTTCAATTCGGTAGGAATTTATAAATTTTTTTCCTTAGCCTAAATGATTTAAGGTTAATCAATTTAAAGTTGTAATGTAATTTATACATATCTTTCGATTTACATATAAACCTATCCTCCTAATTCACCCCTCAAATTTTAAATTAATCAATTTGAAAATGCTTTTTTAGTCAATGTTTTTAGCAGGTTTCTGCTTTCAAATATAACATGCACATCCATATAAAAATAGATTTGTATAAAGATGTCACCTTTAAACCTATACTATAAGAATGAAATTTTTATAAAAAAAAGTAACCTTAAAACATTAGTTTTTAAGATGACTCTTTCATTAGATTAATTCATGAAAAAAATTCTTAAGGAGTTAGAGTGCTATTTTCAGGGACGGAACTATTAAGGGGTGAGGGCAAAGAATTTTTTTTACCTTTATCCCCTATTTAAATTTTTGTAAAAAATTGGTTTATTTATGAATTCTCCTCACTTTCAAACATTTATGTTTTACTCCTCAACCCTAAATTCTGACTCCGTCCCTGGTTATTTCGTAGAATCATTTGAATGAAAAGTTTTCTTTTTAATAATAATAATTTTTTTTAATAAAGGCTTAAGTACTTTTTAAAAGTATTAGCATTATTTTAAATATTATTTGCACCATGAATGATATTTATGCATATCTTTGTTCATTATTTGCATTTGTTTGTCGATTTTGTTGGCACTTGGCATCATATTTTACTTTTTAGAATAAATATTTTTTAGGCAATATTCTTATTAGAGGTTTGAGGATATAGTCGCATAATTAGTTGGAGTGTGATCTTCGTTTATTTTTTTGAAATAGACAGACATTTTTCTTAAAGTCGAGCGAAAAAACTGAAAAGTAGACTTTATTTTCAAATACAGTTCATTCTTTTCTTTTAAAATCTGCATTCATATTTGAACCGATTGTAATTTAAATTTATTTCGAACTCGCGAAATACCAATACTAAAATAATACGCAATCAACTAGATATCAATTTAAGACGTTGTAGGGTGTTAATCTTTTCTCATAAATAAACGACTCTTAAACTTATTTTTTGATTATGTAGACCAAAAATTATTATTTTAATAAATAAAACTATTTTATTATTAAAATAACGTGGTCTTTAGATGATCCAGTCTCACCTCAAATAAAATATTAGTGACAACTCCATGCATTTCTCTTAAAATCTTTTGGGCTTAAGGATTGTTCCAACATTCGATAAAACATAACAAATATATCACATTATGGACACCCCTAATAAAATATGAAGGGACTAAATGAGTTACATTCGAACCGGGTTCGAGGTGATCAGAGGCTTGACTTTGCTCACAGAAATCTACACCGAAATATAGTAATCACTTAAATAATAACTTTAATGATAATTGAATTAATAATAATAATAATAATAATAATAATAATAAAGTAATAATATTATTATTTCTATTCGAAAGGTGCAACAAAGACCAAGACGTGTTTGATTGTTGGTGACAAGGGGTATGTTTGCTTGCTTAGGTACATGAACGACTTGAGAAGGCAAAGTGCAACTTTGCTTTTGACGACAAAAACAAGGAGGCTGCCGACAGGGATTTAGTTAACGACAAAGTGTGTGCTGACGCGTGCCAAGAATCTGACATTTTACAAGGATCTGACCAAATTAGGCCTGAGTTTGGGCCCCGAGCTAGGCCTGTTTAGGCTCTTGGTTTTCCCGATTTAAATTAGGCCTGAGTTTATGTTTCGGCCTGATGAATTTAGCCCGGACAAAATTCAATGTTGACAACTTGACACAGTTTACTACCATATTATATGTAATATAAGAGTGAAAAAAACTTTGATACACAGGCCGTGTAAACTTTAGTTTATATATACCTTTTAGTTTTAGAGGTTAGGGTTTTAGTTTAGGGTTTAAGGTTTAGGGTTTAGGGTTGTAAGGTTTAGAATTTAAGGTTAGTGTTTAGAATTTAGGGTTTAGGGTGTGAGGTTTATTTTTTAGGGTTACGGTTAAGAATTTAGGATTTGTATTTTTATAGTGCAAATATACAGGCTTGTGTAAAATTAATTTTACACAGTCTGTGTATCAAAGTTTTACCCATATAAGAATTGTAGATTATAACATTTATTCACACAGAGCAGACTCCTATAAGAGATGATGGAGCCTTTGTCCCCTCAAAATTTAATAGGTTTATTTTTTATCTTTTAAAATTTTTAATTTAACTCTTTCAAAATTATTATTGTAACTCAAAATTTTAAAATATTTTTAATAAATCTCCGCTTAAAATTTTTCATTATGTCTATTTTTTTTTAAAAAATTAAACCTCTAAATTTTTATGAAAATTTTAAATTAATTTTTTTAAAATTAAAAAATTTATATAAACTTCTAAATATTTTTAAAAGTTTTATGCATTCCCTCTCAAACTAGTTTCTCAAGATCCTCACTTGTATACACATATCATTAGTCAAGGTAATTTTCATTAGTCATATATTATAAAAAAGGATTTATTTATATAGTATAACTTAAATATAATATATTTACAACTTATAAAATTTTAATTTTATTTGAGATTGTTTAGGTTCGTCCGGTGCGAATCTGAAATGATACAGTCCGTCTGCCACCACTACCTATAAATATACAAAATCAGAGAACTTGTAAAACTATTCAATAAGATAAAGATAATGGTAGAAAGAGGCAATTTTTTTTTTTAAAGAAGTGTATAATTAAATGGATTTCTTTTAATAAATTAAATAGATTATTATCTTATATACTAGTGGTGAAAAAAATAAAGAAGTGTATAATTAAATAGATAATTATCTTATATAATTTAGGCATTATGTGTTAGGAGCTTAGGTTATATGATTTAAAATTTAAGGTTTAGGGTTAGAATTTAGAGTTTAAGGGTTAGAGTTTATAATTTAGAGCAGGTAAAGATTTAAATTTTAAGCTTTAAAGTTAAAATAAACATACTTATATAATATAAGATCCACTATTGGTCTAGTGGTTAAGGATGCTCATATTACCTTATCTTATATGGTTTTAATTCCCGAATGTAATAGTTGTCCATTTAATATAAAAATGCTTATATAATATTATTTTACATTATCGGTGTATTAAATGATTACCCTAATAAATACCAAATTAAAGAATTTGAATGAATCCAAGATCCAACTTTTGACCTATCTAGGTGTGCTTATTGAGTTGAGCAGCTCGCAAACAACTCGATGTCGATTCGGTCAAAATTCGGTTAACGCTCGACTCGAATTGACTCGACTCGAGATCTTAGCGAGTCGAGTCGAGAAAGGCCCAACTCGCCTCGATAAGTTCGTGAGCAGCTCGTTTAATTTTTTAATAAATTCTTTTATGATTTTTTGATGGCTACCTTAAAAAATTCTGTTCCAAAAAATTTTAAATACTAGTTAAAACTCTAAAAAAGTTAACTTGTATTAATAAGAAATTAAATTATAATTATGAGTCTTTCATTTTTATTAAAGTATTTCCTTTTTTTATTGTTACTTATGTATAAAAGTATAAAAGGGAAAAAAATCTTTAGTTTTCTCTTTTCATATAAAAAAATACGATTGAAAGTTAAAACCTCAAATTTTTAAGGGCTAAAGCATTCTCTTCTTTGTTGTTCATCGAAGATTGTTGAGAAATTAAAAATAGTCTCGCACTCGAATATCGACTTCATCTCTAACTCGGTCATGGCAGGTTCGTTTATTTATCTCCTCAGACCTCACGCTTTTTTCCTGATTTTTTATGTTTATATTAAACTCTAATAGTATCACTAGATTTTACCTATATTTAAAAAAACAAGGTAAAATTTTGGCGAGTTCAACGAGCAGCGATATTTTTTAACGAGCACTAGTCGAACAAAATTTTATCGAGCTTAACGAGCAACGAGTCGAGTAACGAGATTTTTTAACAAACACGAGTCAATTACTACTTAACTCGTGATCGACTCGCTCGATAAGCACCCCTAAACCTACTCATCTTGTATGAGTTCAATTCCCAAATGGAATGGTTGTCTATTTAATAAAAAAAACATGCTTATATAATTTGAATGACAAGTGTTTACTTGGAAGTTTAGTGCACACTGTAGTGAGCAGTGAGTGAGGCCCACTTAAATAATTTATTTCCACAATTCACACCAATCACATAAACAATTACCCATCTTTAATTAATTATTAACGTTAACCGTGTCAACTAATGGGAACCTTCTTCTCACTGTACGTGAAATGCTGAGGTTACTTTTTTATATAATCCCTAAACTATTTATATTTTCTAAAATTTTAAATCAGACTTAATTATTTAGTTACATTTAAATTTATTGTTCTTAAGAAATATTAATAAAATTGAAATTCAGTTGACAATTAATATTATTTATCAGTTAAAAGGAAATTGTAAAAAGGTAACAAAAGTATTTTTTCTGATAAGAGCATATAGTTCTATTAAAAAGAATAAATATTCAAAAATTACAGCGAAGGTTTACAACCATAAGCGTATAGATATTAATTTGAATATTTTTTATAATTATTAGAATAAAAATTAGTCAATTGAGACCATACAATAAAAAGTTAAAACTCAACCAAATGACTCGAACAAACGATAGATACGAACAACACCAGAAATCGTCAGTTGAAGGATAAAGTCATCAACACTGACATTAAAAATGCATATAACTCTTATGGCACGTTGACAAAACAGTCGTTACCACAACTCAATCGCAAATAGGAAACGATGATTGTGAACACGTATTTAAATCCAGCCCGAGGGTTCAAAGAAGTGGAGATCAACAAGATAACAAATAAGCGTCATCTTTATCAGTTGTGCTATCATCAAATCTACCTCTAAGAAAACATAAAATGAAAATAACGGTTAAACGATCGAGAAAAAAGATAAATGTGTCAAAAGGCAGAGAAAAACGTGCCACAAAGGCAAAGTTATTCTCATTAAAACTAGTTAAAACAAAAGGAAAACAAGGATAACATATAGTAAAGCAAGGGGGAAAAATATCGACGTTCGACGACTAATACATCAACGAACATCAAGACTAGTATCGTTATCAGTCAAACAAAAATGAAAAAAAGAAAAACGTTTGGGTCAGAGAAAAATGGATTGTGTATTATTACATTATAATTTATGAATACAGAATAATAACTATTAAAAGGAAATTAAATACTATTTTCATACTTGGTTACGTGTGGAATATCGTCTTCCATAAACTTTTTGGTTTATTTATAATGTTATTAATTTTACACATCTTGTAACTATAAAATAATAATTTTGATACAAAATATAATCAATTTTCTCCCTTCGTAATAACCATCACCATTAAAAATACTTACACACTTAAATCCTTAACATCTCTTTTTATTTTTTTACGTCTATTTTTTTTAACTTCTTTTCTCTTTTAAACTATTTACGACGACATTAATTTTGTGTTGGTTTCTGGTCACTTATGATCTTTTTATTTTTAGTTTCCAATAATAATTTTTTTTGTCTTAGATTCTTCTTTTTCATACATCTTGTGTTTTTTTTATATGTCTTTGTGACACAATTTTCTTTGTCTTGTGGTGCGATTCACATCCACCTCCATTGTTGTATCTTTGTGTTCATGAAACTATTATCATGATGCACATCTCTGATCAAGGAAGATTGATAATCTATTATGGTCAAATTTCTTTTTGTGACAATTTATCGTCATAATCTTAACTATTAGCGGAGCATATCTGCAATATTAATTATGTTCATCACTTCTCATACATCACAACATAAGCGTCTAGCTGGATAGAGACTATAAGATTTTGATAATGTTTGTTGGGTTTCTAAGGAAATCGAAGGTCGTGTTTAAGGGAACATTTTATTTTTCTTAACGTCCTTTGGATTTTTATGTTTTATTTTTTTTGGACAAGTTCTTAGTGGACATTACCCTCAAATTTCTCTTTATGTTTAGGATGTGTTTTGTTGCACATTTTTTGTCTTTAATAAAATTTAGTTTTTATTTAAAAAAATACCTACAAAAGTGACTCAAAACATACCTAAACTAGCATAAAAGCGGACGGAAAGACTAACGTAAAAACAAATAATATATGACTTATGACAAAGTAAAGCACATAAAATAAATTAAAATTAGAAAAAAATCACACATACTAATAAAAAATGAAAAAAAAACTTTGAGTTTTAGGGATTAGGGTTTTAGTTTAGGGGTTTAGGTTGTAAGGTTTAGAATTTAAGATTGGTGTTTAGAATTTAGTATATAGGGTTTAAGGTTTAGTGTTTAGTTTTTTAGGGTTAGGAATTTAAGATTTGAGTTTTTATAGTATAAATACACAGGCTTGTGTAAAATTAATTTTACACAGCATGTGTATCAAAGTTTTATCCTAAAAAAATATGCTTATTTATATAAAACCAAACTAAAAGTTAAAAAACAACTGAGGACATAAAGGCCGTTGCTGGAGACAGTACTCGAGAAGTTGAAACAACAAAAGAATTTTTTCTAAGATTTATTTGGTTCTAGAAAATATTTTCTATTTTTTAACAAATAATTTTCATTTTCAGTTCTTCAAAATGGAAAAATATGTTTAATTAATAGAAATAAAAAATTATTTTTAAAATCTGAAAATGTGATTGGTATCCGATTTTTCAAAAATAGAAATAAACAAATAATTAAATTATATAATTAGTAGAAAATTTTATTATAATATAAATAAAACAAAATATGATAAAATGGGTCAATGTTTTTAAATCAATAAAAATATTGTTTATTAGAAGGATTTGAACCTAGGTTAACTAAAATTATAATTTAAAATTTTTTGTTTTTATTTTTTCCACTTTTCTAAATCATTTTCAATGAAAATCGTGAAAACGTCTTTTTATGTTTTCGAATTTTTACCCAATTTTGTTTTATTGTTTAAAAATCATTTTATAATTTTACAATCAAACATGTTTTATTCAACGTTTTCTATTTTTCAAGAAATTAAAAATGAAAACAACATTTATTCTCTTGAACCAAACGGACCCTAGAGAAAATAGAAATAGTGGAGCTGTTGATTTTTTTTTGTATAGTCAATTATATCCATGATATTCCTTTAAAATATCAATAATACTATCAATATATATATATTAATAAATTTTAAATGAGCATGTTACCATATTAAGTTTTTTTTTCAAAATTAAGTATATAATTTTAATAAAAATGATTAATCTTTTTCGTCACAATTTGTTTTTTGAATAGGTCACAAAGTTTTTTAAAAGGATAAACTGTTAATCATGAAATATGTTTTTATTTTTATAGTTGAGAATTAAATTCTTAACCATATAATTATAATTAAAGGAGAGGTGAAAAACAACCAAGTAATACAACTAGATTTATAGACCTCGTCCAACTGCCCAAGTTTATATGATTATATAGAAAATCTTATACAAACTTAATATCATCACTATTGAAATAGCGTAATATATATGGATTAAGCTATGTAAAACTTAAAAGTTTTATATTTTTTTGACCGTTAGACGAATGTAAATAGCTGGATGAGATTAACAATAGAAAATATGAAGATTATGACAAGAAAAAAATAAGGAAATACCAACAGGGATTGATTCAAGTGGTAAGCAGCTTTGTATTGCTTAAGCAAGTATCAAGTTCGAGGAGTTGTGTATGCAAAAAATTCTCGCTGAGAGACTCACACACCAAAGTCAGGTGTGAAACATGAGTCGGTTCGGATTAGTCAAGATTAAGCCTTGGAAACCGAAAGGGCAACCAAAAAATAAGAAAATAATCTTAAACATTTATTATCATCATCCAACAGTCCAAAAAATGTAAAACTAATTAAGTTTTACACAGTGTAAGTGAATCTTAACCCTATATATATATATATATATATAACTACTTTAGCAAAAAAAAAAAAAAAAGCAAAGCCGTTCATTCACAAGTGTGGAATTATTATTTTTTCTTTATCCTAAACTTGAAGTTTCAAATGCAAAAGATTGACAATAATTTGTATCTTTTAGTTGTTTGAAGAATGGGAACACGGATATCTTATTTTGAAACTAGTTTATTCAAACTTAATAATTTGAAAGTTGACTAATACGATTACCATGATTTATGCTTAGGTCTATATAGTCGGCCCATCTGAAAGCACAGCTCCTATTGCAAAAATATTTTCTTTATACCAAATTTAGATTAAAGATATTTTTTACCTTTGAATTATAATCTATTTTAATCTTTAAATTTTTTCGTCTTTTAGTTTTTTAAACTTTTAAATATTTGTCAAATTAAACTAGTTGAGAGAAAAAAAAACTAACGGTTCTTTATTTAATTTCCATATTTTTCTGATTTTTATATTTTTTACATTTTAAAAATTTTAATTATATATTTTTTACAATTTTTAATAATATATTTGTTTAACATATTTGTTTATTTTTGTGAAAAATATAAATTAACTGACAAAAAGATAAAATAGCTGACTATATTTTAATGGGCTCATTACTTGTGCATCAGTAAATTTAATTTGATAAAATATTTGACGTCAGCTTAATGAATATGTTCTTTTATTTATACATATTATATAATTATATTCAAATTTATTAATCATATTCACAAAATACTAATAAAAAATAATTAGTAATAAATCTTTCTGTTAAATTTAAAAAATAAAATCCATTTAAAAATGTTAATTATAAATATAAGATAATCTTTTAATGCAATCATTATCGTATAACACCAACATGTGTTGGGCGCAATGATAAGATAAATTGCACTCTCTGGAGAACCATGACTCAAACTTTTAGAGTTGATATTGTTGGGAGGTACAACCACGAATCTCAAACATAAACCGTCAATGGATATCTAAAATACCAAGTATATATTTTATACATTCATATAACATATACAGAAAAAATAATAATTATTCAAATTAAAAAAATTAAATTTATTGATTATATAAAATATAATTATATAAAAATGTTAATTTAATAATACATATATAATAGATTAATATTATAACTTTTACATACAATTAAATATGATTTATAGTGTAATAATATAATTAATAAATTAATTTTAATCATATTTCTTTAAAATTAAAATTTATTTATGACATAAAATTAAAATTTTGCTTAACAATTAAATTAAAAGGTAAAATAAAATATCCTAATAAACTATATTAACAAAAAGATATTCTTAATTTTTAAAGAGTTAGTCATACAATTATAATCATTTATTACTAATTCATATTTGATCAATGCATATAAAAACATTAGTTTATAATATTTATAAAATCAAAATATTAATAATATTAATAATTACATGATCAATCATTTCACCTCACATGTAATTATAATATAGTTGAAGTAATTGCAACTCCTACTATATATTAATCATGTTTATAATATTTATATGGATATGATTAATTATAAGCAATACATATGTAATATAATTTTATTTACTCGTACATTATTATGAGATCTATAATTAAGTTTAATAGCATAACTACTTAATTATACGTTACATTACAAAATATGTAATATAACATTATAAAATATAAAAATCTGTTGGGCAGTCTCAGTTGTAAAGGATGATGTATTTTATCCAGGTGATCCAGGTTCGAACACCATATGTGCATGGTGTGTGTGCGTTATAACACCAACATATTAAAAAAAGCATTATAAAATATAAAAATTACAAATATTATGTTTATAACATGTATATTCATAGTATTACATAAGTTCATACATTATTATGACACCCGTTATTTTTTTGTCAATTAATTTAATTTAATTTAATAAAATGATTTTTGAGAGACTAAAAATAAAATATATTTTTTATAAATAAAATTGAGGACCAAAAATAGTATTAAGTTTTATCAAAAAAATATTATTAAGTTTAATCAAAAAATATTATTAAGTCTCAACTTTACTATTTACAACATAAAATTTAGAGTAAACTACATTAGTTACAATCGAACTTTAAATTTAATATCGATTATATCATTTAACTAAAAATTAGTACTATTTTAGCATTAAACTTTAGTTTAAGCTTCCGTTAAAATCCCTCGACGTTATAGCAAGTGGACCGTTAAAATCCGTTTACGTCATCAATTTTAATGATATGGTAGTATAATTAAAATTTAAACTAAAATTTAGTGCTAAAATAATATAATTTTAAATATAGTGATATAATTAATATTAAACTTAAAAATTAATAGTATATTGTACAATTTACCTTAAAATATAGTAGTGGACTTGGTGGGGTAGCCGCTAATATGACACCGAAAGTTAGTTAATTGAGAATGATCTTATCTACTTATTGAGAACGTCATAATCTCACACAACACAAATATCTTGATACTAAAATATGGTTTGTTAGGAAAAATTATAAAATAATGACATTTGAATAATTATACTTGTAACTAGTCACAAATATAGATTTGAGCGGGGAAGATGGTTACATGGGACCCTGTTGGATTATTTTTTTGCCTTTTCCACCTTTACATTACATGAGTGTCTAATTTTTTTGGTAAGGTATAATGTTTATTTTATAGTTTATATTTGGGATTCGTAATTTTTTTTCTAATAATATTATTTCTTTTTGAAAGAATAATGTGGCTTATTATTATACTCAACATTTTCCTATTTGTTATCGAGAAAAACAAGTTCAATCTTCAATATTCTAATGAAATGATAATTTTCAATTTAGATAATCATAGGGTTTTTTTAACATGATCATAAGGGTATTAAATTTTTATCATTGATACTCATACACTACATTATTAATCTTATCACTTAAACTCTATTAAAATTGAGAGATAAATTCCTGCTCACAGTGAGGCCAAACAATGTACAGGTTTTTGTCATATATATATATATATGAATGCACTATATTGTATAATTGGAAAATTCTACCATACTCGACGAACACCATTAATACCGAACATCGTTGAATATCATTAAATTGATTTATAAATATTAAAAATATCAAGGACAATATATAATTATAAATTATTTAAAATAAAATTTCAATTAAATTATTTTCCATATATATTATATTTTTAATTTTTTTAAATAATTGGATCAAATATCAACCTTAGTCAATTTTAAAAAAAAAAACCTACATTTTAAACTATAAATTCTAAACCCTAAACCCAAAAAATAACATATATTTTTTGATTTTATTAAGGTTTCGTAATAAAATAAAGAGATGTCAGTAGATAAAAAATGGCATTTAAAATCATTCAAAAAGCAAAAGAAAACCCAAAAAAGATCAAAGATAGTCGTAGTTCCAGCAGAAATTACCGTCTAACAACACTAAATGGCAGCTCAAGAATTTGCTTGTACAATACATGATTTACTTGGTACTGTAAATTTCCTACCATTATGATGGTAGAATTTAGATTGCAATCCCACCATCTAAAAATTTAAGCGAGAAATCGACACAAATACAGCGTAATTCTGGCGAATTGTGAATTTCAAAAGAAAAGTTCGACAACAATTGCACTGTAAAAACTGTGACTTGGAAAATCATGAGTATCAGGATTCATCAACACCGGTTTCCTCCTTATTTTTCCGGTGATTTTCGTCCATGATTTTCTGAAACTCTTTCTCACTAGCTGAAATTAGATGTTTGACAATGTCGGAGATTTTCGGTTTAGGGTTTTGAATTTATAGGTTAGTGTTTACGGTTTAAGATTTTGAGTTTATGGTTTAAGTTTTTTATTTTTTAGATTGACTAAGGTTGGTATTTGATTTAATTATTTAAATTTTTTTAAAAATATAATATATATGAAAAATAATTTAATTAAAATTTTATTTTAAATAATTTATAATTATATGTTGAGTCCTTAAAATTTTTAATCTTTATTAATCAATTTAATGGTGTTCAGCGATATTCAGCGTTAGTAATGTTCAGCGGTGTTCGTCGAGCGTGATAGACTCATCCTGTATAATTACATATTTGCCGAGAAATTCAACATTTGAGTTTTATTTTTATTAGTAAAAGATTTTTAGAACATATAGTTAAAGCTTTCAGTTGACGCCTTTTTTTTCTTTTAGATTATGGGTTCAAGATCCATTAAAAGCAAAATTTTCCTTCCCCTCCTCTAGGTATAAATTGTTCATTTTTTTATTATAAATCATTTAAATTTTTCTACTATTGTATGTTTTTTTAAAAGATTAAACATAAATAGTATCATATAATCACACTATAATATCTAAAAATATGATACTCCTATAAAATGTGGTAACAAAGTTTAGAACATAGCCATAAAAAGGGAGCCAAAAGACATAAGCACGCAAGCATGGTCATCACCAAAATATCAGACATACATATGGACATGGTATAATAAAGTACATATGTATTTATATTCCACTCGTGGTTCAAATCAATTATTACAAAATCCAAATCGAAATATGACAGGTGGCAAACAGTCATCAATAACTTGCGCAAGTAAACTGACAATTCTAAATACGCCATATACCTTTTGCATACAAATATTAACCCAACATCACCCCGCTGGCGGCGGTTTCCATGGCAGCTGCCACCACATCCACCTGCGTGTCAGGGTCCATTGCCAACACTGTTTGTTCCCTCACTGGCATCAACCGTCGCTCCGCCCTGCTCTGCACATAACAAGAACCAGAAACCCTTACCAAATTTATCGTGACATTTGATTTTCCGAACATAACTGACCGGCTTTCAATCCAACCAGCAAGATGGGTCATGTTATAAATAAGAAGAAGAAGAAGAAACATCTAAGCAAGCTTGTTACCGTATTCGCCGGCCAATCCTCCATTTTCACCGGCTTCACTGTTCATCATTGTGGAAACAGTATTGATCATATCCTTTTCGTTGAAATTCTTGAGAATTTCGAGATCGCCATTCTCAATCGCTTCCATGAAACCCATGAATTCCTCAACATATTTGGCCTTGGGCGCTTCCTTGGCGATCAAGTCCTGCTTCATCGTCATGAGCATGGAACGTTCCTTCACCTTGTCAACAAATGCAACAAAATCAGCCCTTAGCGACTCCTCCATCCGCCGCTTCTCCTCCCTCTTCGCTTGCAATGCAACCTCCAGAGCCATGGAAAAGACATCTCGGGGATCCTGTATTTTGTCAGAGAAATCACAGAATTAGCTATATCCATTAACAGTTAACAACAACAACAACAACAAAGAAAGAAACTGTAATAAGGCAAAGAGAAATCAAAACTAACCATTTGGAGAAAGAGATTTGATAGTGAATAATGAAAAAGAGAAATAAGAAAGGCAGTTATAGTTATAGGTAATAGGTAATAGAAATATGGGAACCACTCCTTGTACTTAATGCTTCACACAAAGTGACACGTTAGTGTGGTGGAGTTGAGACTTCAGAGAAAAGAAACGTGCCCATATTTAATTGGAATACCCAGTTTATTAGTAATTTAATCCAATGAGAAAAAAATCCACCACATGTTTATTTGATTATAGTCTGATTCATTGAATGGGATGAATAATCCGTCCATCAACTTAAATGGTCGCGTAAGAACTATTTCAAACATCTAGAATCAATTTTCGTTATACTGCTTAAAAAAATTGATAGTGTATACTTTCTATTTCATAATTTTCTTTTATTTCCTTGCAGCAGAAAAATATTTTTTCTAAGAAAACATTTAGAAGATGCCTAAATAAGAATAAAGGTATGATTAGACGATAAAAAAAATGAAAGAGTTTAATTTTAAAATTAATATAAAATTAATAAGTATTTACTTTAAAATTTAAAATAGCACATCTTAATTTAACAAATATTCAAATTAGTAAAAACTAAAATTATTATTAGATAAAAATATTTGGGGATACAAACCCTTTTTAATACCAAGCAGAACTTTAATTAACTTTACATGGAGCCGTTTTGAATAGTTTTATATAATATTGCAATCCCCTATGGCACTGGATTTACGTGCCAATTTTTTTTAATGCGCTTGTGTAAATAAAATTACTAGGAAATGTGCTGTATTTTCTTTTTAATTTTTTTTATTTTTTAGAATATATAAAACTGAATTTTATTAAAATTAAAATGAATATAAGGTATAATACATCTTAAAACATAAATATTTATAGAGATAAAAAAAAAACTAAATACATTAAAACTTAAAATGTATGGATGATAGAAGAATGAAACCGTTCGTTTCTTTGAAAAGACTTATGTAGTCTTTAAATTGAAAATCTAAAATTATCTATTTTGACCAGAATGCTTTATGAATTATACAGATCATTTCGTAGCTAGATCTTGACTAAAACACTCACTGATACATGTTATATTAATGTTACACTAATATAAAAACAAACAACACTATCATAAAGACAAATTAAAGTTATTATAAAATAGATGAGATAATTAACCTAAAACAAATATGATATTAATTTTATCAAAATAAAATATAAAAATTAAATTAAATTAAATTAGAAAATAAAAACTACTTATAAAAAATGAATTTTATATACAAAATCAAACTAAAAAAAGAAAGGTAAAGAAAAAGGAAGGTACACATATACCTTAATTGAAGAATAAAGATTTGTAAATACCATATTTTGTTAGGTCAATTAATCGTTCCAAATCTAATAAGTTATTACAGGTTTGGTCATTCATAAGCGCAACACTCTATTATATATACTTGATTATAAGCCAGCAATACATTGATTAATAAAGCTTAAAAATTAATTAATAAAGATTAAAAATCTTAAGGACTCAACATATAGTTATAAATTATTTAAAATAAAATTTTAATAAATTATTTTCCATATATATATATATATTATATTTTTAATATATTTTTTAAAATATTTGGATCAAATACCAACTTCAGTCAATTTAAAAAATAAAAAACTCAAAACCGTAAACCCTACACCCAAAACCTAAAACCATAAACCCAAAACCATAAATCATAAACCCTAAACTCTAAACTCTAAACCATAAACCCTAAAGCCTAGACCTAATGTTCAAAATTAAGGTTTAGTTTTTATAGTTTAGGGTTTAGGGTTTAGGGTTTTAAGTTTTGGATTTTGGGTTTTTTATTTTTTAAATTGACTAAGGTTTGTATTTGATCTAATTATTTAAAAAAGATAAAAAAATATAATATATATGGAAAATAATATAATCGGAATTTTATTTTGAATAATTTATAATTATATATTGAGTTCTTGAGATTTTAATCTTTATTAATCAATTTAATTGTATTTAACGATGTTCAGAGTTAATGATGTTCAGCGGTGTTCGTCGAGCGTGGTAGAATTTTGTAAGACTTAATTTAACAACCATTCATACCAACATAGACTAAAATTATCATTAAACAAAAAAATGGGTGTATGAACAAGTGCGTGCATGCATTGATCACTTAGCTAAAAAATGGATTAATTAAATATCATCTAAAATTTGCTTAAAATAACTCTAAACTCTGTTTGAACACAAAGATCAAAAAATATTTCAATTTAATCATAATATAATGATATATTTGAATTTATAATTTTTAAATGACTAATATAATTATAAGATAATATATATTCAATAATAGTAGAATTTTAATTCATACTTATTAAATAGCAAAAATGTAAAACTCAACATAATACAGAACAACTTTCATAATGGGCGACACCAAGGCGGAACTTAAGCCAGGCTCAAGGGGGCCTTGGGCCTAAATGATTGATAACATATTTTGGTATTAGAAACATTGATCGTACATTGACTGTATACCATAAAATAATACCAAATTTCTAATGGATACTTAAAATTTCTAATAGATATTAATTATATTTTTTTGCCGGATACCAAAATTTTTAAGTAAAAATCGAATTCCCAAATGTTAGAAATTTTGGTGTGCCCAGATTTTGTATCAACTACCAAAATCTTATTTAATTTATTGAACTTTTTTATTTTTTGTATTTGATTAACTGATTAAAATTGTATTAACATGGTTAGTCTAAATGGTAAGCAGTTTGGTATTGCTTAAGTAGATTTTTAGTTCGAGGTCTTGTATATGCAGAAAATCTCCGCTAAAAAACTCACCTACCTAAATCAAGTGTGTGACTCTGGTGGTATAAATTAATTAGGACAAAACCCTAAAGAATCGGGACTTCACACAAAAATTTGTTTGGAGCTTTTGTGAAGCAGTCACGAGCAATGCAGTAACCACCACGGAACAGCAGGACAAGGATGATGAGGATGAGCCACTAACGGTATTGCAGAGAAACTGCAGGAGTACCAGAGAGAGAAAAGGCCCCCAAGCGTTAAACGATTTTCCATTAAGAGTGAAACAAAATCTATTAAAGGTGAAGAATAATCCAAATTTGATGCTAGCTTATAAGAAGTGGCGGGTTTAGTATATCGTTAGTCCATCTGGAAGTGGAGGTCTTATTGGAAAAATAATTTAGACCAGATTTAGTAACTTCAACATAAAATATATATCGGTGGACTTGGACTGGGGCAGCCGCTATATGCAAAGAATGCTTTTGTTTTTTATTTAAAGAAAATAAACTATTTTTTTTGTTGTTGTTGTTGAAAGATAAAGAAAATATAATATAACGTAATAATTAAGGATGAGCATAAAATTTTATATCAATAAAAATTAAATTTCAAGTAAATTACGTTAGGTACTACCACTATTGGGGTAATCTATTTTTATCATTAATCTTTTAATTAGTCTAAATTTTCCATTAAATTTTATTTTTGACTCGTTTATATTACTGTGTGGTTAATTCTTTAACGAGACGATGACATGACATACGACGTGATGACTTGGATACTAGACTAAAGCGACGATATTTTGATGCCGCTATTTTGATGCTAAATAGCCCAAAACGACATCGTTTTGCTAGAGGAAAATATAGAAAATCAAAGGCAAACTCTTAAACACTAAGAAACATTAACATCTTTGTTTGTTTCTAACACAAATAATATATATTCCGAACTGCAGTTTATCATATAAATAATATTACTTTATATAAATAATATAAATAAATTATTTTTAAAATAAATAGGTTAGAAATATATTAGTATACATATATTAATATATAAATAATAAATAAAATAAAAGTATATAAATATTTTTATATTATAAATAATATTAAATATATAAATATATATATTATTATAAAAATTAAAAGATTAATTTTTAAAACTCCAAATTTCTAAAAATCGCAAAGTCCACCAAAAACTTAAACCATGTACCATAAACCTTAAACCCTAAAATTTTATTCATAAAAAATAATATTAAAATATATAAACAAATAATATATTATTATAAAAACTAAAAAACTGATTTTAAGAAAATCTAAAATTTATAAAAATTTACAAAAAAAGCCCAAAAATTCTCCAAAACCCTAAAGCCTAAAACCCCAATTCATCCATTTTGACTATTAATGAATTTATGGTTTATGATTTAGGGTTTAAGATTTTAGGATTTATAGGTTAGAGTTTAATGTTTTGGTGGATTTGGGTTTTTTGGTAAATTTTGTAAATTTTAGGGTTTTTTTTAAAATTATATTTTAGTTTTTATAATAATATATTATATTATTTATATATTTAATATTATTGATAATATATATTTTTATTTAATATAAATATTTTATTTATTAGTTATATATTAATATATTATTATATGTATATTAATATTATTTATAGTATATTTATATTATTTATATAGTGTAATATTATTTATATAATAAAATAAATTAAATTAATCTCAACTCTAGTTTGGAATATATATTATTTGTGTTGGAAATAAAATAATGATGTTAGTTTGGCTTAGTGGTTAGAAGGTTGCCTTTGATTTTAAAGGTTTTAGCTTCAAATCCCATTGAATGCTCAATTTTTTATATTTTCCTCCAATAAAACATCGTTTTGGTCTAGCATTCAAGTCATCACGCTGTGCATCATGTCATCGTCCTGTTAAAGAGTTAACGGCTCAGTAGTATAATCGAGTCAAAAAATAAAGTTTGATGACAAACTTTGACCAATTGAAAGATTGGTCGTAAAAATAGAATACCCTCAATTATTTGGGGTACTTGGCGTAGTTTATCCTAAAATTTATAGAGATATAAAATTAAATTTTCAATAAAACATAAAAAATAATTGAATTATATATGAATTTGAATTTTTTTGAGGATATGATTGTTCTCTAATTTTCTTCATCCATCTTCGACAATATCTAAGGTAATTAGGGATGAGTATTCGATCGAGTTGAATCAAGTTAAAAATTTTTGAGTTAATTAACTTGATGAGACCTACTTTATAATTCAAATTTTATTTAAAACTTTTTCGAGTCGATACAAATTTATGAAATTTGAGTTGAGTTATTCAAGTTTTTTTTGTTAAAATTTAATTATAAATATTTATAATATTTTGGTAGTAATAGTTTCAATTTAAACGATTTTATATATTATATATGCTATACATACATATAAATATATTCATATTTTTTTCATAGGATATATATAATATATATATATATATATAATATCTATTCAGTTGAGTGACTCGATTCGAACTTAAAAATCAATCAATTAATTATTAAAAATTTATATTTATTCGAAGTCTAATTTTATAACTCAAACTTTATTTAAAATTTTAAGTCTAATCAAATTTATGAAATTATAATTCGAATCAAATCAAAACAAAATTTTTCATATCAAATCGAAAATTTTAACTTTTTTTCAAGTTCAATTTTACTCGGTCCTAAAGATAACGAGAGGCCATCGTTTCATCGATTTGATTCCACACCGTTCCATTTTCCACACTGCCTTAATCATCCTTTTCTCCCAAAACAGTCCAGCACTAAGAATCATTATTCATATTAGATTTTGCCGCAATTATACTGTGAATGAAAGAAACATTTCATGCAAAATTATATTATAAAAAAGATTTCATATTACTCACAATGATTGATTACAAGGACAAGACACATTCCATTTTAAACCCATTTTCTACACTTAAACCTACTTTCTTTCTTTTCCAAACTGAAATGTTATTAATATAAAATGTTATAACAAGATATTATCAATAATAAACATGAACACTTTCTTTTTCAAGCTGAAATGTTATTAATTTATTTTCATTAAATATTAATATTTAAATAAAATAATATTATCAATAATAATAAATATTAGATTAAATTATAAAATTTAAAAATAAATAAAGATCAATTTTATGTATAAATAGACTTTTCAATGACTAAATTGAACAAAAAAAATTGAGAGAAATGATATATTATTTACTGTTTCAATAAAATCAGACGGGTTAACCTGATTAAAGAGACGTTCACATGATACTATCTAATTGGCTGAAAAATTTTCAACAACTCTTTCAAGAGAAAACGGGCAAGGGACGAAAATGTTATTAATAAGAAAAATATTAAATACTAAACTGAAAAAAAAATAAGCCTAAAGTATTTATGTACCACTCATAGGTCCAGCAACAATGAAAATGATGGCCTTACAAATACACAGTTCAGTACAAGGCACTTTCATCCACAGATGAATGATGTTGCAATCATAAGCTACTCCTTTGGTTCATCTATTCTGTACAAAAATGGTCGTTTGATTTCAGAAAATATTTTGTATTTTTATTTTTAAAAAATAATTTATATATATATTAAAAATATTAAAATCATATTTATTAATAAAAATGAAAACTTGTTTAAAAATAAAAATAGTTAAAATATGTTTGATATTTAATGTTTTTTTACAAAATAGAACTGAACAAATAATTATTAAATAACTAAACTAAAGTATATTAAGTAAAAAATATTATTATAATAAAAATATGATTAAATGTACTAAATTTTTAAAATCAATAAAAAAAGTCATTATAAGAATTCAAACCGGGATTAAATAAAATTAAAATTGTAAAGTTATTATTTTCATTTTTTACACTTTTTTTAAACATTTTCAATGAAAATAGTAAAAACATCTTTTTTTTTATATTTTTAAATTTATTTTTATTTTTATTTTTCAAAAATTATTTTCTAATTTTACAACCAAATATTTTTTAAATATTTTCTATTTTTCAAAAAAATGAAAATGAAAATGAAAACGACCACGACCTCTATTCTCTAAAATAAAATGGACTTTTACCCAACTTTCAAGGGAGTAAAAAAAAAGTGATACAACAGCAAACCACCTAAAAATCATTTCTGCTCTCCACAGTTCATATAGCTCGAATCTTAAAGCTGCAATATTCAAAATAATGTTTTGGGGAGACAAGTCAAACAAAGCACAGTTAACTACACACAAGTTCGTTCGATCGATCAAATGATGTACTGACCTTCAACCATGATAAACAAAAGTTACAGCAGCTATAGTCTAATTAGCCAAATAGAAGCTTCTATTTAAACCATATGTGAACCAGTCTAGTCCTTATCAGCATCTTCTATATCTTCATCTTCAGGTACCCCGCGAAGATACAGAACATTATTGCATCTGTAGCACAAAAGTACCATGTTATTATTTCATTAAACAAGGTCAAAAGCATCCCTTTCTAAAATGCAAAACATATATAATCTAATTTTCCTCGACAATGTTCAAGAACTTGTGTTTAAAAGGAGCATTTTAGGACATGTAATTTTCAGAAGCATCAGCAAAGATAACCTATGGGAACAACTTAATAACTTCTTTGTGGCATGAAAACCAAGTGATCTTTTTCTTAGAAAAAGCACATATTACAAAGTAGATGCTTTTATCAAACCTTAAAAGGGATATCAGATCAGCAATCAATGCCTCAACCTTGTGGTTTTTAATACTCGACCAAATCAGGCATGCAACCCCAAATGCAATATCTAATCAACATAAATTCAAGGATGAACAATCTAGCATTTAGAATAAATAACCTGATCAAAATCTCCCCTAAATTTCCAGTGAACTGTCCATCGACATACTCTTCAGCATTGCCAAGCTGCCAAAAAAGAAGAAAGAAAATCATTTCATTGAAAATTATTAGCAATAGTGCCCTTCAACATAGAGAAGAAAAATTTAAAAAGAAGCTTAACGTAATTAAACAAGTGACCTAGTTATATGATAATTTCAATGTTGTTAGGAAAAACAGTATATTATACAATTTAAAAGAATTAATGTCACACCTGCAAGTTCATGTATGAATCAACCGAGGCAAGAAAGCCTGCGAAAAGAACACAGTCAAGCACGGAGTTAGAATACCAACTACAAACAAAAGAAAATTCAAGATAATTAAACATAAAAAGAAACGAAAACCATCAAATTACCTTTGTATTCCATCCCCCACTTGAGCTTCACTATAACAGTCTTTCCAGTCAAATTGTTCAAGAACGGTTTCGGGTTAACTGGTATTGTCTACAGTGTTTAAACAGATTTTGAAATATAGATGCCAAGCTACAGTAAACAAAGTTCACAAAGGGAAAGAAATGACAGATTAAATAAATTAAACCATCTTGTTTACTTAACCCCCAAAGTGTAGAATTTACATAAAACGAGAAATCTCCAGTAATTTTTCATCATAGACAAAAATTGTGGGATGTTAGAAAACAAGTGAAACATCACAGAAACCTACAATATTAATAAACATAAAAATGAACACAAAACTACAATAATAAAACTGAAAAAGAAAAACTCACAGCCATGGAAGACACAGAGGAGTAGCAGCCACAGAGAGGTGAGAGGAGAAGCTAGGATTTCGATTTCTGCCTTTTGCTGTTTGCCTTTCTTTTAGGTTTAGTTTTCACCCTAAAAAAACAAATCCAACACCAATTACTCTTAAAACCTAACTCAAATTTCTATCGAAGTACAAAAGAGATTATATATATACATAAATATATATTGTTTGTTATTTTTCGAAAACAAAATCACCTCAACTATAGTTAGGGATGGCGGTGGAGCGGGGAAAGGAAGATGTTGCCAAATATACTACTGCTCCACAGGTAACACACCCAACTCCATCACTCCACCATGGATGTCTAATATTGAAAATCACTTACATCCATCCCCGCCCCCGCTACAATTAGTTTTTTTGTGGGAAAAATATAGAAAACTAATAACAAGAAAACAAATATAGAGCACACAATTTATCCTTTTTTTTGGTTCAATAGAATACAAATTTCTTTACTTACGAGAATTCACAACTAATTAAAGTAAAAAAAAATTCAGTTACTCTTGCCATCAGTTCAATTGAACATAAAAATACTCAAATTCACCGACTAGCAGGATGACTAAACAAGCAAAATATAATAGTTCTCACAGCCAATACAAAGTCTGCAACAATGGAAATTATCAACCAATAAGAGTATACAACAATAAAAAAACAAGGAAAAATAAGACCAGGACAGCTTAAGAAACAAAATGACAGCAGACGCAAACTGATACAGAAGCAGAAGGATGTGTCACGAACTCACAGACCTGGTAGTTCAAGGTTTCGTCGATGACTCGTGGACACGGGAATGGAGATGATAGCCGGCAGCTGCAGGACAGGGATAGGTGCCAATAATGGCTGAAGGCTTTAGGGAAAGGGGATTTAAAATTAGGTCAGGGTTATAATTTACGGTAAATTAACTATTAGTACCTCATTTGTTCCTGTATTTCTATTTTGACCACTCAATTATTATTATTTTGATAAAATCTTATGTTAATTGTCTTGATTTGTATTCGATAAATAAAATATTTAATTGGGTACAAGTTAATTCATATAAATTAACTTAATCAAAATATTATTAATAAATAATTTAATCAAAATTAATATAAAATATGTGAACTAACACGTCAAATTAAAATATTGTCATGTTCAAAATTAATTAAAATTATTCTAATTGTATAAAAAATATTTATATAATTAAATAAATTAAAACTCAATTAAATTACAGATTTTTTATAATCATGAGCCCACCTATTTAAGTAATTTTTAAATTGACGTCTCAATTAAATAAAATGCCACGTAGGATTTTTGTTAGAGTATCTCGTTATATTATATGGAAAAAAAAATTGGATACACATGCCGTATAAACTTTAATTTGCACGTGTGTTTTAGTTTAGGGATTAAGGTTTTAGTTTAGGGGTTTAAGTTGTATGGTTTAGAATTTAAGGTTAGTGTTTAGAATTTAAGGTGCAATGTTTAAGGTTTAGGTTTTAGTGTTTTAAGATTAGGGTTTAGGTTGTATGGTTTTAGTTTTATGCAGTATGTGTATCAAAATTTTACTCATATTATATATAAAATTAAGTTAATTTAATTAAGTGAGAAATACTATAAATTACATTTATCATTAATTAATTTAAATGATAAATAATAAGTAATCATCTTTAATTAATTAAATTAATATGTGATAAATGATAAATAAAAAGAGTGTAAACCATGTGAATCCCTCGAATGGAGAAGTTAGGGTGCGTTTGATTCTGGAGAATATATGGCATTTTTATTTTCTTGAAAAATAAAAAATGTTGAATGTTTGGTCGAAAATTTGAAAACGATTTTTATAAAATGGAAAAAATGAGTGAAAATTTAAAAATATAAAAAAGATATTTTCATCATTTTTATTAAAAATATTTTAGAAAAGTGGAAAACTTGAAAATAAGGGTTTTTGAAATGTGACTATATTTAACTCGAGTTCAAATCCTTCTAAAGTCCATTTTATAATTTTCGTTTATTTAATCGTATTTTATTTTTATTATAATAATATTTTTAATAACTATACTTTAATGTAATTATGTAATTAGTAATTATTTCTTTATTTTTATTTGGCTTAAAGATCAAATTAGTACTCAACAAAAAATAAAAATAAAAAATCAATTAATTCATTATTGATTTTTTGCACCCAATTTAGCTCTTATTAGCCGAAACACACTCAATTTAGTCATTCCGTAACGGTTAACCAAATTTTAACCATTAACTCATTGAAAAACAATAAATGATAGCATGTGCACACTCTAAAAGTGTTACGTCATTAAACCGTAAAAAATCTAAAAAAATAAAATTCTAAAAATATTAGCTCTAATTTGGCCATTTACTGATTTTTTATTTCAAAACAATCATAGTTTTGATTTTTTATTTCTTTTTCAATTTGGTCTTTATTGGTTTTTTAATTCAAATCCCAAACCCCATTTGTTATCGTTATTGTCATAACTATCATATCTGTTGTAGATCCCCTATCCAATCTTCCTCCAATCCATGCGAATCAAAATTTTCACTAGGATTTTACTAATTTCCTAGGAAACAAATAATCCTTAACAAACAAACCATGCAAATTCCACAGCGTTTCAATGGATTCAAGTGAAGACGGTAGTTGTGGAGGGAAACTAATTAGCAAACTATTTTAAGGTGGGTAGTTTGTGGAGTGGTTAATTTTAAATACGTTTTTTTAGATTTTTTTAAATATTTTCAGGTGTACCACGTGTCACTATCTTAATGATTGTTCGTGAGTTAACAGTCAACTATAATGGTCAACACTATGAGAGGGCTAAATTGATCGCAACTTGAATTATAAGGGTCTCATTGATTGTAATTTAAATTATGAAGGCTAAATTGGGTGTAAAAAAAGTTATAAGAGCTTAATTAATTTTTTTATTTTTCGTTAAGAGCTAATTTGACCTTTAAGCTTTTTATTTTGAAAAACTAGACACCAAGCACAATTTCACTATTTTCATTTTTTAAAAACAAGTTTTCATTTTTATTAACCAGATGTGTTTTCTAGTTTTAGAAAACAGAAAATGAAAACCATTTTCTGAAAATGAAAATGAAAAACAAAAATAGAAAATATTTTCTAAAACCAAACAGACCATGAAATTCTTCAATAACTCTATCTTATTCATCTCATTAGTGCTATAGAAGGGATCAAACCCAGACCATTCGGACAAAAATTCTTTGCCGTTTTTCGATGTCTTTTTTTATGCTCCAACACTAGAATTTATTAAAAAATTAAATTATAAGCTTTCACCATAAATTTTAAACCCTATACCCTAAAAAATACACCCTACACCAAATTCTAAAAACTTTAAACTTAATTTTTAGTGTGGGCATAAATAAAGACACCAAAAAAAGTAGGTAATTTTTATTTCAAACTATTCATGTGCAATTTCACAAGTTTAGAGACCCATAAGCTCTGGAAATAAATAATATTTTAAAGGATTATATATCAAGAAGTCGTCAAAAAACATGAAGAACATCTTAAGAACGCCATATCAAGTTTCAAAGAACTTTATATACGACCTTGTTCAATCGACTGAAAAGAGGTAAAACTTATTTTCAATATCAAGTTTAGACGACCTATAAGTAGATTCATTTATCCAAAAACAAGTCTCGATGGCCCTTAAAACAAATCTCACGGGCGAATCTATTTATATACCTCATAGGTCAAGTGACCTATCAATAAAATAAAACATCTCTGAATAAAATTTACCATGAACAGAAGAAAAAGAAGAAAGAAGTCCTTGAAATGAAGAAGAAGAGTTGAAGAAGAAGAAAAAAAACTTATTCTTTTAAAACCACTTCTCGTTAATTGTGTTGCTATATAACTTTTGTGGACCTGATTGTTTAGTTCATTGAACCCATTCTTTTTATCAGTTCCTTATTAAAAAAATAAAATTTCTTTTACTTATTGTTATTATTTATTTTTATAAAAATTGTGACAAAAAAACTTGATTTAGAACGAGATATTTAATTTTAATATAAAAATAAGATTTATTTTTAAATATTTATCAATTTAAATAAAATACTAAAATTGCGTATTAAATATTTCATTTTTAATAATATTGAAATTTACATTTAATTGAAATATTTTCGATCTTTAAACATTTATACTATAATTGTCAAGTTATTTTAAGTACAAAATATACTTTAGAGTTGATTTAAAAAAAATTAGCACAAAAATGTGCCTCGTTTACGAAAGGCGCGCGCACTTGGTGCGTCTTGCGCCCTTTTAAGCATGAACTTCAATGTTGAACTATGAGAATTAGGATTGAAGAAAGGGGATTTAAAAATTCATGATGGATTGAGGATAATTGATACAATTAGTAAAGGAATTAAAGAGAAGAAAGTCTGGCTATCTAAAAAAAGTCACGACATTGTTCATTAAATTGGCAGCAATGATCTCTCGTGAGCTCATTAAAGAGCACGTGACCAAAGAATTTGTTTGTTTATTTTAATTCATTGTAGTTTGGTCCCTTGAACTTTTTGCACATTAAAGAACACTATATATAAAATTCTCATCTTGATCTTGTTTGGTAAATAAAATTATCGCATTTTGTCATTGATTTGTTTATCTTAATACAATTATTGCTAATGACAAGGAATTAGAAATGTGATCATCTTCGACACTATTATACTTATATTATTAGAAATCAATCCATCTTAATTGTAAGTATATCAACATCACTTATTAATGCTTAATTTTATTAGAGTAAGTTTTTACTCTCTAAAACATAATTATATCAGTGTAAGACGGTTCTAATATCTAAAATATATTTACAAGTTATAGATTAGTTCTTTAATGTCAATTTTTTTTACTATAAACCTTATTTGCTTGCATAATAATTATCCTTTATCAACACATTATTACACTGATATAAATTAATTTTACATTATTAGATCGATAACTGAAATACTAAGTTTAAATTTTAAGATCCGCCCCTAATTCAAGGTCAAGCATGGATGACCCTTGTATCGATTCTCAAGCAAACAACTCCCCAAAAGATTGTTCGTTAAGATCATGTTTGTAGACCTTTAAAATGGACCACTTGTTTGTTCAAAAAAATAAAATGGACCACCTGACCCAAAAACAAATCTAGACGATCGTTGAATTGAAACTACATCGTCAACGAAAAGGATCAAAAGATTTATCCATGTATTGTACCTCATTTTTTTCGTTATTATTATTTTTCAGATTTATTTTTGAATTTCCAGGTCTTATACTTGACTCGACATTTATGCATACAAATATAACATATTTTATAATTAGCATAAAAGAGACAATAATTGACTTTGAGTGGGAATTTAGGGATGGCAATGGAACAGACTTGGATCGGACTATATAAAGTTTAAGTCCGAATCCAATTACAATCGGACACGGGCATTTTTTAGGAGTCGATTTTTTCAGATCGAATTCGGATAAAATTATCATCCCTAGTGTTGACCGAGTCTAAGGGGTAGATCAATAAGTTTTAGTGCCTTTAAGGTATATTGTGTTTCGAACCTCTGATATTTTATTTTAATGCAAATCAGTCTATAATTTTGTGTATTTAATTTCTTGAGTTTTTAATTTATGTCGTTTAATTATGTATTTTTATTCATTTCGTCCATTGTTTGTTGACTACATTTTAAATTTTTGTGTTTAATTTATAATTTTAACCTAATGCATCTTAACTTTATCTTGCAATTTCACATCATTTATTATTTTATTAACTAATTTTCTTAATTTTCGGTATTTCATTGATGTTTTACATTTATTTATTTTTCCATTGTATTTATTTTTCTTATTTGTTTGTCTACGATTCTATCTTACATTTATTTTTTTATTCATATTTATGTATATATGCATACACAATACGTAGATATATTGTACTATATTAAGTTTAGTTAATAAATATAAATCATAGTAAATATTATTATTATTTAACTTGCATTTTTAATGCATTTAT
This sequence comes from Hibiscus mutabilis, assembly GCA_019671005.1. Lineage (NCBI taxonomy): Eukaryota > Viridiplantae > Streptophyta > Magnoliopsida > Malvales > Malvaceae > Hibiscus > Hibiscus mutabilis. The sequence goes on along the minus strand of CM033750.1, from coordinate 35,792,355 downwards.
ATTTTTATTGTCACTTTTAATATGAATATATATGTAAGATAATTTTGTTTTTACCATTATTCTAAGTTAATTAATATATATTTATGTTCCTTTTAATGTATTTATGTTGTTGTTTTTTTTACTTTATATATATTGTCTTATTGTTTTAATGTAAATATTATTAATGATATTTTGTTTTAAAGATCTTAAAAGTCATAAATGTTTTCATTCGAACTCGGACATGGATCGAATTCGGATAGAATCTTAACAATATTCATATTCGATCAGTCTCCTATTAAGACTCGAACTCTTTTTCTTTGATTCGGATTCAGATATTTTCCAATGGAATTTGGATTGATTTTTTTTTTTAAATCTGATCAGATTCGAATCAAATTTAGATTAGATTGTTATCCCACTGTGGGATGGAGGGCCACTCTAACCAAATATGTTAATCGGTCAATTAGTTGATCCCATGGTGCATGCGTGGGACTGATTAAATGCTTCTAGATTAAAACAAAGATCACAATCATATGTCATTCTATGCTTATCAACATCACAAAGTTGGTTATATACTATTAATTTTTAAATTAAAAAGAAATCAAATTTTGCAAAAAATAAACTCTTTGATTCTTGAGCTCTTTTATAAAGATTTACTATAATTGTAAACGACGGGAGTATTTTATGTACTATGATCTCATCACTTGAATTTCCAAGATCATTTAATTATTGTTTAGAATAAAATATGTGCTTTTATAAAGAAAAGGTCACACACAAGATACCATGGCCAAAATACATACTATCCACTTAAAGATATTTAATTTGAAATTAAACTCAAGTTTATAATGAGTGAGAATTACTTTAAAAGGATGTCATTATTTTTAGATATCTGTAAAATGGCGATGTTGTAAAGATTGGTATTGTAGAAACGTTGGTAAAAGTATTTTGGTTATACTAAGTTTTGGAATATATATATACTGGGTAATGTGATTACATAGAATATCATGTACTTGTATTTTTATGTTCTCTACGTTAATAATAAATTATTCGTTTCTTTAATATGTAGAGATATACAAGGCTGAACCGCATTAAATTTAAAAAAAACTCAAGTTTATTGATATGCTTTAAAATTTAATCTGTTTTAGCCACCAAATCTTAACATTATCCGGTTGTTTTGTTCGGTTGTTCATGTTTAAACATGGGCCAAACTTGTTATTATTATTATTATTATTATTATTATTATTATTATTATTATTATTGTTGTTGTCGTTACTATTGAATTGTGCAAAATATTAAAAATATAGAACATAAATAATAAATAAATATGAGAGATTAAATCATTAATTTAAAATGAAAGATGAGTTTAATTTACCATATAAAAAAAGTTGGTGAATCTAAGGATGTGTTTTAATTTTTTTTCTGAACAAGATATATCGGCTTTTTATTGAAGAAGAAAACAAAGATTCGATAGAACATACAAACAAACCAAAAAAATAAAAGAACACACCTGGACACAAGCGAAATTCAAGAAACAAAACAGCAAGAAAGCAACATTAAAACTGTCATTTGCAGAGACAGACTTAGGTGTTAAAAATTTTATGTTCCTATATTTTATATATATTTTTTATATTAATAACTTAATTTTATACCCTAAATTCTTGTAATTTTACAATTCTATATTTTTAATATAGTTTTTTTTTTATAGTTTGCATACAGCCTTATGCTCCACCACCTCCAGCTTCACACAACTCACGGCGGTCCGGGGCGACGGCGGCGTCCTGTGAACGTACGAGCTCGGTTCGTACTCAGGGTGTTCCATCTACTCGGATTCTGAGAATTGGTCATTTGGAAAGCGCTCCTCATCAGAGGGTCATTTTCAAGCTCAAAGAGACAATCAAGAACCCACAGATCATCAAGGGCATTGGCTACACGGCGTAGATTCATCGCTTCCTGAATCCTCCGGTTATGTTCCTCCATCTCGGCAGCGGCAACTTGCGATGCTATCACCGACTGCATCACACGCCGATTAACCCTTCGCTCCCTTTCCAATTTAGCCCTCATAGCTCTCACTCTCAGGCCACCACCCTGTTTCCACAATCCACAACCACAAGCACGACCATAGGTTTAATTCTACCAGAAAATCTTATACTATACAAGTAAAAAGAGTTCCACAATCCACAGTCCAAAATTTGAAAATTCTGCTCAATTTTTAGGCTTATGAAAACCATTGAAAGTTTGAAACTGAAGTGAAAGGGAAAGCGAAAAAAATCTGACCTTGATGTACAGACGACGCAGCCAAAAGTGGTGAGACCAAAATCCAGTCATTTTTAGAGAAATGAAGAATCGACGTTTTCTTTAAGAAGAAATGTTCAATTAGACTAAAGCTCAAAAGTAGAAATACACCTTCGATTGTTTGGGGAAGGGAGAGGGTTTTAAGGAAGAGAGTGTGAGGAGATAGTGGAAAAGGAATGACAAGGGTGGTGTGGCTAGGCAATCACCTCCCTTTCTAGTTTCTACTCTTATCGGGCGTTCAATCGCGCGCGGAATTGAAGAGAGAGAATGCCTGCCGGTTTGAAAGTCTTCTCCTTCCCAAGGAAGGTTAAATTTCATTGGTCTAAAAAAACTTAAAGAAATCTAAATTTAATTCCTATAATCCTAGCTTATAATTAATATTTATTGATGGATGAATCCATATCAAGTATTACAAATTATTATTACGAAAATGATCTTTTTAATCTAATTTGTTTCATTCACGATGTCACAATTTGAACCATTAACTTTATTTAGATTTAACATCTTATCTCACAAGACTTTAGAATTGTGTATTTTCATATTCATATCATATACTAACTAGCTAAAAAATAATAGTAGTGTTTTCTAGTAATATTAAAATCATAATATAATAATGATAGATATATAATGCAATAAATAAATGGCAAAATTAAGGAAAAACAAAAATAAACGTATTAAGAGATAAATTGAATATAAATAAAAATTAAAATAGTCAAAATAGTAAGTAATTGAGCAAAATTATATTACATTAAAAAGAGGATTGACCAAGATAACAATTAACCCAACATAGCAAAAGACCTTTGTTTTTTTTTTTTTCAAAATTTTGTATAATTTAAAACTCAAAATATTCCAATTTGTACCCGGCCTGATTAATCGTTTTTTTTTTCTTCAGATATCTAATCTCAATTATTCAAAAAATTAAAAATAAATCAAATATCCAATTTTTAGATTAAATAGTTGAATAAACAAATCGAATAAATCGGAATGAATTCTTTTGTGGGAAATAGCCAATAGAATTATTAGTCAACTGATGAAAAATAGTTGAAATAACTTGACAGAATGACATGTTATCAGAAAAAAATAATTATATATTTTTATAAATTATAAAATTATTATTTTTGATTAATGTGGTATTCTTTCAAGTCAATATCTTATTTATATTACACTATCATGTCAACATGTGTAAGTTTGTCAAATTATTTCAAGTCATTTACCATTAGTTGGCTAACAGTTTTTATTTTTAAAATGATCATTTTGACCTAAAATAAAACTTTGAGAGTTAAATTACTACTTTTTAAAAAGAGTAAAGACCGAAGTGACTATTTAGTCCAACATTAATTTTTTTTACTCTACACCTTTCGATTATGAGGGTATATATTTTTATATATCTAATTTGTTTTATACAATTATTATTATAAATCAATATTAAAAATAGTTTATATAATACATTAAACTTGACCAGAAATGTTCAATAAATTTAAAATATTATGTTGGTGTCGTCGAAGCAGAGATTCAGGATTCTTGACAATTCTCCAATTTTGTTTTGCAATGAGGGCTTTGTTGAAGGTGTGGAGGTCTTTAACCCCCCTTTTGTACATATTTCCTTAATTAATCCAATGCATACCCTCATAAATGAGTTCACATTATTGCAAAAAGAGCTTAAAAGTAAAAGCATTACATCACAAAAGAGGAGATACGGTGATAATTATCTTAGGCTGCGTTCAATCGTAATGTTTGAAAGGTGTGCGTACTTTGTTAAAATGTTAAGAATATCTATGAACTTTAACCCTAAAACCTACTAAAAAAATATTACACAATCATTCTTTAAAACATAAATTTTAAATTATTAAACCTATAACCTAAAACCTAAAATTCCAAACTCTTAACTTTAACCCTAAATCTTATATTTTAAACTTTACAACTTAAATCCTTGAACTGTTAACTCTAAACCCTAAATCTAACAAGTTTTACACAAACTTATGTATCAATTTTTTTTAATTAATTATATTTTGATACACAATTTGTGTAAAACAATATTGAAAAGAAAACTTATGTTATTATCTTATTTTTAAAAAATACTTAAAGTATTGAGTTTGTACATCAACTCGTGGGTTGATTAATTCACATATAAATAACTATAGGATAAAGCAAAAATAAAAAATTAATTTTAAATGGCATATTTACATGATTAGGCCCGCAAGTTCGTTTTGCAAATCAATTTGGATCCAAACTCAAATCACTTGCAAACTTTTAATTAATTTATTTTTACTAATATGTTGAAAAGAGTTGATCCACACGTTCATATTTAGGTCGACTTAATATTTTGACCAATCCATTCGAATAAACATGTTTATTGCGTTAAAATAATGATGTACCAATATTATTAATAAAATCACCGTCTCAGTTGAGAAATAATTAAAATGTTTTAACTTTTAAATGATAATTAGGATTATTATAAGGATATTTTCATGTTTTATATTTTTATTTGATATTTAAATAGAAGAACTATTTTTTTATGGAAAAAACAACTAAAAACCTTTGTTTGAGCCTTGAGGAGTCAAACTTGTATTTAATAATTTTAAAATAAATATTTTTTACGTAAAATGTTTTCTTTCACTCACGTCATGGGTGTGATAGAATGTAGTTTAAAATAATGATCGATGTATTATTATCAAATTAATTAAATATTCATAATTCACTCTAAACAGAGATAGACCGAGGGGCTGAAGGTGCGGTCACCCTCTTAAAATTTAAAATTTATACTATGATTAATAAATTTTTGTTGTTGTAAATCGAAGAACGAGGCACCAATCGAATGCAAAAGGGTGTCATGAATGACGAATGCAGCGAGCGGACAAATGATGAATGACAAATTGAACATTGTCTCTTATCACAAGAGAATGAGACTTTACTGTTGCGACAACGACATGACGTTCAGTGCTGATAGAAAAAAATTTAGGGATTTATGACTTTTTAAAAATTAAAAATTTTAGATTTATTTGAGAAATTTAAAAAATTAAAATTAGTGTACCTCTACTTAAGAGATCCTACAAAATCAACAACAATCTCATCCTAGCAATCCTATTCTAGCTGACCATATTACTTAATCGCCTAATCTATCATCTTGTCAATCTATCAATACCTATCAAACCTCACTAAAGGGGATCTTAAATACCCTCATAGGTTATACTAAAGAATATTTTTGGACCTTCAATCCACTGTTCACCTTATTCTCTGACCTCATTTCTTTGTCTCATTTTCTCCGACCTTCGAAATTTTTCCATGAAATTTGAAGCTATATGGGTAATATTTACATTATTTCGAGCTTTTTCTATTATTGTTCACACATACCCATTTTCTTTACGTTATCAACTTTATCATCTACTATTTGAGTGGTTCCCTTCTCTTTTAATATAGCCTTTGTCGAGTATTGTTTAGAGTGAGAAACTTTGATTCTGTCAAAAGTAGTTAGAAATCTAGCAAAATTAAGTATAAATGTCACTCACTCATGGCTCAAGTTTTAGTATGGCAGCAAAATCCCTTTAACAAATTATTTTGCATAGTGTGCTGTGTTTCTAAAAAAAATGTCTTTTGGCACCACATGGTGCTCATCATCTGCAACTCCTGGTGCCTTGTCTCTACACCTAGTGGGCACCCTCCGCATACTTAAAAGACTCTCAAGCGTATCAGGACAAAAGTTCAAGTATATTATTATATGAATTATAATATTATTCAAAATTCTCATTAAATCTCACATAGATAAATATCAAGCCACATACATATTGTTGGGACAAAGAAAAGAAAAGGTATATACCTCGTCGATAAATAAGCGACACTGTACACGTCAATTAAAGGTACAAACACGTATATAAATTATAAAATGTCAACACATTATCTAAGAGTTTCATTATGATAATTGTCATTCATGTGTAAATATTATCAAAATGCAATTGTTTTTACAAGAGCGTCGATGACCTCCGCCCCCAAAGTGACATCAAGTTACCTCCACGCACCAAAGTTTCTATAAGAACGTTGAAGTCCTCCACCCCAAAGTGGTGTCAACATGCCCCCACAACGCATAAACGAATATCTATATAACATTCACAAAGATGTTAAATTTTTGCATGACCTTCTACATATGATTTATACAAATAAGAGTGACGATGTCCTCCGCCCTAAAGTGGCGTCGAGATGCATCTGCTTTCCTTGCTAAGTTTCGACTCGTTTTTACAAGAGTGTCGATGTCCTCCGTCCTAAAGAGGTGTCGAGATGCCTCTGCTTCATGTCCACCAATACGAGTGTAGATGTACCTGCATGCCTCTGCTTCATTTTTCTTTTTTGATTTAAAATAAAAATTACAAACGTTTCTAATGCTTTGATGCCATGTCTAAGATGAAATAATTATATATTACGCCATGGGCTTTTCAAAAGCACCGAGTCCATGGGATAAAGATTGCAGATTTTAGTTAGGGAAGCTAACTGGATTGAAACTTGTTTAAAAAGTTAAAAAGTTTGATTTTTTATAATATTTTAAATTAATTTTTTCGTATTTTTTGACAAATTTTGATACTTACAAAAATAAGTTTCTATACTTATTTTTTTTAATGACATTTTAGGTTTTTGGACAATATCAAAGCTTGTCAACTATCACGAAAAAATAACCTAAAATGTTATTTAAAAGTGTAACATTTTAGGTTGTTGGACAAATTTTAAAACTTGTCGTTTTTTAGCCGCACCCATACCCACCCCGTTAAATAGATCAAAGTTTTGAAGTCATTGGTGATTTGTCCTTTTTTAAGCAAACCTTTGGCACAGCTTCATGTTCCTGTGGAAGTTTAGGTATGGTTAAACAATCCGATAACAAAAACATGGTTGGCATATAGAACCTGCAAAACACAAATTTCTGGATATATGTGACAAAACCATGACTTCAAACTTGCTGATAAATAAACAAGGAATTAAAACAGACGCTGAAACGAAATGTTACAAAGAGAAATCTCACCGCTCAGTGATTATTTGCTCCCTTGATGCTGAAAGAAATTGAGCATCAACAATTGGAGGGGGTGTAGGAAACGAGGAGGAAGGTGTTGGTAAAGGGGTGTTAATTGGAATGTGTGTATTTATAGAATTGCGACTTTTCACTTTGGAACGATGAGGGAGAAACCTTGTGAGCGGGGCCAACATGTTTGGTTTCAAATGTTTGACAATGACAGGTTATTTATTTTTCTAAGATTGGGTATTCACTTGGATTCTTTAACACAACATTTCTTTGATCCAATAGAAAAAATGAGAGCGTTTATTATAGGTCTGTTCTTGATTTGTGCTTGGACTGTACTAGTTATTTTCTTTGGAAATCTGGTAAACAACCTCTTGGCCCTCCCTTCTACAACCCTCTAAAATTAAAGTAGAAGTCGTCTGTCTTTTCGGTTTCTCTATTTATGTTCCTATTATTAAAAAATTAAGTCTAGAGTTTAATATTAGAGTTTAAAGTATTAAGTGTAGAGCATTGAGTTTAAAGTTTAGGACTTAAAATATAGAGTTGTGCTTAGGATTTGATTTTTTTAGTGTTGGGGCACAAAAAAACACCAAAAAAGACTATTTGATTTTTGTTCCTAAAATTAAGTTAAACAACTGGATTTTTTTATACTTCGGAATCAAATACATTTTTATTTTCAAATTGATCTTCAATCATTATATATTATGATCTCTCAATGTCTTAGCATTGGATGTTTAACATGATACTATTAGTTTCCAAGTTTTTTAACATCTATAGTACATTGTCTATATTATCCAGACCTCTCCTCACCTATAAATCGAAGGATGTTTAAGCATATTCGATCTCATGTTTTCTTGTATATTGTACCAAAAACAATGCCAATCAAACTATATTCAATTGGCTAATTTTCAAGTTCTTGAATGTTACTTTTTTATTTTGACAAATCTTAATTCTAATCCTAATTCTACCTAGATGAGAGGGGAAGAGGGACTCTAGGGGAGGAAGGGGAGTGTTCCTAGTGGGTCTAGAACCTATGACCTAAGAGAATATGAGGAAATAAAGATGAACAGTTTAGTTAACCGGCCAAATGTGTTTGCTCTTCTTGAAACGTTACTTTTTTTACAATGGCAACTGAATTTTATTAAAAAGCCATGAAAGATATTACAAATACAACGCATCCAAAAGAGATAATTATAGGGACTAGTCCACCAAAATCTCATACAAAACCCAAAAGTGCAAAGAAAAGTAAATATTTCCATAGAGATTAGCATACCGTTAAAATCTAGAAGTCTTCTAGAATCTCCTTGTCTCTATCCAAATGAGACACATTAAGGGATGAAAAAGGAGTGGTGAGCGAGCTAAACTATTAGGCAGATTGCTCTGCTATCCAGGACTGCTTACATTGGCAAACAACTATCAACCGAGTGGGGATCTATCTTCCTATGATCACCGACATAATCATAATCAGAAACTCGAGTTGTAAAGATCTCTGTACGAGCGTCAAACGACCACTAAGGTATGCTGAAATTGTGCCAAAACGACAGATGAAACGAAACCATAAAACAAAAAAAAATGTACCAGAAAGATAGAGGAAAAACGTACCTTAAGAGCATATATTCTTATTAAAAAACTAAAAAAACATAACAAATAAAAGCAAAAAAAATAATAAACACCGACGGTCGACAAACAACATCTAAATGATTGCCGATTGCCAATTAATTCAAAAATAAAATAAAGTTATTGGGACGGTTTTGGTTATTTTGAAAGAAAATGTATCATATGGCTTGTTAAAAAAAGTATTATTAAATGTTACTTTTACCCGTTATGCATTTGGAGTTTGTTATAATATAAGTTTTCTCCTTGCTAGATAGAGTTACTAACACATGTCATTCACACATTACCAGTGGTAGAGCTACATGTAGTTTAGGGGTCAATTGACCCTACTTGATTTATTGTGGTATGAAATTCCAAGAAGTTGATGTACCATTTTTTATGAAAATATTAAAATTGACCCCACTTAATTTGTTTGGGTATAAGGCCAATAATATTTATATTGTAGTAATATGGAAATTCTCGTACTTCAAAATCTACTCTGACCTCACTATATGATAATCATCACTCCACCATTGAACATTACATACGTCAATCTCACATAACCATCAAGCCCCAACATAAACCTTCTTAAGATGATGCTCTATGATTGCCCTCCAAGGTGAGAAAATCATTAGTTGATGGAAAAGTTTTTTAGTTGAGAAAACAAAGGTACTGAATTAAACGAGTTGAGAGTCGAAATATTCTAAAATATTTTTTTATATTCTTTTAAAATTTTATTTTTTTATGTATCGTTAAATTCTAAATTCGTCATCTTGAGCCGACAATTAATATTAGAGTAAGGGTTTATAAAATAAATCACATCAAAGAGATTTTTTTTTCAAAATATCAAAAGAAAACATGACAAATTCAATCAACTCCATCATAATCGTTAAGGGTTAATCTTGCTTGAGATAACTATGTTTATTGAAAGATTAAAATGATGTTCTATATCAAAACTATAGACTTTGAAGTATGAAAAGTCATGGTTCATACATTCTTAAGAAGATTAGTAACACTCCTCTTCCTTCGTCTAGAATTTCCTTCCCCTCCACTCTAGGTAGAATTAGGATTAGATTTAAGATTTGTTAAAAAAAAGAAGAGTAGATAAAATTAACGTTTCAAAGTTTGAAGATGAATATGTTGAGCAAGACATCGAGAGGACTCAAATCAATTACAATGTCATCCACAGATTCTTTTATGCTATTGGTCCTCTAAAGTATAATAACGTGTCAAGATGTACGAGTGCCAAAAAAAATTTGGGATAAGCTAAAAATTACCCGCACAAACTAAGTAAAAGAAGTTCAAAATCGATTCAACAATCTAAGTCGATTGCATGCAATTCACGTTAAATTAATTCAACAAAATTTCATAAAGATTTTCTAGTTAATTTTGCATGATTTTTACTTTAACAAGATATCTTCTAGTTTGACTTGAAGATAAAAATGTGATTCACTTGCATGATTTTGGGACATACTGGAGAGAGTATGTAACACCCATTATCATGTATAGTAACTATGCCTAGTAACAAGTGTTACATTTAATATTAGAGATTTAAACCATTTCTGTAGCCCTTCTTGGTTTCTGATTTCTCATGCGAGGTCATCAACTATTTCATTTAAATAGTTGAATTCAACTTCCCCCCCCCCAAAAAAAACTTGGACATTATTTCCCCTATAAATTGATTAATCATCCTGCAAGTTAAAGCTCCATTAAAATAATTTCAAACAACCAAGAACCGCAGTGTGCATGTTCAATATTTCACAAATTTTCGTTGTTATGTATTTTATTATAGACATAATGCTAAAAACATATTAGATAGTAACTTTGATTCTTATTCTTTTTTTAATCACTTTAGGCCTCAATGTTTCATATTATTTTACTAACTTGATATTATGTTAAGTCAGAGTCTATGTCTATATGACACTTTTATGTCAGTGTGCTCTATCATGTAGGTTTGTCACGTCATTTTAAGTAATTTACGGTTAGTTTAGCAGTGTCATATAGACAAAGGCTTTGACTTTGACCCCTATTCTTTTTTTGAACCACTTTATGCCTCAACATTTAATTTTAGACCAAAATGAGCTCTATGTAGACGAAAGCTGCTAGTCAACTAACAATAAATTAGTTGAAATGACATGACAATGCATATTAACATGACAATGTCATATAAAATTGACGCTGACTTGACAAAATAACACATTAGTCAAAAAATAATTTTATAAAATTATATAAAATATAACTCTTTTTCTGCTGACATATCATTCTGTCAAGTCATTTTAAGTTGTTTATCGTTAGTTACCTAACGATTTTCTTTTGTGAAGGAACTATTTTATCCCAAAATAAAATATTAAGGGTTAAAGTGCTTAAAAAATAATAATAACAAAATGATTATAGTCGAACGTTAAAGATATTTTTTAATATTATATCTTTACCGTAATAAAGTAACTAAATAGTTACTTCAATCATTGACCAAATATTAAATAGCGCATATACCATATAACTAGTTAAGTCTTATACCATAATAATATAGTAAATTTTTTTAAAGTACGTCATTACTACGAGTTCTCAAAATAAACAGCAAAAGCTTACGTAGATCGGATGCGACTATGTCTAGCTGTAAGGGCAGATGGAGTGAGCCTAACGGGGAGCATTTGTATTTTCATTTCTGATAAAAGTAAATTTACAATTTTTGTTTTTTATTTTTAATTTAGTGTGTAAAGGGGCCCCCTATTTTTGAATTTCATACCCAAGCCCGCTTGATGCCGAAGAGTATCGGACCAAACTCGTTTTTGCCCATGTAACTAAGTCCCTTCCGTATGAAAAAGAATGCTGGTTTCTTTGGTGACTGGTAAACATTTAACGTTTTGATATTGAGACGATATATATTTTTAAATAAAATTTTAAGTTTTAGATCATAACACACAAAGAAAGAGAAACAATTTATTTTACATTTTTTAAGAACTAAACACACATATAAAAAGGTTAATACATATCACAACATATAATAACAGTCTGTTATCCATAAAAGGTTTAACTCTGATTATTTTTGTGACATTAACAACAGTCTGTTATCCAGAAAATTTATATTAGACCCTTTGACTGCCTTGAGTTGTGGCGGTCAGAGGCAGCGCCGCTGTCCTGTAAAAGGTTTAGCTCGATTATTGTTCATGTTGAGATTCTGAGCATTGATCTTTTCAATTTTGTCTCTAATCAAAGGGTCATTTTCAATTTGAAGAAGAAGATGTTCAATCCACATGTTAGCTTCCCTAATCCACCGAAGCCGCTCCACGTTAGCTTCCCTCATCCTCCGATTCTGCGCTTGTATCTTTGCGGTTGCAACTTGCAAAGATTTATATGACAGCATCACGCGCCGTTTAACCCTTAGCTTCCTTCCCAGTCTAGCTATCAGGCCTCCACCCTGTTTTCACAACCCACAAGCATGTTTTCAAGAATCAAACCCATGAGTTTAGTCTGCCTGCAAAGCTTATATATTAAAACAAATATAAACATGTTAAAGTTTTTTTTTTCAAAAGAATTTTAAGTTTTAAAATTTATAATCATCAATCTCTAGAGTAAGTGGTTAAAACTCTCAGTTGGCACACTTCTCATTTCCTCTAAGTCGTGGGTTCGAAACTCATTATGAGCAAATTCCCTCCCTCCCTCTCGTAGGTAGAATTTGATCAAAAAATTTTATAATTATTACCGAAGCTCATATTTCAATGAATGAACTTGTCATCGGTTAACCCCAAAGATGAGAAGGATTTGTTTGACCAAAATATTAATATAGTTTGATTCTAAGTTAATCTGATGGTTAATAATAGTAGATCAAAATGTTTCAATTAAAATTTTTAGTTATAATTCATCATTGTTAACTGTCGGATTAACTTAAAACCAAGCTATATTAATTTTCTAACAAAACCAATCTTTTAAACTGTTCATTGAAGCTTTAACCTAATGTCACGGCCCGCACCCTAGGGTCCGAGCCCAACGCACACCAGGCATCTGAGGAGGCCCTCCATGCCATTTTGGGCTTGCCGGCACCCATCCGAGCTAGCTCATCACTTGGGGTTGAAGAGCCATCAGATATGGCAAGTATCACAAGTCAACAAGCCTCATCCTCTTGAATATTTCCATATCTGTTGTAATCCCTTATCTTTGGCAAGTTTGATCCAAATAGCTAGGATCAAGGGATATAATTGTACAACTTTAATCTTGTCCGTTGATTTACTTTCATCTTAGCTGTTGGATGTAGGGGGCTTCAAGTATAAATAGAGGCTCACCCCTACCTCATTTCATCACTTCTGATTTGAGTAATACATTGAGCATTCACTCATTTCCCTCGGTTTTCTTTACTAGCCATTTCCTTTCTTTGTTTTTTTCATTTCCGCGACGATCCAAACATTCTAGCTTAGATCAGTTTAGGCTTACTTGGTTGTTAAACCGCCCAGAAAGCACCCAAGGCTGCACGTCCTAGTTTGAGCGAATTTACAAACGTGACAATTGGTATTAGAGCCAATTTTGTTGAGAGAAATGGCACCACAGAACGCCAGTGAGGTCCCAGTATCTGACTGTGAGACTCGTGCTGCAGCTTCCGGGAAGAAGCGAGAGAGTTCGAGGGACATTGTTGCTGCCTTGGACAAGAGGGTCGTCAGGCTTGAAGAGTCGATTGTCGAGCTTCAATGGGCCCATGAGGAAGCCGATGAGCGCTTCGAGAAGATGGATTCCATGAAGAAAGACATCATGAAAGAGGTTAACGAGAATCTCGAGAACCTGTATGAGTCGTTGAACGACCAAGATCTCTCCATCAAAGCTGTCGTTGAAGCTGCGAAGGAAGAGATGATGAAAGAGTTGAAGAAGCTCAGTGCCGAGCTACTTCTCTACAAGAATGCCATGTTGAATGGCATAATGGCCGAAGCAACTGTGCCCAAGCCCAGGATCGACGCCCGAAGCCCAAGCCGTTCAAGGGGACCAGATCTGCTCAAGAAGCCCAACACAACGCTTAATTTTACCTATACAATGGTTTAAGCCACATGACAAGCATAAGGGTGTGAAGTAGCGAGTGAGGCTGGATTGTGTTTTTCGGAGATTGGATTGTGGGTTGTGGCATTATTTTTGTGACATTAACAACAGTCTGTTATCTAGAAAATTTATATTAGACCCTTTGACTGCCTTGAGTTGTGGCGGTCAGAGGCAGCGCCGCTGTCCTGTAAAAGGTTTAGCTCGATTATTGTTCATGTTGAGATTCTGAGCATTGATCTTTTCAATTTTGTCCCTAATCAAAGGGTCATTTTCAATTTGAAGAAGAAGATGTTCAATCCACATGTTAGCTTTCCTAATCCACCGAAGCCGCTCCACGTTAGCTTCCCTCATCCTCTGATTCCGCGCTTGTATCTTTGCGGTTGCAACTTGCAAAGATTTAGATGACAACATCACGCGCTGTTTAACCCTTAGCTTCCTTCCCAGTCTAGCTATCAGGCCTCCACCCTGTTTTCACAACCCACAAGCATGTTTTCAAGAATCAAACCCACGAGTTTAGTTTGCCTGCAAAGCTTATATATTAAAACAAGGATAAACTATATTGCTTATTGCATTAAAAAATGTTATCGTGACATGTTAATTTTTTTTTAAAAAAAAAGCTTAAATTTTAAAATTTATAGTCTTTAATCTCTAGAGCAAGTGGTTAAAGCTCTCGGTTGACACACGTCTTATCTCTCTTAGGTTGTAGGTTCGAAACCCATTAGGAGCAAATTCCCTCCATCCCCTAGGTAGAAATTGATAAAAAAAAATTTATAATCATCACTGAAGCTAAGATTTTAATGAATGAACTTGTAATCGGTCAACCCCAAGACGAGAAAGATTTGTTTGACCAAAATATTAATATAGTTTGATTTTAAGTTAATCTGATGGTTAATAATGGTAGATCAAACAGTTTTAATTAAAATTTTTAGTTATGATTCATCATTGTTAACTGTCGGATTAACTTGAAACCAAACTCAGGGATTTAAGTCTCGGTCGCGGTCGCGTTTTTGGTCGCGTCACGATCGCATTTTCGGATATAACGGAGGCTATTGCGGTTACTGCAGGTGTCGCAGTCATAAATTTTTTTTAAAATTTGCACAATTTATTATAAAATATACCAATTATAATTATAAAAAGTCAAATTCAATAATTTTTAGAGTATTTGTTAACACTTATGAACTTTTATTAATATGAATTTGAAAGTGAAAGTGATTTTTTTAATGAATTCTAGATTGTATTGTGATTTTGTTTAATTTAGTTTGGATAATAAAATCATATAAATATTCTAAATTAATAATGTGCACCAATAAAAATGACTAAACATGCGAATAAACATAAATAAAAAATAAAAATATTAGTATAATAAAAACAATAAATAATATTAATAAATAATAAAAATTAAATAAATATATTATAAAAACTAATAATAAACAATAAACATATTATAAAAAATTAAATAATTATAATATTATTAAAAACAATTATACTACATTAAATATAAGTCTTTATTCTCATTTATTTGATTTTCTTTTCCAATACTTATATTCAATATATACTCTAATTTTATTATTAAGTAAAAGGAAAATAAAATTAATATAATGTTTAAGGACTAGATTTAACAAAAAAAATCAAATCTTTAAGGACTTAATTGAGATAAAATAGAAATTTAAAGGCTTAATCAAGAAGTTTTAAAACTTTAAGGGATCAATTTGAATACAGATTAAAGTATTGAGGCCAAACTGAGAACTTTAAAAATTTCAATGTCACTCCATGTAATTTACCCATTTTCCCCCAAAATTTTATAAACCATTCTTCTTCTTCCTCGCCGCGCGCGATGCTCTGTTTCAACCTTCAGAGCCCGGTTCTGATATTCTTCAATGAATATCGGATATAACGGCCCGTTATCGCCGTTTTTGACCGTTACAACTTCGATTGCGGCCGCAATCCGCCACGATTGGTGTGAATCGGATTATCACCGTGATTTTCGCCAAAAAATGGTTTCGGACGGCGGCGATACCGCAATATACCGGCCGCAATCTCGGTATCGTTTAGAGATTTAAATCCCTGACCAAACTATATTAATTTTCTAACAAAACCAATCTTTTTAACTGTTCATCGAAGCTTTAACCTAAGCAATGGTTATAAATTTGAAAAATTAATGGTGTTTTTTTTTTCTTTTCAGGGAAGCAGAATTTAATATATTGCATCAACATTTGATTGGAGTTAAACATAGTGATTATAATGAAGGTAAATTATTCGATAAAAAATAATAAAGGTAAATTAAAAGTTTAATAATTATAATAAAAAAATTATTTTTAGTAACTAAAGTGAAAGTACTGTACTCTAAACGTCCAGTAATGATTAGTGTATTTTATCCTTAGAATAAAAACTTCATCGTCTTTCCCGACCAAATACTAAAAAATGAAAAACTTTGCTCAATTTCACAGCAAAAGGAAACCATTGAAACTGAAGTGGAAGAGAAAGAAACCTGACCTCGTTTTTAAATCGCGACAGTGAAAAGTGACGACGAATCGGAAACCCCACTATCTCAGATAGCTGCACCTAAAAAAACAGAGAAGAAATAGGAATCGTCGCTTTAAAGCTAAGAAGTGGAAAATGGCTTTCTTTTTCCTTTCTGGTGGAGATGATTTGTTACAAGAGACTGGAGGGAGAAATTAAAAGCTTTAATGGAAGATTAGGAGAAGGCGTTCTGCTTTGGAAGATTGGGAGCTATATATATATCTATAGTTGTAGGCTGGGAAGCAAGGGTACGGCAGTCACATGCCGTTTCAAGTACCATAAATGTTTCTGGGACGGGTACAGGACGAGTACTGACGTTTCATGTGGACGAGATGTAGCGATCTAAAAAAAAAAATGAAGTTTTAAAGTGTTAAAGGTCTTTTAAGTATTTTAAAAAATGTTTTTCATTAGGGTTTTAAAAAATGTATTATTTTAAAAATGGAGTAGCCACCGTCACTTAAGGTGGACCGGACACCGTAAAACTAGAGATTTTAAAAATTTTGGGTTTGAGAGTCAGTTACGGATGGAGAATGATTAACACCCCACACAGTTAAAAATTGGTACTTTAATAATTACCGCTTTATTAATATTAGACTTTCCGAATTAAAGTGACGATTAAATTAAAATTTGGTTATAAGTGCGAGTAGATTTTAAAGGCCCCATTATCCGAGAGTAAATTCTCAACCACATCACTACGTCTGATACTGACCCCGTTTACGCTCGGATAAAAGGGCACCGCATTGACAATTTATATCCCATTATGCAACCTAAAACATGGCCAACATAAATGAATACAATACGATACAAATATAAATAAAAATAAATAATAACATAATAAAATACTAATCTAACACAAATGTATAAATAACAATCTAACACATAAAAATGAATCTAACATAAATAAAATACTAATCTAACTAAAAATAATTAAGGCAAGATACTTAATACTTATACTTATCAAAAAAAATCTAGATATATTTAAAGTTAATAGTTTATATGTTATTTTTACAAAAAAATATATATATTTATTTATATAGTGATTAAATAGAATACTATACAAAAATATAAAAATTAATAAAATACATAATAATGTATGTTACGCATTATATATATGTATAAGAAATATGATAAATATAATATAAAAAATTATGGATATAATATTGTATACATACATAAGGTACATAAAGACATATACATAGCTCTTTTTTTAATATATAAACATACACTAAAAAAAGAAACATAGTATATACATATATATTACTTAGTATATATATAGATAAACATGAAGTAATGCATAGATATATATTAAAAACCATACATACATACATACATACATACATACATACATACATACATACATACATAGGAACAATTATATAAGAACAAATAAAAGACATGAACAAATACATATCATGATAGAAAACATATTAGAGATGAGAAGATTGAAAAACAAATATTAAACAACCACTAATAATTAATCTAAATACATGCTAACAACATATAGAAACATATGAACATCAAAATATAAAAACACATAAGAACAAAAAAACATAAAAAGATTACTAAAAAACATCATTTCTATTAGATTATAAAAAAAAGGATTAAACCACAAACATACTCCAAAAAATAAATACCCAAACCTAAATATGGTAGTGAGTTTTTCTCATTTTCTTTCCAATTTTTGGTATCTTTAAAAGCCAAAAAATGTGAATGGCCGGTTCTTTTCTTCCCATCATTTTTTCTCAATTTGCCGTGAGCCCTCCTCCCTCAAATTCTCAATCTGCCGTCCCCCTAGTTGTCCAAATTGTTGGTCTTTAATATGGATGATGGGGAGCAGGGGCGAATTTAGAAATTTAATATTGGTAGTTCACCGACCAATATAATAATTTAAAATTAATTTATACTATTGTAATAATGTATTGACAAAGGATAATTGCTTTGCATGAAACGATCTGAATTTCCGCAATGCAAGCAAACGTGGTTTATAGTCAGGGACATATTGTAATTATTTTAAAAAATTTAAATCAAAATTTTAGCTAAATTATTTTACATAAGTCAATGTATTTAACCAAGATTTTTTTAGGGGACTAACATATGTACTTAAAATAATTATAGAGTGATAATTTAGATACTTGTTTTGACCAAAAAATAGTTTGAGTTCAAAGAAAAAAAATAAAATAATTTAAGGATAGATTTTTCGTTTAAATAAAAAATACTTAATATTTTTAGGGTAAACTACACTGGTAGTACTAAACTTTTAGGACGCTTTCACTTTGGTCAATGAAATTGAAAATCTTTCATTACAGTCAATGAACTTTTAATTTGATTTCATTATGTCCACTACTGTTAGAAAATGCTGACATGCCACATTAAACTCTTTTTCCACAAAAGAAACTTAATTTTTCAATTTTACAACATCATCAAGGTCAAAATTTCGATGAACGAAGACATCATTGATCAATCCCAAGTCCCAATGGTGGGAAAGATTTAATATAGTTTGATTTTAAGATGGTCTAACGGCTAACAATGAAAGATCACATTTTTAATTTTTAACTTCTTTTGAGATTTTTAGTTTTGATTCACCAATGTTAATTGTCGGATCAACTTGAAACTAAACCATGTTAAACTTTTGGCAAAACAAAATTTTCTCATCATTGGGATTGATTGACGATCGTTTCGTTAATCAAAATTTTGGGATTGACAATAACTGTAAATTTGGAAATTATGGTTTATTTTTAGAAAGAAGACTTGAACATGACACACATCAACATTTCTTAACGGGGTTAACGATAATGATCATAAGGAAAGTAAATTAAAAATTTAGTGACCGTAATAAAAAAATTCCGATTTCAATGATCAGAGTGAATACACTTTTAAAAATTTAAGTGATTACCAATGTAGTTTCTCCTATTTTTAATGGTAGCTCAAGTGACCTACCATGCACAAGGGTGCATCCGCCCATGATGGGGAGGGGAAAAATGACGGGGAAAGTGGCGTGGAGTGTGAGGTGAAAAAGTGAGGCATGGGGTAGCATGGGTGAGGGAATGGTGTGGCAGGGCATGGGCGACAATGCCTTTTTTTTGCTATTTTTTTTGAATTCGCTATATTTTTTTTGAACTTGGTTCGAATAGGCTAAATGATTCGAATATAATTTGGGGCCCGGACAAAAAATGGGTATTACAGTTGCCCCTCTTTGCTTATTGATGTGTAACAGGAACAGAGCAAAGACAATAAAGAATAACCATTTTTGTCCGGTCTAGCTGAACTTCTCTCATTTTGACGCATGTCTTCTTTCTTCGATAGATCTTCTTTCTCTTCAGCGCAAGTCTTCTTTACGTACTTGACAGATCTACTTTGTCACTCTTGGAGGAAGTAAAATCTTCAAAATAGGGTTGAGGGAGCAAAATGAGTGCGGCTCACTACATTATTGACGACAATATGATTTCTAAAGAACATTGGACACAACTGCAACACCGACGAAGAGACATGGTCTGCAAAATTTGATCCAGCTGCAACACTGACGAGGAGGCAGGATCGATGGACGAAAGTTCTGATGTCTGATCCAGCTACAACACTGACGAAGAGGCAGGGCCATAAATCAGTAAAGTTTGACCCAGCTACAACACTGACGAAGAGGCAAGGTCTACAAACTTTGATCCAGCTGCAACACTGACGAAGAGGTAGGATCGGAGCATGAAAATTTGAATTTTTGATTCCAAAAATACCTATAGCTTAGCTCATAGACTTTTTTTTTTACATTTTTTGCATTTTTCCCAAATACACAGGGATCAACGGTTTTGAGTTGCCTTTACCGGTAGCCGTTTGCTCCGGGCTAGTTGTGCCATTACCCTATGTACAATCAGTTTATACCAACCATGAAATTGGATTTTTCCAAAGGATTTATTTTCCTTTGACCATTCGTAAAAATGGATTTCGATGGACATTTAAATTATCCATTATCTTAAACTTTGTCGTGTTTAAGCACGTTGTGCCAACATTTCTGTCGGACTTGCCAAAATAACTTTAACCAGCTGCAACACTGACGAAAAGGTAGGATCAAAATGTTGAAACTTGGTTTGACGAAAAGACAGGATCAAAATATTGAAACTTGGTTTTCTTTTCTTTTTTTTTTGGGTTTTTTCTCTCTTTTTTTCTTCTTTTTTCTTTTCTTTTTTTGTTTTTGTTTTTTCATTTTTTTTCTTTTCTTTTTTTGCTTCTTTTTTTTTTTTTTTTTTTTTTTGGATACATCACTGATAAAACTTGAAAGTTAGCAAATTTTGACCAAGCTACAACACCGACGAAGAGGCATAGTCTAAAGTTAGTAATGTTGATCCAGCTACGACACCGACGAAGAGGCAAGATCAAGAGTTAGTGAAATTTGGTCTAGCTACAACACCGACGAAGAGGCGAGACCGAAAGTTAGTAAATTAGGTTCAGCTACAACACCGACGAAGAGGCAGAACCGAAAGTTAGATTTGACCATGCTACAACACCGATGAAGAGGCAAGATCTGAAGATTTGATCCAGCTACGACACTGACGAAGAGGCAGGATCGGAGGTTTGGTTTCTTTGCGATCAAGCTACGACTCTGACGAAGAGGCATGATCGAAATTTGGCGAATTTGATTCAGATACAACACCGACGAAGAGGCAGAACTGAAAATTAGATTTGACCAAGCTACAACACCGACGAAGAGGCAAGGTCTGAAAGTTTGATCCAGCTATGACTTTGACGAATAGACGAGATCGGAGGGTTGGTTTCTCCGCGATCAAGCTACGACTCTGACGAAGAGGCATGATCAGAATTTGGCAAATTTGGTTCAGCTACAACACCGACGAAGAGGCAGAACCAAAAATCAATCACAATGGATCTATCCACACCATCAACGGAGGGATAAGATCGAATTTTAGCACATGGACTCCATTAATCCATCAACGGAGAAGTAGAATCGAATACAGCAATATGAATCTTACTATGCCATCAACTGAGGAGCGTGACTGGATTTCAGCAATTTAGATCTTGTCATACCATCAATGGAATGGCAAGATTGGCGAATGATGACAACTTGACTTTTGATTTAATTTTTTTTTATTTTTTTCTATTATTTTTTCTTTGCCTTTTGTTTTTTTTTTTGGGCTATAAGGACAAGGAAAAGTAGGGTCTAGCTGTAACACTGTCGAAGAGGCAAGACCTAGGTAAGATTTGATCTGCTACACCACTGACGGAGAGACTAGACCGGTAAAATATGAGATCCACTACACCACCGACGGAGAGATAGGATCTGGATGGAAAATTTGATCTACATCACCACCGACGGAGACAAGATCTACATTAAGTTGGTCTACCACCACTGACGGAGGCATGATTTGAAAGATGTTGAATTGTTGTGCCACTGACAGCGAGACAATTTCTGGAGAAATTTACTCAACTTTTCCATCAATAGAGGGTGGAATATGGAAATAGTTGTCTCTATTGGCAAGAGTAAGGATCTGGAAAATGTTGGCATCCATCATACTATCGTCGGAGGAATCAAATCCTACAAAGGAGAAAATATTTGTTAGTAATTGTTCAAAAAATTTTGTCACTGATACCTTTTTATTTATATGTTTCAGCATCCTCTTTGTGCTTGGCCTCCTCCAAGACTGAGGTTGGCCGTCGTGATTGCCCCCCATGTTCAGTCCCCTTCGGGGACCTGTTTATATGTACAAGCAAAAATGCATGAATGCATATAATTTTATGCCTAAATTCATGTCTCTATCCTAAATGCATGGTGATTTTGGTGTATGCACTTAATCTAAATGTATGACATATGCAAAAAATGATTCAATGCAAAATGAATGCAACTAAATGCATGAATGATTTTTTGTTTTGTTTTGTTTTTTTTTTGCCCTAAAAGGGATGCCCTTGACTCCTCATTGGTCATGTCAGGATCTTGGTCTTTAGTCAGTGCCCCAACCTCGTCCTGGGTTTGATCATCTTTCTTTGAATCAGCCTTTATCTGGGTGCATGCCCTAAAATTTAGGTTCCTTCTATACCATCGTCTGTAACTGTTCTTGTAGCAAATTTAACTGTCATGCTCACCTTTTCTGAAAGGTTTTTCATTGTCTTCATGAAGGTATTACGTTGCCCCTATGTCGAGTTCACAAATTTGTTGTGTTGGTTTGTGGCAACTCATCTCTTTCGGATCAATACGGAGCGGTGATGATATGTAGCTATCGAATGCTTGTTTCTGAACCTTGATGGAGAATGTCCCCAAATTAAAGCCTGTCGGGAGCATGGTGTTTGCGGCAAACGCTTTTAGATATGCCCCAAGATCGGGCTCTTGTAGAAGTTCTGCAAAGTGCTAGACCGACCAACCTTGTTGTATCAAATGGGGCAACTTGGGGACCAACTTTAAAATTTTCAAAATATATGCATGTAAATGCGAGGTGCATGTCTTAGATGTGAAAGTACTGATTCAAAAATGGTTCTCGTGGCTCAACTTCCGAACTCACAGGATTCATTTGCAACTTTGAATATTGCCTTGTTATCTAGAGTGCTAGATTTTTTCCCAATGATAATTTTTCAAATTAAGAACCAGTCGTGAATCAACATTTCATGCTAGTAGAATGCCAAAATTAAAATGTTATGATATGTCATGTAGTTAATGAAAAGATGAATAGACTTAATTATGATGTGATCACAAAAAAATGGGTCAGTTTGGAATTAAAATAATAAATTAAAGTAAATAAGGTAAGCTTTCTGATCAGGCAAATCACTTGAACCAACATCTTTATGTAATGCAAATGCAATGATGTATGCAAAAAAGAAAGCAAAACAAAAAGAAAACGAGTAAGTACCGGATAAAATAAATAAACAAATAAAAGAGCAAATTAAATACGATAAAAAAACAAAACAACCCTATTTACATCCCGTCTAAAACACCTAGGTTATCCGCATGGCTCTAAAGGGGTGGGTTTCTATATGTTCTCTACATGCAGTGTTGGTTCTAGGAGGTACCCGAATTGTCCTTGCTGTCATTTACTAAGAGTAGCAGGGCCCCCGATCATCACCAATTATAGGCTCCTTTCAACCGGGTTCAATTCAGGGGGACCCATTCGCTTATGCCTACACGAAGAAACGATATCCTTACGAAAGCATAAGGTACTCGAGCCCCGAAGGTACTTGCTAGGCCTACACGGAGGAACAATATCCTCACGAAAGCATTAACGTTTTCCCCCCACTAAAAAGGACGGGTTTATATGCCAATTTTTAAATGCGATAAAATAAGCGTGCAATTATAACCGAATGTTACTTTAATAGTCACTTTAATCTGGGACTTCTGATATTAGTAAAGCGGTAATTATTTAAAAAGCTTGACTCTCATTTGTTTTTGAAAAAATAGAAATTGGTCCCCAGCGGAGTCGTCACCTGTAGCGATCCAAAAAAATGAGGTTTTAAGGTGCTGAGGGTCTTTTGGGGTATTTTAAAAAATGTTTTCCATTAGGGTTTTAAAAAACGCATTATTTCAAAAATGGAGTCGCCACCGGTCACTTAAGGTGGACCGGACACCGTAAAACCAAAGATTTTGAAAACTTTGGGTTCGAGAGTCGGTTACGGATGGGGAAGGATTAGCACCCCACACCGCCCAAAATTGGTACTTTAATAATTACCACTTTATTAATATTAGACTTTCCGGATTAAAGTGACGATTAAATTAAAATTTGGTTATAAGTGCGAGTAGATTTTAAAGGCCCCATTATCCGAGAGTAAATGCCCAACCACCATCACTACGCCTAATACTGGCCCCGTTTATGCTCGGATAAAAGGGTACCGCATTGACAATTTATATCCCATTATGCAACCTAAAACATGACCAACATAAATGAATACAATACGATACAAATATAAATAAAAATAAATACTAACATAATAAAATACTAATCTTACACAAATGCATAAATACCAATCTAACACATAAAAATGAATCTAACATAAATAAAATACTAATCTAACTAAAAATAACTAAGGCAAGATATTTAATACTTATACTTATAAAAAAAATCTAGATATATTTAAAGTTAATAGTTTATATGTTATTTTTACAAAAAATAGGTATTTATTTATATAGTGATTAAATAGAATACTATACAAAAATATAAAAATTAATAAAATACATAATAATGTATGTTACACATTATATATATTTAAGAAATATGATAAATATAATATAAAAAATTATGGATATAATATTGTATATATACATAAGGTACATAAAGACATACATAGCTCTTTTTTTAATATATAAACATACACTAAAAAAACATAGTATATACATATATATTACTTAGTATATATATATAGATAAACATGACATAATGCATAGATATATATTAAAAACCATACATACATGCATACATACATACATACATACATACATACATACATACATACATACATACATACATACATACATACATACATACATACATACATACATACATACATACATACATACATACATACATACATACATATACACATAGGAAGAATTATGCAAGAACAAATGAAAGACATGAACAAATACATATCATGATAGAAAACATATTAGAGATGAGAAGATTGAAAAACAAATATTAAACAACCCCAATAATTAATCTAAACGCATGCTAACAACATATAGAAACATATGAACATCAAAATATAAAAACACATAAGAACAAAAAAGCATAAAAAAATCACTAGAAAACACCATTTCTATTAGATTATAAAAAAAGAATTAAACCACAAACATACTCCAAAAACTAAATACCTAAACCTAAATATGGTAGTGAGTTTTTCTCATTTTCTTTCCAATTTGTAAAAAATGTGAATGGCCGGTTCTTTTCTTCCCCTCATTTTTTCTCAATTTGCCGTGAGCCCTCATCCTTCAAATTCTCAATCTGCCGCCCCCCCTAGTTGTCCAAATTGTTGGTCTTTAATATGGATGATGGGGAGGGGAAAAAATGATGGGGAAAGTGGCGCGGAGTGTGGGGTGAAAAAGTGAGGCATGGGGTAGCATGGGTGAGGGAATGGGGTGGCAGGGCATGGGCATGGGTGACAATGCCCTTTTTTGCTATTTTTTTTTGAATTTGTTATATTTTTTTGAACTTGGTTCGAATATGCTAAATGTTTCGAATATAATTTGGGACCCGAACAAAAAATGGGTATTATACGGGGTACGGCTGAAAACGATCGGGGACGGTTGGGGTATTTATGGGAACGTTTCAAGGACGGTATGTCATATGTGATCTTTATGCGCGTTCCCAAGGTTGTTTTGAAGTTGAGAGACTCACGCACTTTGACTATAATTTCGACGGCAGTCTCAGTGAAAAAGATGAAACGATCAATTGAAAAAAAAAATAGAAAAAATGCAGGTGAAAATTAAGAAGAAGATGGTGGAAGAAGACGAAGCGTGGAGAGGATGAAATAGGAAAAAAGCTTTTAATTTATGGTATTAAATGGTGGGCTCAATAAAATGAATTATTATGATTTTGTAGGGCCCAATAAAATATTATAGTATTTATTATTTATTTAATTATGAGATTTTTTTATTAGCACTTTATTAAAAAATGTAAAGTTAAATTTTAGTTCTTTATTTTCTCTTAATATAAAATGTCATTTTTTAATTTTATTATTTTAGTCTTGGATTTATTTTTAATTTAAAATCTAAAGTTAAATTTTTATTCAATTTAGTCATTTAATTTTAGTAATTTTCTAATCTAAGTGTTAAAATGTAATTTAAAAACACTATAAGTAAATTTAAATAATTATAATTATAATATTGTTTAATATAATTATAATTTTAGTCCTTATTGTATTATAAATTTTAATAATCTTTTATATATATTAAAATTTATTTTATATTTAGCGTATCCTTACTATACTCATATTCTATAATTTTAAAATTATATTTTTTATCTTCATATCTATCCTCGTCCTCGTCCTCGTATCCATATATCTTCAACTTAGGTTGTAGGAGAAAGTCCCTCGTTTAGCACAAGAAGGTTGTGAAGTGGGTCTTAAAAAAAAAAAAAAAGTTGTGAAGTGGGGCCAGATGTAAACACGCGACAATTGCTGCATTTAATTTTTAATTTCTTTTTCCAAACCAAACCAAACATGTGGGTCTTGACTCATCACTTGGAATTTTGATCATCTGTCCGACCAATCGTATTAGATTTAGATAAAGGTTCTTAACTTCCGAGTCGGCGCAACCCAAATATATTTTAATTATAAAATTGTAGCGATGTCCTTTTTTTTATCGCTAAAATAAAACGTGGGATTTTCGAAGGTGTTTGAAAGGTGTTTGTGATTTTTTTGGATATAAAATATTTATTCCATGGGGTTTTAAAAGAAACCGCATTTAAAAAAAATGGAGTCGCCACCGGCCACTTAGGTAGGCCGGACACCATAAAACCAGAGATTCAAAAAGATTGGGTTCGGGAGTCGGTTACGGATGGGGAAGGATTAGCACCCCCACACCGCCCAAAAATTGGTACTTTAATAATTACTGCTTTATTAATATTGGATTTTTCGGGTTAAAGTGACGATTATTTTAAAATTCGGTCATAATTGCGAATTAATTTTAAGGGCCCCATTATTCGAGAATAAACGCCCAACCACTATCACTACGCCTGATACTGGCCCCGTTTACGCTCGGATAAAAGGGCACCGCATTGACAATTTATATCTCGATATGCAATCTTAGTGGGCAAAATATAAAACATGGCAAATAATTTAAATGCAATAAATATTAACATAACAGAATACTAATCTAACATAAATAAAATGGCTAAACTAAAACATACATATATACATATTAATCTAACTCATAAATAAAAATATATCTAGCATAAACAAAATACTAATATTCATAAATATTAATCTAACATAAAAACAAATTCAACATAAAATATTATTCTAAAACATACATACATAAATATTAATTTAACTCATAAATAAAAACATATCTAACATAAATAAAATATTAATATAAAACACAAATTTAAAACATATTAAATATTAATCTGAAACATTAACATACAAAATAAAAAATAAGACCACAATTTTAAAATAACTAATACTTCATTAAATTATAAAAATTACAACACTAATAAAAAAGGGAAGAAAATATACCTAACTAGGAGCTCGAGCGATTTAACTCCGACTGAACCCCACCGAGATCTACCACGACCTCTCCAAAAATATTAACTAGATCGGACCTAAAATAGGACCCCGATCAAACCGGTTAGGACCGAGGATATTACCCCGGTCCTGGGCTAGCCGAATTGGCCTGCCCTGCCGATTCCAATTGCAATTGTTGCAATTGCTCTTGCAATTGCAATTTCCTTGCCTTCTTTGCTGCTGTTGCCTCCTCTATTTATAGGGGGAGAAGGGTGACGTGGAGCCTTGTGCTCCACTCCCCTCCCCCCTTTTTTTATTATTATTATTTTTTTTACTTTTTTTTAAGATATATATTTTTATATTAATAATTTTATTATTATAATAACACTAATAACACTAAAACCCGGTCAAAAATGAGTGATTACAGTTGCCCCTCTTTGCTTGTTCTTGTGAAACGAGGACAAAGCAAAGATCAAAAGCACTCATTTTTTACCTACTTTCTTGTTTTTGGCTTCGGAATCACTTGTTCTTCTGGAACTATCCGCTCTTCCTTAGCTGAATCTTCAGGCTCGTAAGTTCTTCCTATATAGAGCTTCGTCACCTTCCGATCTTGGAGTTATAGGCTCTTTCGACATAGAACCCTTCACTCTGAAGCCTCGAGTTATGAGTCACTCCTATATAGAACCTTTCATTCTGAGACGGTGCAGCTTGGAGTCCTTCCTATATAGAACTCTTCGCCTTCAACGCTGGTTTTCCTATATAAAACCTTCTGCGTCACTGATGGATTCTTCCGACTGGGAGTTCCTCCTATATAGAACTGCTAGTCTTCAAACCCTGGAGTTGTCAATCCTTCCTATATAGAACTTTTCATTTTGAGACGGTGCAACTTGGAGTCCTTCCTATATAGAACTCTTCGCCTTCAACGCTGGTTTCTCCTATATAAAACCTTCTGCGTCATCGATGGATTCTTTCCGACCGGGAGTTCCTCCTATATAATGCTAGTAGTCTTCAAACCTCGAGCCGTCGGTCCTTCCTATATAGAACTTTTGGCATTCGAAATCTCAGAGCTACGGGTTCTTCCTATATAGAACCTTTCACTCTAAGACAATGAAGCTCTGAGCCTTTCCTATATAAGACTCTTCTTTCGACGACACAACAGTTTCCTATATAACCTTATGTGTCATAGGTGAATTCCTTTGATTGGGAGTTCTTCCTATATAGAACTGCGAGTCTTCACCTTGGAGCCGTCGGTCCTTCTTATATAGAACTTTTCGGCGTCTTGAAATCTTGGAGTTAGGGATTCTTTCTATATAGAATCTTTCACTCTAAGACATTGAAGCTCGGAGCCCTTCCTATATAGAACTCTTCGCTTTCGACACGGCAGGATTTCCTATATAATCTTGCGTGTCATGGGTGAATTCCTTCGACTGGGAGTTCTTCCTATATAGAACTGCGAGTCTTCACCTTGGAGCCGTCAGTCCTTCCTATATAGAACTTTCAGCTTCTGAGCCTCGGAGCAGAGGATTCTTCCTATATAGAACTTCTCTCTAGAGCTTGGAAACATATGCCTTTTGTATATGAAAACACTGCCTTCTCATTTGGGATTCACACCACGATGGCCATCGATGTCTCTTCAGATTCGGGGATTCACACCGAAAATGGCTACCAATCTTCCAATTTTAGGGACTCACGCCGAAGGTGGCTGCCGAAACTTCTTCAAATTTAGGGATTCACGCCGAAAATGGCTGCCAAAACTTCTTCAAATTTAGGGACTCGCGCCGAAAATGACCGCCAAAACTTTTTCAGATTTAGGGACTCACGCCGAAAATGGCCGCCAAAACTTCTTCAAATTTATGGACTTGCGCCGAAAATGGCCGCCGAAACTTCTTCAGATTTTAGGGACTAATGCCAAAAATGGCAGCCAAAACTTTTTCAGATTTAAGGACTCACGCTGAAAATGGCCGCCGGAACTTCTTCAGATTTTAGGGACTCGCGCCGAAAATGGCAGCCAAAACTTTTTCAGATTTAGAGACTCACGCTGGAACTTCTTCAGATTTTAGGGACTCACGCCGAAAATGGCAGCCAAAACTTTTTCAGATTTAGGGACTCACGCCGAAAATGGCGCGGACCTTCTTGATTTTAGGGACTCACGTCAGAAGGTGGCTGCCAAACTTTTCAATGAAATCCACTTCTTAATGTTCTTTGATAATTCTTCTTGTGTTTTTGTCCAAAATAAGCAAAAATTGACATGCCCCTATCTATATGATGCATGCAATGTAATGGTTTCTTTCTTTTCTTTTCTTTTTTTTAGCTTTTTTTGTTCTAAAGTCTTACACCTGAAAGGTCGCTCTCTCGATTTCTTCATCTCTATCTTGCTTTATTGTATGCTCTTAAATCATCATTTGAACATGCTTTTATACCTTTTGTGCGAAAGGCTTTCTTGTCTTTAGAGTTATCACCCGCCTTCATAAATGATCTTCTGGTTCTTATATTATTCTTATAAGAACCCTTGCCATCTTCTTGGCTTGGCGTTGCCCCATTCAACCACGGGCTCCACTGCTTTGAATTTTTTGGCCTATATATAGAGCCTTGATCTATTTCTAGTTACCAGGGTGAGCCAAAATGCTTCAATCCCTTGAGCTCTTCCTTGATCTTCTCGCAGCATTTCGATGGGAACTAAATTTCAGTCCCTATGCTTTAAATCTCATCATCATTCATTTTTAAAGTAAAGTAAAAGGTAATTTACTTGTGTATATTTCAAAAAAATAATGATTGTTTGAAAAGATAACAATCATTTCGAAAATCACAACTTGGACATTTTGAAAACATTGTTTGGAACAAATGGTAAACATCATAACTTTGGGAGAAAATGTCAAACCTTTTTAAAACATGTTTGCCCCTGAAATATCAAACACCATAGCGCATCTGTTTCAAGTTGCCAGAGACCAACTCTAATGAAGCGCATATTTAGAAGATCTTGACCATTGTGGAGATATATGCCAATGTATCGTTTCTTCTGGTCTAATAGGCTTTTGAGAGGAACAACCCTACCTAGTTTCTACCCCGTTTAAGGTGGCTCTCTTAATCTCACTATCTCACCATGCCCCATCCTTCCCTCATTTGGGTGTCGATCAAGCACTTCGAAGTTTGACGTTCCTTGAAGAAAAGTTAACCCTTATAGGCGGAATGAAATCTGAAGACATTCTCATTCAACTTGGATATTTATGGATGACCAGAATGGTTTTTGGGGCTTGTAATGTAGGCCTTTGTTTTATGGTTAAGTGAAACAGTATTTCTGTACTTGTGTAACTTGGATATGCCCATTATTCCTTCTCTTTTTTTGGATCACTCTAGACTGCCCGTTTTGGTTTTCACCCTAGAGTTCATTTTTCTTTTTTTTTATTGTATCTTTGCCTTGCATTCGGCTATATACTGATGTTCGTTTTCTGTTCAAGAATGTTTGATCCTCCAAAACTCCTCAGAACTGAGATTTCTTGAAGGACTACGAATACATTTCTGGGAATTCTTGTGATTGGCCCGCCCATATGAAATATTATTCTTTCTTTTTTCTTTTCTCTTTTTTCTTTTCTTCTTTTTCACTTTTTCTCTTGGATCGCTCTAGACTGCCCATTTTTGGGTTTTCACCCTAGAGGTCACTTCCTTCTTTTGTACCTTCGGATCAATGTATTTTGGCTGGATATTGATGCCCAGCATGCTCAGAGCAGACTACTCTTTTCTTCATTTTCAGGATCACTCTATTTGCCCATTTTTGGGTTTTCACCCTAGAGGTCATTTCCTTTTTCAAAATTGGCAATCTTGGGCCAACTTGTCTTGACTTGGCTTCAATTCGAGCTTCTATACTAATTTTCAAAACTGATGTTTACTTGAAATGTGGATTCTTACATCTCTTGCTCATAGTTGAAGTCTCGTTCTTGTATTGTTTGATCTGTGTGTGAAACATTGATTTGTATTCTTTTTTTTTTCTTTTTCTTTCTTTTTTCCTTTTTTTTTTCTTATTCGAGTCTATGAACGTATCCTTGAATCAACACGGATCTATCTTTGGGTATTGATGCGATCTTCCGCTTCGAAGTTAATTGCCTCTCTGCAGCTCTTCCGATATTTACTCGATCCGGATTACTTCGCCTCCGATTACCATTTATCTCCTTTTTGGTTTTTCATTTGGACATATCCATGTTTTCAACCACTTTCTTACGATGATTTTTCGATCTTCGTACCCAATCTGTATGGTCTCATCTGTGTCTTACGGTAAAGTAAAAGAACACCATTCGTTGACATATTCACAAATGTTTCGAGAATGCCTTCGGGGGGGTAGAGGTTTAGGGTCAACTTTTATTTCAAGGATCTTAAACGACAAGTGCACGAGAAGATAAATTCTTAAAATAGAACGCCCTTGTCTAAACACTCGTTTTGTTCCCCTGTTAGCCTAAGTAAACTAGCAGATACTCACATTTCTGATATCTCCACAACATTCAATCTCTTCTAAATATATGCAACTTAAAGTTGATCTTTGGATCTGAAGCAAATGTCTTCTTTGCATTCAAAATTCGAGGACCTGGTATAGAAATGATATATACATATGTCCATTCAAAAATGTGTGCATATGCATATGGGAAAACTACCCCATAAAAATGAAATGTTTAAAGAATCAAGAATGTAAAGATGCTTTTCTAAATGGAAATGTGATTTTTAATTCTAATAAACAATGATTTTTTTTGTTGAGAATTTCTTTGTGAAATGATGAGAAAACCGTAGGGACCTTTGGATTATCTCCAGGGTGCTAACTCATTCTGCCCCTTCCAAGGTAGTGTAGGCTTGCCTCTTCTCTTGTTTTTCCACCGCTGGATCAACTCTCTCGTCATGACTCCCTCGTCAACCAGCTTCTTAATTTTTCTATTAACGACCCCAAATTTCTTAGTGTCATGCCCCAACGCCTCAATGTTTTGAAAGTGGTACCCATTTATCTCTATGTTTCCTTCTGCTCCTAGGCAGGTCTGGTCTTTAAACTTAGGTCCCGGAGTGCATGTTCGATTCTTTCTCCGACTGTCATGAAGTCTTCAAAGCTGGCTTTCATTTTCCCGAGCATCTTATTAAAGAAGAAATAAGAAAGATGACATGGAATTCACTTTCCTCTTCATCTACGGGAGGCTGCACTTGGGTCGCTAAACACATACACCTCAAAGCACATTCCTTGAAGCTTTAATCAGGTTTCATCTTCGTACCCTGGAGATACTGACGACTTGCTGCTGGGTTCAAAGCATATCATATCACGGTAGGTCCTGCTAGACTGTCGGGGAAGTAGTGGATCAGTAATTTTTCAATGTAGCCCTCCATTTTTTTTGCAGAATATGGTCACGTGAATCTTGGGGCATCTTGTTCCGTTATCATGTGCGAATCTGAAGTCTTTGAAATCTGTAGGAACAACCAAGTCAGGGTTCAAACAGAGTTTTCTTGTATTAAAGGCATCAAACTTCTTTTTCTCTCTTTTTCTCTCGAGTCCATCTTTTAACTGCTCGAATCTTGATTTTTGAGTGTGTTCAATTCTTTTATTCATGATAAAACTCTAATTGTTCTTTGGATTACCCCCCCAAAAATTTTATGCAAGGTAGTGATAGTGTTATGTAAAATATGTCATGATTGTACAATGTAAGGCAATGCAATGCATGAATGCAAATGCGGTGTTGATTCTCGAACAGTCCTTAAAAGACTTTCAATCAATAGAAAAATGTATGGTTGCAAGAAACTAATAATGAATTACAGTGTGATTAGCTTCCTTCCGAGATCTTGACTTCGGGAAGCAAAACCTGTGCTCCACGTCTCGACGTCGTCTTCAGGATGATAGATGACTTCGTCTTCTCTTCTTATTCTATTCTATGGACTCGTGACGTCATGATCTTTATTTTTGTGGCTTCTAAAAATGACATCAACAAGTGCAGGCATAATGCAGATAAGACCTTTTCTGGGTGCAAACGAATAATACGTCTAAACATGGATGGATTCTATCGGTCCTAAGGGAGTACTTTAAAAAATTTTAGGGTTTAAATTAAAATTCTCAAAGATCATTTGGTTTAAAAATTTCCCCATTTTTATTATCAAAAATTTTAACTTACTTAAAAATGAAACTTTTAGGTTTCTTTTTGTTATTATTATTATTCTGAAAGTTTTATGAGAGAAGAAGTTTTAAAGCAAAATAATAATATTTTCAATTTTTTTCTTTTTTGGTTTCTTAATGAGTTAAATTAAAATCTGAGAATTTTAAAAATGGTCAAATGTGAAGATTTAAAATTGGGGTTCTCGCGCCCCGATGAATCTTTCGTACGTGACGTGCCTTATTAATAAATCACCGTCTTCTTTCGCGATTGGTCTTTGCTCGACCTAACTTGATCTTTGTAATATTATCGTTCCGGAAAATCAGACTTTTTCTATTTTGAAAGCCTTTTAATGAACTGTTCTTGAATCAACACCATGTCATGATATGCAACATGAATGCAAATAAAGCGTTGATTCCATTTGGTAATCACCCTTTCGAACGACTTTCATGGGAATTAAAGGGTCCAGATTACAAAAAGATCCATATTACAAAAGGAGTCCCTATTACAAAAAGAGTCTATTACAAAGTCTTAATTACAAAATAAAGTTATACACATAATCCCTAGCTCTACCTCCTAGCTCCTTGACAGCTCTGAGCAACTTGATAAACCTTGGTGTTTCTTCCATGTCCGGGGTTACGAAAGGTCGGAGAGTCGTGGCTTCGGTAGCTAAGTCATTCACACATCTTGTAGCTCGTTGTATGTCCACCATTAGGGTCTCATGTGTATACTTTGGCACTACACGCTCGTTCGGCAAATTGTTACGTCGGATCTGTTGAGTAATCTCTAAGCGATGTCACGCGACTGAATCGATGTTGTCCTTCCTAAGACACCTTTTTTCCATGATGAAAGATTTTCTAATCGGGCAAACCACTTGAATCAACGCCTCTATGTAATGTGGATGCAATGATAATGCAACAAAAATATGTGTAAAAATAAAATAAAACACAAAAAGAAATGAGTTAGTACCGGATAAAAATAATAAATACATAAATAAAAGGACAAATTAAATAAGGTAAATAAACAAAATGACCCTATTTATCTAGTCCAAAACACCTAAGGTTATCCGCATGGCTCTAACAGGGTGGGTTTCTATATTCTCTACATGCAGTGTTGGTGCTAGGAGGTACCCGAATTGTCCTTGCTGTCCCCTACTAAGGGTAGCAAGGCCCCTGATCATCACCCATTATAGGCTCCTTTCAACCGGGTTCAATTCAGGGGGACCCATTCGCTTATGCCCGTATGAAGGAACGATATCCTTACGAAAGCATAAGGTACTCGATCCTCGAAGGTACTTGCTAGGCCCATACGGGAGAACGATATCTCCACGAAAGCATTAGCGTTTTCCCCCACTTAAAAAGACGGGTTTATATGCCATATTTTAAATGCGTTAAAATAAACGCGCAATTATGACCGAATGTTAATTTAATAGTCACTTTAATCCGGAATTTCCAATATTAGTAAAGCGGTAATTATTTTAAAAGCTTGACTCTCATTTGTTTTTTTCGAAAAAACAAAAATGTTCCCCAGCGGAGTCGCCATCTGTAGCGATGTCCTTTTTTTATCGCTAAAATAAAACGTGGGGTTTTCGAAGGTGTTTGAAAGGTGTTTGTGATTCTTTTGGATATAAAATATTTATTCCATGGGGTTTTAAAAGAAACCGTATTTAAAAAAATGGAGTCACCACCGGCCACTTAGGTAGGCCGGACACCATAAAACCAGAGATTCAAAAAGATTGGGTTCGGGAGTCGGTTACGGATGGGGAAGGATTAGCACCCCCACACCGCCCAAAAATTGGTACTTTAATAATTACCACTTTATTAATATTGGATTTTTCGGGTTAAAGTGACGATTATTTTAAAATTCGGTCATAATTGCGAATTAATTTTAAGGGCCCCGTTATCCGAGAATAAACGCCCAACCACTATCACTACGCCTGATACTGGCCCCGTTTACGCTCGGATAAAAGGGCACGGCATTGACAATTTATATCTCGATATGCAATCTTAGTGGGCAAAATATAAAACATGACAAATAATTTAAATGCAATAAATATTAACATAACAGAATACTAATCTAACATAAATAAAATGGCTAAACTAAAACATACATATATACATATTAATCTAACTCATAAATAAAAATATATCTAGCATAAACAAAATACTAATATTCATAAATATTAATCTAACATAAAAACAAATTTAACATAAAATATTATTCTAAAACATACATACATAAATATTAATTTAACTCATAAATAAAAACATATCTAACATAAATAAAATATTAATATAAAACACAAATTTAAAACATATTAAATATTAATCTAAAACATAAACATACAAAATAAAAAATAAGACCACAATTTTAAAATAACTAATACTTCATTAAATTATAAAAATTACAACACTAATAAAAAAGGGAAGAAAATATACCTAACTAGGAGCTCGAACGACGAACTCCGACTGAACCCCACCGAGATCTACCACGACCTCTCCAAAAATATTAACTAGATCGGACCTAAAATAGGACCACGATCGAACCGGTTAGGACCGAGGATATTACCCCGGTCCTGGGCTAGCCGAATTGGCCTGCCCTGCCGATTCCAATTGCAATTGTTGCAATTGCTCTTGCAATTGCAATTTCCTTGCCTTCTTTGCTGCTGTTGCCTC
Source organism: Hibiscus mutabilis (assembly GCA_019671005.1). Classification (NCBI taxonomy): domain Eukaryota; kingdom Viridiplantae; phylum Streptophyta; class Magnoliopsida; order Malvales; family Malvaceae; genus Hibiscus; species Hibiscus mutabilis. The sequence goes on along the minus strand of CM033750.1, from coordinate 35,756,035 downwards.
CTCTATTTATAGGGGGAGAAGGGTGACGTGGAGCATTGTGCTCCACTCCCCTCCCCTTTTTTTATTATTATTATTTTTTTTTTGCTTTTTTTTAAGATATATATTTTTATATTAATAGTTTTATTATTATAATAACACTAATAATACTAAAACCCGGTCAAAAATGATTGATTACAAAAATTAATATAAAAATAATTTTCAAGAGGGTAACCCAGATCCTCTCTGCTTAATTTTCAAGAGGGTAACCCAATACCGTTCATGAGAAACGCATTACGTTAACGATAAGATGATATATATTTTTAAATAAAATTTTAAGTTTTAGTTCATAACACACAAAAAAAAGAGAAACAATTCATTCTACATCTTTTAAGAATCAAACACGCATATAAAAATTGTAATACATATCACAATATATAATAACTACATATTTCTTCCATTTTACACTTGAGTATTTCCCAACACAACATTTAATTTTACCTACACAATGGTTTAAGCCACATGACAAGCATGGGGGTGTGAGGTAGCGAGTGGGGCAGATGAATTCTGTTCTCCGGAGTCTGGATTCTCAGCTGTGGCATTATTTTTGTGACATTAACAACCATTACACCTTATGCACCAGCATCATCATCTCCGGTGCAAAGCCACCGTTTACACAACTCACGGCGGTCGGGGGCGGCGCCAATGTTCTGTAAAAAGTCTAGCTCAATTATTGTTTATGTTGAGATTCTGAGCATTGATCCTTTCTATTTCGTCCCTAATCAAAGGGTCATTTTCAATCTCAAGATGAAGATGTTAAACCCAAATGTTAGCTCCCTAATCCACCGCAGCCACAACGCGTTAGATTCCCTAATCCTCATATTTTGCGCTTTCATCTCTGCGGTTGCAACTTGCAAAGCTTTCGGTGACAGCATCACAGGCCTTTTAATCGTTGGCTTCCTTCTCAATCTAGCTATCGGGCCTTCACCCTGTTTTTGCAACCCACAAACAGAGACAAATGTAAAAATTTATGTTAGGAGCATACCTATACAATTTTAAGGAATAAACTTATAAAATTTAGGGGCAAAAATATATTTTCAATAAAAAAATCTAAAAATTTTAAATCTTATATGAATTTTTAAATTTTAAAACAAGACGATTATTCCCTCCAACCCCTCAGTTAATCACTGCCCACAAGCATGATTTCAAGAATAAAAGCCTCAAGTTTAATTCACTGCAAAGCTTATATATTAAAACAAGGGTAAACTACCCTTGTACTCATTAAATTTTTAGGGTATTTTTATTTTGGTCATTGAACTCGAACTTTTTTTATTAAAATTACTAAACTTTTAATTTATAATCATTGCAGTCATTACTGTTAATAAATATTGACGTGACACGTTATAGTTTTCTCCCCAAAATATCCCTAAATTATCAAGTTTACAAGCGTCACTAAAGTCAAAATTTAGATGAACGAAATTGGCACAAGTCAATCTTAACGATGAAAATAATTTGTTTTACCATAATATTAATATAGTTTGATTTTAAGTTGATACTATGTGTACCAACCTTTTCGTCCGAGCCTTTTCTTGGAGGCCCATTCTTGGGATTGAGGCTTCGTGTTTTAAATAAAAAATGAAGTCACCACCAGCCACTTGGACAAGTTAGACCGGACACCGAAAAGTCAACCAAAGATGGGTTTGGGAGTTGGTTACGAGTGGGGAATGATTAACACCCCCACTACGCCCAAAATTGGTACCTAAAGGTTCGCATTATTTTTATTAATGAAAATAAAGATTTGGTTTAATTTAATAATTAATTTTCGAGATGCATGTACAAGAGTTTAAATTTGCCTTCGTATCCACAACATTCAAAGGAGATGACACCCGGATGGCCGGGATGACACTCCTAACAGAAATATCGGAACAATAAGGCCTAATACTATATGCAACAATTATTATGTAAAAGAATATACATATATATGATAAAATATGAATAATATATAAATACTCATTAAATAATAATATACATATAATATATAAAAATGATAAAATAAATAAATAAAAAAGGATGTTTCAAATATAATAATATACATGAATAAAGGGACTGAAATTAAAGAAAGGAAAAAGTGAAAAAATGAATACATATAAAATTTGGAGACAAAATTAAAATATTTACAAAGATCAAGGATCAGATACGCAATTTTCCATTTAAAATCAATAAAATCTGATTTAGGGACCATGTTACAAGATTTTCGAAACCATCGAGGACATCTAAAATAATTTTACCATGCGACAGCCATATTTTAAAAATAAATATGGGACGGAAGGACTAACTGCGTAATTTCCCCTTTTTAAATCTAGTTTAATTAAATTAGGGACTAAATTGAAAACTAATTAAAATTCAAAGGGACCCCTAAAATAAATATACCATGCAGAAGGACCAAAACTGAAATTTCCCCTTTTATTTTTTTGCGCGAGCCCTGGGAGCGAATCAGGTCTATGATCGGGTATAAGCCAAAACGATGTCGTTTTGGGCCATAGTTCAGACTCTCAAAACGACGCCGTTTTAGCAATCCTATACATAAGCTTTTTAACCCAAAAATTTCATTATAACTAGTTCAGAAAAAAATAACACCCAAAACACTCTCAACCCCCCTGGCCGGCTAGGGTTGTTGGGTGGTCGCCAGCTGAGAATCGCGGTGGTCCGGCGGTGGTTCGGCGGCGGAGTGTCGCCGTTGCCGACGGTCAGAGAGCTCAACCCCCCTGAGGTGAGTTTTTTAAATCTAAACTCGTATTTCTAGTTATTTTTCCTGAAATATATCTCAAAACCCGTAGATCTAGGTTTGATCTAAAATATATTTTCGAAATTATAATTTTAAAAAATAGAACCATTTTTACCTTTATACTTGCTTGATCGGATTGAAACTGATGTGGCTCGAATGATTTTTAAACTATTTTTTCTTTTCTTATTTCGAAAATCCTTCCCCAAAACTCTATTTTTTATTGATTCTCGCCGTCGTTTTTACATATGATTTTGCTTGGGTATTTATAACCAAAATAAAAACATAAAAAATTTACAACTTGAGCAATTTGTTCTTTTCAGATCTAACTTTCTGCTTTTTTGACTTGTAGGTTGATGGACGGTGCGGCTTGTTAGGCGGAGGTGTCAGACTCGGGCAGTGAAGGTTACCGGTAGCTGTGGTGGTGAGCGTGCAACGCAAGGCCGGTGGGTAGCCGGTGCGTGCGATGTACGTGCGGCAATTGAAGAGGCATATAGGGGCGACGACCGGTAACATAGTTTAGGTATTAGGGTTTGATTATTATGGTAAAAGGTAATTTGGGTATATAGGTATTGGGTTATTATTTGTAATTGGGTATGGATCTGGGTTTGGGTCTATAATGGGTATTGTAGGGTTAATAGGCTAGTTGGGTTTTGTAATTGGGTGTGGGTATTTGAGTTTGTAATATTTTTAAAATAGGCTCAATTTGGGTCTGGCCCGGACCAGAATGGGTTACAACAACTGCCCCTCTCTGCTCATTGCTGTGTAACAGGGATAGAGCAAAGACAAAATAGTGACCATTTTGGTCCGGGTAGGCTAAGGGTTTTTCGCTGACCACCATTTACTCTCTTGATCTTCAGTTGATCTGCATTGATCGCTCTTGGAAACAAAATCTTCAAACTGAAGTGCTCTGCTGAGAAGGCAAAATTTTAGAGTTTGGAAACTTTCTAGTGGCACAAGTCTTTTTCCTTCGTAGGAGGCTAAAGACCAAAAAATTTAAAGATCATTTCCCGATTTTTTATCGTCATAGGTATGATACCTTGCTGCAGGAAGATCTTCACTGTTTCTCGAAATGATGAACACTAGAAAATTACAAGATCATGCCTCGATTTTTGATCTTCATAGGCATAAAAGGGTATTTCACTACAAGATTACCGAAAAGTTTTCACTGCTTCCATGAAAGATAAATACCGAAAAATTGAAAGATCATACCCTGATTTTTTATCGTCATAGGCATGAAATAGTATCTTGTTACAAGACGATTAGGAGATTTCTGCTACTTCCCTAAAAGATAAAGTTTGCAAAATCTCCAGATGGTATGCCCTGATTTCTGACTGTCATAGGCACAAAAAAGTAACTTGCTTTGAGATTGCCATATGATTTTCACTGCTTCCCTGAAATCTAAATACTAGAAAATCGAAAGGATGCCCCGGGTTCTGACCGTCTTGAAATGTAAATGACATCTCGCTGCGAGACTATTAGAAAATTTTCACTGCTCCCTTGAAAGTTGAAGACCGAAAAATTAAAAGGATGTCACAGGTTCTGACCGTCGTGACATCAAAGTGTAACTTTCTTCGAGACTACCACATGATTTTCACTGCTTCCATGAAAAATAAAGACTAGAATTTTTTTAAATCATACCCCGATTTCTAATCGTCATAAGCATGAAAAGTGTATCTCATCACAAGATTGCTGAAAAGTTTTTACTACTTCCATAAAAGATGAAGACTGAAAAACCTTAAAGGCTGCCCTGGTTTCTGACCGTCATAGGCATCAAATCACAAACGTTTTAGTACAAAAAATTCTTGAATCTTTGTTGAGAGTTGTTTATTCCGATGTGAAGCATAAAATCTGATCTTCCTCTAATTCTTGAGCATCTGTCAAGAAAACAGACAAGAAACTTGAATAATGCGAGTTAGCATGCTCCTAATCTTAGGGATGCTTGTATATATGATGAATGATATGGAACAATTTAAGGGTTGTTTTAAAAACTCCTGGTCCTTGAAAAGTCATCCTCAGATTTCTTCTTCGCTTTACTCCTTTGTTGCATGCTCTTCAATCTTTGTCTTACCAGTTGGGTATTTATCTCAAATATGCCCCATCAACAAACTTTAATCCAGAGTCATTTCTCATTTTTGCGAACATTCTCCCATGTACTACTATAGCTACCCGTACAATTCTTTTGCTCATCATTACCCCATTCGATCCTAAACTCAACTATTTTCTTGTCATGCACTCTTATTACTGCTCTGGTACTTCTCCTTATTCAATCTTGGGCACAATTGATTTGTCAGCACTGACCTATCACAAGAGTCTTCTCCTATCTTCGACCTTCTGGTGAGCGAATGCCTCATATTCGTAAACTTTCGTTGTGTTCAGAGATATTATTCCCGTCACTGGTTCATTCTTTATTTCTCTGAATATGAGAAACTTGTTGTAAATCCCCAAACTGACTGGCATATGTACTATTGTCTTTACTCTCGCTGCAATCGTTGCCGGGTTATTCTTCTGTGTTAGGTCAATCATTTATATCTACAACCTTGTATCTTGAGGCGTACTCCTGAAGTAATGCAAGGAAATCTTTCTGCTTAAAATGTTAATTTTGCTGATTGCCATTCCAATAAAGAGAGTTCTTTTGAATTAGCATACATGACCTTGAAACCAAATCAAAATATATAAAAAACTAGAATATGAGCTCTAAATATCAAGTGCAAAAGCGTCCTAGATTTAACCTTTCGGTGATCATTCCAAGCATAGTTTGTGTCTGTGAAGACTTTGAATATTATGACGATTCGAAGTCGTAAAATTCCCTTAAATAACTCGGTTCATCCCCATGATTACCGCGTTGCTACAGAAGACTACTCCTTCTCAATTCTCACTTTTGCTCCATCCAAGAAAATGGACTTGTTTAACCATTAGAGTGCAAAAATATCATTCTAAGAATAGAATTCTAGGTGCATGTGTGCTTCATGTATTTTTTTTATGAACACGCCTATTACCAGGCTTTAATTATGCCTATTACCAAGCTTTCGAGCATAGGTGTGGTTTTTTCTTTTAATATTTTATCATTATTTCCTTATATTTTGATACATTAGTGCATAGAAGATCACGCTTAGAATTTCAATTTCAAGCAACTCTGCATGGTTTACTTTAGAGTTTTTTCATCATCGGACTTCATCAAAGCAGTAGTAATCTTGCTTTGCTGACCAGAGTCTATTAGGGGAGAAATTAGACCTTATCGTTATCACAATATTCAATTGATCTAGTGTTACATTTTGCAATTGATATCTATGGACCTACAAAGGTAAGAAGAGATATACATATACATGCTTTCAAGGCCATTGTATGTTAAGCAAAATATGTTTTTCATTGGAATGAAAATCACCAAACATGACATATGCCCTTTACAAAAAGATATTTGCTACACTCGGGCCAAAGATAGCAAAGTTGATTCGATGCATTACTTCAAGCCGTGGTCAAAAAATGGATAAGACAAAAAGAAAAACTTCAGCCTGTCTTGGGCAGAATTTTATTCACTTTATCCCTTTAATACTTCTTGTTTTCTTCTCTCCGCCTCCACTGCTTTACAATATCACGCGTCAGTTTCCCCTCCTAAGTCAACTTCACTATTTTATGCTTCAAAATCCAGCATCCGTTGGTATGGTGCTCTAATGCCCCCATATGGAAATCATAAGTACTACTTGGATCGTGAAAATATATGGATCTAACGTATCTTCTATTGGCATGGGAACGAGGTATTTCTTTTGTATCAAATATAGGAGTAAAATAGAAATGGGTGTATAAAAAACCCTAAGAGGTCTCTTCCTTTTCATCATTGGATATTGTCCTTTGGCCAACGTGATCTGGAACCTTCATCTTTCAACCGTACCTTTTTTTCTTTTTGCCTTTAACATCTTGATGGCTGCTGATTCTGATTGGATCATTGGCATGTGAACTGGATGGATGTAAAATATCTGGGGATATACTCTGAGAGACCTAGTTTTGATTCTAATTTGTTACCAAAGTTTTTGACTCTTTGTCATATGTTGATCCTTTGAACTTAGGTCTTCCATCTTTAAAATTGAGTATGCATTCCTCAAGAAGTTCATAGATCTTACTTTCGAGAAACACATAATCTTCTGTTGTATGACTAAAGTCACCGCGATAATATATACATGAAACCCTGGCACAATGCATAAAAAGATTAAAATAAGAGTATCATCTTGTGGGAGGTAGCCTTAAGAGTTTGTTTTGAACTAACAGGGGTAATAGATTAGAATATGACATTGAGATTAATGTCTTTATCCTTTTGCTACTCTTTTTGGCGTCCTCATCATGCATTACGGCATTCCTTACTTCCATTTCCCAAAATTTACCCCTTTGGAAATCATCATTGTTTCCATGTGCCATTACTTGTTTAGGCTTTTCTATAACCGCTTCAAATTTCTCAAGTGGGTCCAGAACAACATTCTCTACAAAAGAATTGTGATCTTGACAATTGTTTACATTTTTAATTTCCACCAGTACATGCAGGTCTGTTTCATTTACCTTATTCTTTTGTGTGACCTGATCTTCCCCTAATTCTATAGTGTTGATCGTGTTCAGAAAGTTGATATTTAAACCTTGATTTGCGGGCTCAAACTTCAATACTCTTGAATCTAAAAGACGATGCACCTTTCTTTTGAAACTGTTACAATTTTTAATGGAATGGCCTTGATTACCGGTATGGAAGTCACAATGGTCATTCTCTTTGAACCATCTCGAATACGAAGACGATTGGGGCTTAAAAAAATAATGAGCGACTAGACGAGCTTCTAGCAACTTTGAAAATAACTCCTGGTAGGTAAGAGAGATAAGGCTGTATTAAGGGTCTTTCGGTTTTTATCTTTTATTTTGAGAACTAGAAGCATGATTAGCCGACAACTGAAGAGGTTCTGAAACAGTAGAACCAAATTTTGATTTTGGGTTAGAGGGGGTGTTAATTCAGTCATTGGGGTATCTAACATCCTTGCCTCATTGTTGTTTTCTATAACTTCTCTGTTCTACAATTTTATCTCATTTGAATATTTCTTCATCGGCTGAGATAGGATTTTCATGATAGAGTCGTAGATTTTATCCAACATAAGATCAGTGGGACATTCTGAAATAGTGCGGGCTACCTCAAATTGGTTGATAATAGCTTGTTCTTTTTCAGGTACAATTCCTTCTTTCGCGAAGTAAAAAACCCCAATTCTCACTGGCATTTTCAATTTCCATCTCTATTGAATGATTTTCTGCCAAACCTTTTTCCTTGCAGTAGTCATCATACTCTTCAGCTCATTCAGTTTCTCTTTAAATTCCTCTTGAGATTCTTTCATGTGTGTCATCATTTCTCTCTGGATCCCGATCAGATATTCTTGAAGTTCCTCAAGCTTCTCTACTCTAGCCACTAAGTTTTCCATGATTTTGAAGTTGTACTGGTGAGATTATTTTCTTGTCTTTTCTGCTACCTCACTCTCAGAGGAATATCTTCTCTCAATTAGCAATGTGTTCAATGCAATGAATGTATTAATTTACAAAATAAAAGGTGTAAACAATGCTAAAATAAAAGCTTTATTAGAAAACAAAAATCAACGATGTTGTTATACAAGAATGAATGCACACATAGGTGTTGATTCGCAAGTAATCCTTAGAAAGACTTTCATTAGATGAAGAAGTCTGATTGCAAAAAGCAAAGATAACGCGTTTGCAGATAGCGTCTAGCTTCTATCCTTAAGACTTTGACTTCTTGAAGTTGGGTATTCACTTGGGATACCAGCTTCACCATATATCCCAGCTTATGAAAATTGTTCTACTTGGAAACTATCAATGCAGGCCCAGTAATTTCTGATACCTACTGTCATAATGTCTTATTTTTCGTTTGTATACGCTTGAACTATCCTTAGACTGTAGCATTATCGCTTTTGACGTTACAGAACCCTTTATATACATGAACGCCTTCTAAAATGGACCCCTCTTGAATCAACACCTATGTATGATATGATATGCAATGCAGATGCAAAAGAAAAAATAAAATAAAAACAACAGAGCAAATAAGTCAGTGCAATAGAATAATCAAAAAATAAAATGAATTGAATGATGAATAGTGAAGAAAATAAGCAGTTAAAATATACTGGGAATATAAACAAAGCAAAGCAAAACCTAAAAAATGGTGTTCTTAAATGGGCAGAGTACCGACGTGATCATAGGGTGTGATACTACGGCTCATTATATGCAGTTTGGGATCTAAAGGAATGGTACCTGAATTGTCGTTGGGATGTCGATTTGGGGAAATATGACCCTTATACCATAAAAAGGTGAAAACCCCACAGAATATAAGGACCGAATTCCAAGAGTGCATTACAACACTATACGGAGGTGAAAACCCCAGAAAGCGAAATAATCTCTCCCACTTAAGGGTTCTAAAGCTAAGATGACAGTTTATATCAAACAAAATTGAAAATTGAAAATTAAAAATTAAATTTAAATTTTCCTTAATAATTACAATGCGAACCCTGACTAAGGCCTAGCTCTTCTTTTTTGTTTTTGAAAACAAAAATTTGTGTCCCCAGCGGAGTCGTCATGCTGTAGCGACCTTTTCGTTCGGGCCTTTTCTTGGAGGCCCGTTCTTGGGATTAGAGCTTCGTGTTTTAAATAAAAAAATGGTAAAAAATAGAGTCGACATCGATCACTTGGATAAGGTAGACCGAACACTGAAAAGTCAACCAGAGATGGGTTCGGGAGTCGGTTACGAGTGGGGAAGGATTAGCACCCCCACTATGCTCAAAATTGGTACCTAAAGGTTCGCATTATTTTAATTAATGAAAATAAAAATTTGGTTTAATTTAATAATTAATTTCCGAGATGCATGTACGACAATTTAAATTTGCCTTTGTATCCATGACATTCAAAGGAGATGACATCTGAATGGCCGGGATGACACTCCTAACAGAATATCGGAACAATAAGGTCTAATACTATATGCAACAATTATTATGTAAAAGAATATATATATATAATAAAATATATATACAAAATAATAAAATAAAAAATAATATAAAAATTAGATAATTAAATATATCAGGAAATTTCAAAACTCGCCTCGATATCCATGATATTCAGAGGAGATGACACCCAGATGGTCGGGATAACACTTCTAATATAAATATCGGGACAAATAGGGTCAAAATACTATATACGATTCTTATAAAAAATAATTAATTTATAACATGAAAAGTAAATGAATATATATAAAGTAGAACAAAATAATATATAAATACTACTATAAAATATAGATATCTTACTATGTACATATCGATGCATATATATATATATATCATATAAGTAATAAACATAAAATAATAATAATAATATATAAATAATTTTATGTACATAATATAAATATACTATACATTATACACATAATATATGAATAATATATAAATACTCATATTAAATAATAATATTCATATAATAAATAAAAATGATAAAATAAATAAATAAAAAAGGATGTATCAAATATAATAATATAAATGAATAAAGGGACTGAAATTAAAGAAAGAAAAAAAGTGCAAAAATGACTAAAAATAAAAATTGGAGACAAAATTAAAATATTTACAAAACTCAGGGACTAGATGCGCAATTGTCCATTTAAAATCGATAAGATCCGTTTAGGGACCATTTAGAAGATTTCAAAACAATTAGGGACCACTAAAATAATTGTACCATGCGGTAGCCATATTTAAAAATAAATCTGGGACGGAAAGACTAACTGCGTAATTTACCTTTTCTAAATTCAGTTTAATTAAATTAGGGGACTAAATTGAAAATTAATTAAAATTCGCAGGGACCCCTAAAACAAATATACCATGAGGAATGACCAAAACCGAAATGTTCCCTTTTATTTTTTTACGCGGATCCTGAGAGCGGGTCGGGTCTATGATCGGGTATAAGCCAAAACGTCGCCGTTTTGGGACATAGTTCAGACTCCCAAAACGACGCCGTTTTAACAATCCTATATATAAGCATCTTAACTCAAAAATTTCATTATAACCGGTTTATAAAAAAATAACACCTAAAACACTCTCAACTTCCCCTGGCCGGCTAGGGTTGTTGCGTTGTCGTCGTCCGAGAACGGCGGTGGTCCGGCGGTGGAGCGCCGCCGTTGATGGCGGCCGAAGAGCTCAACCCCCTGAGGTGAATTTTTTAATTCTAATCTAGTATTTGTGGTTATTTTTCTCTAAATATATCTCAAAACCCGTAGATCTAGGTTTGATCGAAAATATATTTTCGAAATAATATTAAAAAAAACAGAACCGTTTTTACCTTTAGACTTGCTTGATTGAATTGAAACTGATGTGGCTCGAATGATTTTTTCCGAACTGTTTTTTTCTTTTTTTATTTCAAAAATCCTTCCCAAAATCTCTATTTTTATTGATTCTAGCCGTCTTTTTTACATATGATTTTGCTTGGGTATTTATAACCAAAATAAAAACATAAAAAATCTTACAACTTGAGCAACTTGTTCTTTTCAGATCTAACTTTCTGCTTATTTTTATTGTAGGTTGATGGACGGTGCAGCTTGTCAGGCGGCGGTGTCAAGCTCGGGCGGTGAAGGTTACCGATAGCTGTGACCGGCGCGTGCGATACACGCGCGGCAGTTGAAGAGGCATATAGAGGCGGCGGCTGGCAACATAGTTTAGGCATTAGGGGGTTTGATTACTAGGGTAGAGGGTAATTTGGGTATATGGGTTATTATTTATAACTGGGTATGGATCTAGGTTTGGGTCTATAATGGGTATTGTAAGGTTAATAGGCTAGTTGGGTTTTGTAATTGGGTTTGTAATATTTTTAAAATAGGCTCAATTTGGGTCTGGACCAGAATGGGTTACAACACCATGATTAATAATGATATACAAAAAAAAAATTAAATTTTTAGTTTTGATGGAGATTTTTAGTTCTTATTCACTAGTGTTAACCGCTAGATTAACTTAAAATTAAATTATGTTAATCTAATAACTATAAATCTTTTTACCGTTTGAGATTTCGGCTGACAATTATTTTATTCGTCGAAATTTTAGTTTTAATGATGACTGTAAATTTGAAAAATTAAAATTCTCTTAAGAAAGAGAAGATTTTAATGTCTAATGTATGATGTCGACATGTTTTAATGGGAGTTTACGACGATGATTGTAATGAAATTTTATAGGAAAAGCTTCGGTTCTTTCTTGATCAAATCCAGAAATGAAAAAAGGGAAATCTTTGCTCAATTTCACAGCTTTGATAAACAGCAAATGGAAAACCTTTTGAAACAAGAGTGGAAGAGAAAGAAACCTGACCTCAATGTTAAAGCGATGCAGTGAAAAAATGACAACGAATCCGAAATCCTGCCATCTCACGCAGATGTACTTAAAAAAAGAGAAGAATAGGAATTGTCACTTTAAAGCTACGAAGTGGAAAAGGCCTAAGCTTAAATGGAAGATTAAAAGATGTTTCAATTAGGAACGTAAAAAGCTGATTCCACCTGTAAAATTGGCTGAAATCAACTTGAGTCAGAACTGCTTATAATTTGAGGTGGTTGTGATTCAAAATCGATTCGAGTTCAAACTGGTGTTGACCTGAACTCGAGTTGGACTTGAAAATTTTATATCTAAACCCGACCTGCACCCGACCTGAAGCCGAATTGAATTAACTGATTAAAATCAAACTTTCATGTGTACAATTACATATTTACATTAAAATCAAAATTGTATGTGTATAATTTCTATTAAATCAAAGTTTATATGTAATAATAATAATAATGTCCGAATTGAATTAACTGATTAAACTTAGGATCTAATTGAGCTAAATTAAAACCTAGAAGCATAAGTCATGGACATAATTAAAATAATTCTAAAACTAAATGTGAAAGTTCAATTTAATCAATCTAAATTTGGACTCAATTGAATTAAATTAAAACCTAAAAATGAAAATTCAGGATTTAAATAAAAGACATCTAAAGTTGGAAGGGCTGAAAAATAATTGCTCCTAATCTAAAAGATCACGAATTCACGCGGCTCTTTCCCGCACCGCATCTTCTCATTTTAATTAAAAAAAAGTAAAAAGACAATTGGTAAAAAAAAAGTGAAATGACAGAATTTTGGAGAAAAATAAGTGACCTATTTTTAGGTTAAAGATTAATTACTCCTTAAGTCCTATTGTGTTTAAAATATTATATTTTACTTCTAATATTTACTTTTAAGTTTTAGTTTAATTCAATTTAGTTATAAGTATTTACATGGTTTGGACTTCGGATATAACAATTCTCTCCCCACGGTGATATTTAGTCATAAAAAATTTTTTTAGTTGAAATTGACCCTTATTTGTTTCTAATTTTTGTAATTTAGTCTAATAATTTTAATATAGTGATATTTTTGTTCATTTTAGTTCATAAGATTTACTTTTTTGCCAAAATTGACCCTATTTATTTCTATGGTAAAAATGTATAGTAAAATTGGTCATTGGACTCTCAAATTTCTCCACTTTTAAATTGTCAAATTAGTCCCTAATTTCGGTTTATGCTATATTTTATGGTAAAATTGTTAAATCGGTAATTGGACTCTCAAATTTCTCCACTTTCAAATTGTCAAAATGATCCCTAATTTCGGTTTTAGGCTTTTATGGTAAATTTGTAAAATTGGTCCTTAATTTTGGTTTATGGTTTAGGGCTTAATGTTAATGGTTTAGGGTTATGGTGTAGTTTATGATTATTGGTTTATTAGATTAATTTCTATGGCTTAAGGTTTATGGTTTAAGATTTAGTGTTTAGTATTAATGATTTATGATTTATGGTGTAGTTTAGGGTTATTGGTTTATTAGATTAATTTGTATGGTTTAAGGTTTAGAGTTTAACTTAGTGTATGAGATTATTTTAAGTGTTATATAGTCTATAGTCTATAATCTATATATAATATATCATATGTGATGATATTATTTTTAATTTATTACTATAGTCTATAGTATATGTCTCAATAGTCTATAGTTTATACTGATATGTGTAACGTGAATACTTCTCATAATTGTCACGTGATTATACTTTTTTAGGGGTTATAGTTTATAGGTTTATGTGGTTAGCTTAGGGTTTGGGATGAAACTTAAGGTTTAGTAGTTCAGTGTTCAATTAATTCCCTACAAATATTTATTTAACCGAAATTACTTCATTCACTGCCGAAATCCGCAGTGCATGAAGGTGGTGCATCTGCTTTATAGCACCACACAGAGCTTCCCCGCCATCTGATTTCAGTTTAGTGATTCCCAATTTCCTCAACCGCTTTAACCTTCTCAGTTCTCTACAGAAATGCACACCATTTTGCGATTGGAAGTCCACATAATAAAGCTTTTCTAATGACTCTAAGCTCCCAATAACACTGCCATTGATCCTTACGCCTTGGTCGGAGGAGTTGATATTGTAAGGATTATAACGATCAACCGAGTAAGCTACAAGATATTGCAACTTACACAGACCTCTAACCTCATCTGGTATCTCAACCACGAAAGAACCTTTCAAATCCAAAGTTAGCAGGTTATGCAATTTTCCTATGGACTTGGGAAGCATCTTTATTTTTGAATCTCTTAAGCATAGATATCTCAAATGCCACAAATTCCCTATCTCCTCGGGGAGGTACTCGAATGGGGCGTTTTCAAAATCTAGTTCCCTCAAAAGTTCGAAATTTGAAGACAATCTCTCAAACAGAGGTTCATGTAACTGTTGTAACTTGAAAAAGATAAGAGAATGAGTTTGAAAGTTACCACTTCTCCTTGACAAATCACATGCCCTGTTATTGTCTATCCAGAGATATCGAGCAGCACCGTTAGAATTTGCTTGTGAGGATTGAATCAAATTTAGTTCTTCTAACTTGGAAAGAATAACTTCGTGGATCAAATCATGCGCTCGACATGATCGAGCTCTACCAGTGGAGTCACTCCGTTCAACTTGAACTAAGCTTCTGTTAATTAGCCTAGTTAAGTATGCTTTGGAAGTTTCTTCCAATGTCATATTCTCCTTTACAAGACCCTCTGCAATCCATAACCGAATCAATTTCATGACTGGAATATGATGATTACGCGGAAACACACCGACATAAAAGAAACAAGATTTCAGGTAATGAGGCAAATCGTGGTAGCTGAAGGATAGGATTGTTTTGACATGTGCAAGATGTGAATTGCTCTTCAGTTGTTTACTGAGGTCATCGCACAACCTTGTCCGCTCGAAGACATCCTTGCCTTTGGTCGAAAGAAGCCCGCCTATTGCAACGATTGCGAGTGGCAGTCCATCGCACTTTCTAGCAATGTCGAAAGACAAACACTTTAAATTATCAGGACATTCCTTCTGTTGATCAAATCGGAAGGCTGTTCTGCACAAAAGTTCTTGAGCCATTTCTAGAGATAAATGTTGCAACTTATGAACACGAACAAGGCAAGACTGCTTGCAAAATTCTGCAACACTGAGGCTTCTTGTAGTGATTATAATTCGACTGCCATTGTTATTTTCTGGCAAAGCAGGTTGAATAACTTGCCAAAAGTGTTCATCCCAGACGTCATCAAGTACTATAACATACCTCTTGTATTGCAAGTATTCTCTGGATTTGCCAATCAGTTCCTCTGCGTCTGTTACATCGTTAATTCCAATGGGAGGGAGATCGTTCATTGCTTCATGGAATCGTCTGATCATGGTCCGAAGCCGCTCCACCAAGTTGTTTGATTGTGACGCTGTGATCCAAGCATGGCAATCAAAACGATCTTTAACGTCATCATAAACCTTCTTAGCAAGAGTGTCTTTCTGAGGCCTCCCATACCCACAAGTGAAATCACTGTGCGCATGGATTCCCCGTCATTCAATCTTCCGATCAGCTTGTCTCTAGAAGCCTGGATTCCCCCAAGTGCATCACTCTCGACGAAATGGAGGCCGGCTCGAGGGTCGACATGTCCTCTGCTTGATCCCCCTTGGTCATTGACATGGATGTCAAGTCTTCTTCTCTTGTTTCCAATCTCATGAACCGATCGTTTGAGGTCTTGTATCTTAGACACCATCTCACGCTCTTTCTTCAAACTCCTGATTCGGCCGGCTATCCTTTTAAGAAAAGCCTTGAAACCGTGTTGATCGCGGTGTTTGGCCGCACAGAGCATGTATTCATCGATGACATCCTCTATGCCATAAGCAGCTTCCCTTACATGCTTAACCCATGTCTTTATACCTTCATCGCTTTCTTCTGTGGCCGCCCTTGAATCTGCATCTCTTAAGAAAGAGGAAAGGAAGTCAAGCTCAAGCTTTATGTCTGCAACTTCCGTATGAAAATCTCTCAGCAGTTGCGCCTCTTCTTTCAGAAAAGAAATCAACCGCTCAAGCACTAATTTCACTGCTACCTCCGCCATTTCCACTGGAATTCAACGGGAAACGGAAGTTAAAGATGACACTAACAAGAACCAAAAGATCAACTCTGTATAAAAGAAATTAGGCAAAGTCCACATCATAATCGTCTTAACTTCATTTGCAAGAAACGATTTTTTAAATATTATTATTATTATTTTTAGAGCTATTAGGTTATATTTATAAATAATTTATAATAAGAAACTCCAATTAGGCTGTATTCATTTGATTTCAAAATAAAAATGAATGGATTAAAATAAAGAAACGATTTTTTAAAAATATTTTCCCCCTCGGTCAACCCTATTTGAAAGTTCATCCCACGTCAAAGAACATGACAACTGCAACAAATTTCATAAGTTCATAGATTCTTAATTTCATAGTCATAAATTAGTTAATCAAAATTTATCTTTTCAAAGCAGTGATCTTAAGATTTTTTTAACTAAAAAATATGGTTGAATGAATTGAAGATGACTCTAGTTTAATCTAAAGGTTGTTAAAGTGGAAACTTTTAGAATTAAAATTCGAGTCTTATTAGTACATAACTGAAAGGCATAATTATAAAAATACCCTAACATTTGACTGAATTATTATTTTTGGCCCTTATTTTTTTTTGAAGTAATTTAGCCCTTAACCTTTCATTTTTTCTCAAAATGGCCGCTCTGATCATAAAAACTGTTAATCAACCAACGGTAAATGGCTTGAAATGACGTGACGAACCTACATGACAATGCATGCCACAATAGTAGTTATGGGTGTTCAAAAATACCCAACCCGAATGACCCAGTTCGTTTACCCGCTAACTCGATTAAAAAAATTTGGGTAATCTTATAAAAAAATTCAACTCCTAGGTCAAGTACCCGGCCTGCTATTTCCCGGGTCGAGCCCGGGTAACAACTTAAATATTTTTATATTTTTATATTTTATAAATACATATTTTTATATTAAACTAATAAATACATATTTTTATAATTTATATTAAACTAATAATATATTTTTATATTTAAAAAATACATATTTTTATATTCGGGTACCCAATTACCCCATTTTGCCGGTACCCGACCAACATGGGCCGAGACACGGGCCGACCGAACTACTACCCGAAGACTCGAGTACCTAGTACTCAAATTTGAACACCCCTAATAACAGTGTAATATAGAAAAATATGTTGGCTTTACAGAATAATACATCAGTCAAAAGATAATTTTAAAAATTTGTTAGTTGAGTTATAAAAGTCATCGCTAATTTCTATGCCAAAGAATCATCATAAATAAATACATTTTCAAAAAGAAAAAAGGAATAAAAAGCAAAGGTTTGTAAAGGATCATCATAAATAAAACCAAACTGATATATTTATCAATCATCCACTACTGCAATAAAAAAATATATTATAGAAAAATGTATTTATTATAGAAAAATAATTCTTCCATCTCAGGATAATTAAAAAAATATTTTCTTAAGTATTTGGATATTATTAGTTGAGTTTTGATAATAAAAAATACTATATAATGTACTGAAATTATGATATTGAATTAAATAAATTAGTACACTATCCAATTATTTTACATTTTAACAGAACAATATGTGAATTTAAACATCAAATCAAATCGTGAAAAAATTAGATTAATTAGATTTTTGAATTAAATTCAAAAAATATATAAATATTTTTAAACTCGAATTAGAGCTTGATCGGAATTCGAGTTCAAGTAGATAAAAAAACCCTCGATGTTGCTTTTTCTAGGTGTGGAGTGGAATAATGAAGTAGAGCATAAAAGAAGTTGGGTGAGGGCAAACCCAAAGCTGAAATCAAAATGGTTTTACTTTAATTACGAGTTGTGCCATCATTCCCACTGTTTCACTTCTTTCTTTGCCTACTTGCTCCCAACAATATCTTCCTTTTATTCCATTTCCGCTTCTTTTGAAGCATGGTTTGGAGGGAAAAGTGGGGTCAACATATGCGCCATAGATTTGCTTCCACTTATTCGCTTACTATGACTATTTCTCAATACAAATACTTAAAAGTTAAAACTACGCAACTTCTTTAAATCTTCTAAATTAAAGATTCTTATGTGTTTACATATATACATAGGGATGGATAAGGGGAAGTTGCAAGCAGTTGTATCCTTAGAAATTTTAAAATTACACAATTTATATATTTTTTATTGATTATTTAATTTTACACATTTGAAATTTTGTAATTTCGTATTTTTAAAATTCTAATATAACTTATTTTTTTTTATCAAAACATGTATGATTTTTATTAAAGGGGAGAAATCATACAAGAGTATCATCGAGGCCTCATTAAAAATTTTCCTAGTCCTAAATTAGAGGAAAAGATTACCAACGACGACACTTGACAACATAAACTAGACCAAATAAAATAAACAAAAACCGAAACAAAAGCAACACCGCAGCCCCACGGCAGGACATACTTCCGAACACTAAACTCCCATCCTGTGTATCCAAACTCGCACATATACCAACTCCATCACATAGCACCCACATATCCAATCCGCAAAACAAATCACCAAATTCAAACATGCTGCCATGCTCCATACAGACAAGCAAATCATCATAGAATTACACGAAACCACGATGTACAATCCAACCCTCCCTTAGCCAACGTTATTCTCAAACCCCTAATCAAATTTCTCATCCCGCGAATTTGGGTTATACAATGAAAGAACCATGTATTGCAATCTCCCGCTCGCAACCATATGGCACGGTAACTTTGTCGCCATATCGACTCCCTATAACGATGCAACCTCCACAATTCTCCAAATAGACGACGACATTCTTCACAATTAAGCAATGAACCCCTACGTCTTCCACAAACTTGCCGAACTCAGTCATCCCTCGCAGCTCACACACATACCCTCGAACTTCATTCCAAGTTAAGACAATGTTAAAGTCCCCAGCCACACACCATGGCCCCAAATTGTCTAACAAAAAGTTACTAATCGAGTTCCATACACCAGTCTGAGCATCCCGATCACACGATGCATACACCACAACTATACCACAATCCCAATTCTCATGTACCCATATTCCCTTGATCACTACCAAATTCTGCAATACCCAAAATGATGCCAATTTAAACCTGGAGGCTTCCCAAATCACTACTATCCCACCCGATCGACCCACAGATGGAGAAAAGAGAAATTCAAAATTATCAGTGTGCCATACCTTACAAATATCATGAATCGAGAACTCTTCCCATTTGGTCTCTGTTTTTAAAAGATAATTTTAAAAAATTGTATAAAATATATTTTTTCTTATGACGTATCATTCTGTCAAGTCATTTTAAGTTGTTTATCGTCAGTTGACTAATAATTTTCATTCATAGAGAGGCTATTTAGACCCAAAATGAAACGTTGAGGGCTAATTGCTAAAAAAAGAATAGGGGCCAAAGTGACTATTCAGTCAAACGTTATGGGCATTTTTTGACATTATGCCTAACAAAAATGAATAGAAATCATTTCCCCTTTACGGTGCTTTTATTTATGCCTCCCCACTACAGATTTAGGTTTAAGGTTAGAGTTTAGGATTAGAGTTTAGAAATTTTGGAGTATGGTATATTTTTAGGGTTTAGGATTTTGAATTTAGGGTTAGAATTTATAATTTAATTTTTTAGCGTTAGTATAGAAAGGGGTGCCAAAAAGGATAGAGAATTTTTGTCCAAAAAAATGTAAGTTTCTGGTCTAAATTTTATTTTGATTTAAGTCCTATCATATGTGGACTCCGTCTAGTATATTTGTTTTCCAATCTTATCTTACTTAATAATGATTAAGTTTATTGATAATTATTCGAATAAATATTATGTGTATTTGTAACTATGTTTGTGATTGTAATCGTAAATTATAAATAACTCCTTAGAACAACCATTATGTTATGCTTAGATTTTGTAATCTAATTAAGCTTTCATGTCAATTTTTTAAATTATTTTAAATATAAAAATTAATATTTATTAAATATGATAAAAAAATTTAATGTCAAGTAGAATTTATTGTGATATAGTAATGATATTTATATTAATATTTTATATGTTTAAACTACGAGGTTTAAGTGAGAACTGCGATTGTCAAAGATTTGATTTACGTAAACTAATGGTCAGGGGTTTAATTAGTTTATTGAAAATAGAAAAACTTTTAAATTTACGACTAATGTTTATCCTTTTATAGACCAATTAAACGTAAAAGATTAGTCATATTATATACAAAAGCATCATAGTTCCGCACTCTCATGTACAAGTTAATCTCCATTTTATCCTTTAGGTTGAACCCAACTTGCAAATTCGTCCCCTAATATTTAATTGTCTTGCCAAATGATTATTTTATTGTTAAATATGTTAGCTGTTAGGTGTAGAATAAAATAAAATAAAATAAAATTATTCTGAATTAGGTGAAGGGTATCTTAATTTTTTATTTCTCCGGATAATGTTGAATTCTTCTTTCTTTGCATGATATAGAAGGGTTAATTGTTCCTTTGAGCCTTAAACTTGTAATCTCCTCCCACAATGGTCCTTGAACTTATAGTTATTTATATATGTTAGCTATTTTTTGTAAAAGGTGTTAATTAGCGGGTGATAATGTGACACTCTGAATTATGTCGTATCATTATTTCAGTTTAAAAAATATATAATTAAATTATATATAAAGTAATGCATAAATTAATAAATCATTAAAAATTTGGATTTTCAACACAATAATACAAATATGTATTTTTAGTTGATACAAGTATCGAGTGATTAAAGATAACAGACAGATTATGATAAACCTAAAAGTAATTAGGATTTTAACAAAGTACGTTCAAACTTGATATATGTTCCATAGCACCCTGTTCATGTAAACAAATTTATACTTTTACACGGTCACACGGTTCAAAATTACAGGGTGGGCCTATCTAGGACGTGGCTCATCTCAGGTCAAAAAGACAAAAATATATACTTTTATTAAAGTCTAAAAAATAAATTAGAAAAATTAGAATTTTTTTTATTATGTATATTTTTGGAACATATAATCATATTATTTTTAGTTGATATTCTATACTTAAATATTTTTTTAAACAATTTCTACCTAGTATGAGGGGAGGGAGAATTCACTCCTAATGGGTTTTCAACCAACAACCTAAGGATAAGGGAGGGTGTCAACCGAGAGTTTTAACCATTTACTCTAGAGATTGTGGACTTATTCTATACTTAAATTGAAAGCTATATATATATATATATGAGTTATGTTAATATATTTCTTATTTTATTTATATTAACTTACCCGATGATATTTTTCTAAATTTTTCACTATAATTTTATAAATAAATTTTAATCTTGTAAATAATTCAAAATCAACACAAAGAGAACCTTACAAAGAAATAAATACATATAGAACATCAGCATCACACCTGAACAAGAATCTTAATTTTCCATGATGAGAAAAACATAAAAAAATAAGCCTTGGAAAGCCTTAGTTTCACCAGAGGCGTGACTGAAGATGAGTAACCAAGTTCTTATCCAGCTGGAAACCTTTGGAAAGAACATCAGGATTAATGAGCGGATTTGATCCGAACACAGAATTTGCAATGGTTATAACACCTGGATTCTGGCTGCTAAGGCCAGTAAAGGCAACTGCATTAGTCTTCCCTATGTTGAAATGGAAGTGAATTAGACCAGCAGGGAAAACGAAAACATCTCCGGGGTGTAGCACTTTAGAGATGAGACGATTATCAGGATTGGATGTGACAAAGCCAACATAGAGCGTGCCTTGTAGGAGAAGTAGGATACCAGTGGCTCGATGGTGAATGAGAGGAGAGTTTAGGCCATAAGGTGCATAGTCAATTCGAGCCAAAGATACACCGAGAGTGTTAAGACCTGGTATTTGTTCAACATTGACAGAAGTGACTTTGGATCCTAGTCGATTAGTTGTGTTTCCAGGCACGTTGAGACCAGAAAAGAAGAAGTCTTCTGCTGTGACAAGCTTTGGGTCCTTGCAGAATTTCCCATTAACAAATACTGCATCATTTTTGGCGTCCTTGAGTGCTACACAGAAGTCCTGAAGAGGGCTAGGATCAGAGGCAGAGGCAAATGAGAAAGCCAGAGCGAAGAGAGAAATTGCTAAGAGGAATTGAACACCTTTCATTTCTAAGAGGCACAGGCAGCTTTTACTGAAGAAAACTTGAGTGAAGAAAGCTGCATATTTATAGTAGGATCAATCGAACCAGTCTTTGCTTGTTCATTATTTTATTAAAATTGTTTATCCTAAAAGTAGACGCAACGCTAGCCAAGTCTAGATTTCCTTTCCTAGGAGTGGGAAGCCGGCAATTAAGTTGACAAGGCTCGGTTGCCTCGGTCAATATTGAAATATTCTCAACTTCTTTCGTATGGAGTATTGCATTGGCACAAGCAGCGGAAGCTTATTCTCCTTAAAATTTTAAAATTGACAGAGTTATCCCATGTAAATATATTATTTTATGGAAATTTATTTAATGTATTGGCGGTGGAAATTTTGGTTTTCACAAGCGATTTAGCTTAGGAGTTTAAGGTTTAAGATTAAAGTTTAGGGATTTAGATTGTATGAGATAGAATTTGAGGTTTATGTTTAGTATTTAGGGTTTAAAATTTAGAGTTTATGGTTTAGTATTTAGGGATTTAATTTTTTTAGTCTTAGAATAGAGCTACCCTGGCCTGTAACGCTTAAAAAACATTTGTAATTACAGACTCTATATAGTACCACAAAATCATATTAAAAAACTTAGATTATAGACAAGAACCGGTAGCACTAACACTTAGATTTTAAAATTCAAAGACTTGTGATTCAACGTTGAATTAGGGGTGAATGTTTGATCGAATCGAGTCAAAAGATTTTTGAGTTATTCGAGTTGATGTACCATATTTTACAACTGAAACTTAATTTGAATTTTTTTTCATTTCAAGTTGAGTTTATTCGAGTCGAGTTTTGGAGTTCCTATACAAATTTAATTGTAATTATTTATCACGTTATAGTACGGTTTGATTCCAATTTAAACGACTTTCTCTAACCATAAGATATGCATATATATTTCTTCATATTATTTTTTACATGTATACATAAGAATTATAATGTTATTAAATAAAAAAATATTATCTAAACTTTTAAAATATATTTATAATATTATTTTTAAATAAGAAACTTTTGGGATAAAGTACTAATGGGAGCATAACTGAATCAATAATTTGATGTGAAGAAAAAATTTACAAAAAAATTCAATTGAATGATCAAATTGAATAAAATGCAACGTTAAAAGATTAAATTACAAAAAGAATATATTTTATTAAAAATAAAATTGAAGTTACATACATATTATATAATATTGGTGAATGGTGCGGTTTAATTTTGGAATAATATTCATGCAGGTATTGCATGGTCTTTGGGTAATGGCCGGTCTGTCCGTCCTCTTGATGATATTTGGATTCCATCCCTGGGGCCTCTACGCGGCCAAATGATCAACGTGGACGCTCTAGATATGGAGCTTTTCTTCTCGGACCTTCTTGACGACCAAGGCAATTGGGATATTGTCAAGTCCACAATTTTCACGCCATCTTTCATTCCGCACATTTTGAGCATAAAACGTCCCGATCCTTCTGTACAGCTGATGTTATCCTCCGTAGGAGTATTGTGTGGGCGCTGTATTATAAGGACAACTATAGCCCCGAACCGATGAATACAGTTTCGTCGCCGATGAGCTTCCAATGGTGTTGCCTTGATCCAGGTTGGTTTTGCTTGAACGTAGATGGGGCCGTTTCCACAATTATAGGGATGAGCTCTGTGGGTGGCTTGATTCGGGACAGCGATGGGAATTGGATACTTGGGTTTAACAAATTGATAGGTGTTGCATGCCCCCTTCAGACTGCATTGCCCTCAGGCCTCCATTTCACCTGGGACAATGGCTTTGAAGTGCTCCTGGTGCAAACTGATTTTCTTGAGGCAACCAAGCTCCTGAATGATCCGGAAACTACCTCAAGCTCTTACTCACTGGACCGTGCTATTGATAAACTTCGATGCAAGGCCTGCACGACTGAAATTATATGGATTTCCCGAGAAGGCAACATGGTAGTTGATGCTCTTGCTAAGTACGATATCTCCTCTCAGTTTAATATGATCTCTTATACTCACCACCATCAGTTTTGAGGCCTCTTCTAGATAGAGACATTCATGGTCCCATTATTGTAAGCCTAGTTAATTTCTAAGGCTCTTCATTTCCAATTCAAAAAAAATGCCAAATTAACAGAACCTTGAGTCTGCTACCTGGGATCATATTTAGGCCAACTTGTTGACGT
Organism: Hibiscus mutabilis; assembly: GCA_019671005.1. NCBI lineage: Eukaryota > Viridiplantae > Streptophyta > Magnoliopsida > Malvales > Malvaceae > Hibiscus > Hibiscus mutabilis. The sequence continues at coordinate 35,731,549 of CM033750.1, read as the reverse complement.
GTCTGGGCTTTGGACGTTGGTCTAAGTAACCTTGAGTCTTGGGTTTGGCTGAACAATTATCGATGAACTTGGTTTGATTTCTTTGGGAAACAAAGAAAATAAATCAAACCATGTCAGTTTAATATCGGATACAAGAACCATTAAATTTTTTTAGGGTAAGAGCCTATCACAGTACCTTGCTGCTGTTGTCTTCGCACGTCGCTCAAGCATTGTACTATTGCTCGGGCTTGGCGTACCCCAGACCCCACCCATTCCGAGTTTTGAAGTGTTTTTATGCCTATTGTCTGCTTGATTAATGTAAGTTGTAGGGTTGATTAATGTAAGTTTGTTGGGTAATCTTTCTGTTACTGTTTCTTAATGTTGCGGACGTGTATAGCTTGTTCTATCTAATGTATTTGTTTTGATGAAGTGTTCTAACAGACTCCTGCTGCTGCTCTTTGCTTTTGGCAATGTTATGTCTCTTCTAATAATAAAATCTATGCCTACTAATATTTGTCACCCACAAAAATTTCGAAAAAGTTGTTTTAATCCCCAAACCTTTATTATTTCTTTTGGTTTTCAAACTTTTAGATTTTTATAGAATTGAACTAATTGATAAAAAAATATCATGAAGTTTCTATACTTTTGTCAATATTAATGTCAGATTTGCTTTTACATGGAAATATTTGACATCAATTAGTATAAACATTCAAATTCCAATAAAAAAAACAATGATCATAAAAGAGTAAAAAGGGTAGTGGTCTTTAGGAGAATGAAGATTTAGTTCGATACAAATATTCATGCAAGAGAAAATCACCCAGCTTGTAGAGAAATTATTACATGGTCTCAGCTCACCGCGTCATCTATGGTCACATCCAATAAAATTCATTCAATTAGTGATATGTAGGAAAGAGGTGAAGATTCACCTTAAAAAAAAATAAGATAAAATATTTTTATTGAATGAAACTATGAATGACGTAGTGAATCAGGCCAACCTAATAATTTTTCTAGCTCGTAGATTTGGCAAAAAAATTCCTTTTCATACCGAAAGCAAACATTTGGAATTCCCTTCGCTTTCTAGTAATCTGGGCCTCCACTTGACAGTATCTTTCTGGCGAATTTCTTTGGCATGTCGTGAAATCCTAGATTTTAAGGCATTCCAAGTTGCCAATGTTGTTGGGAACCTCCTGAAACAGTGGACTAGGCCCTATTCCAAGCGTTTCCAAGCTTCTAACCGCTTTAACCTTCTCAATTCTTTGCCAAAGTGCTCACCATTTTGCGATTGGTAGTCCACATAATAAAGCTTTTCTAATGACTCTAAGCTCCCAATAACACTGCCATTGATCCTTACGCCTTGGTCGGAGTTGATATTGTAAGGATTATAACGATCAACCGAGTAAGCTACAAGATATTGCAACTTATACAGATATCTCATCTGGGATCTCAGCAACCAAAGAACCTTTCAAATCCAAACTTAGCAGGTTATGCAATTTTCCTATGGACTTGGGAAACATCTTTACTTTTGAATCTCTTAAAAAATGAAAAAATATTTTAAGACAAATAATATTTTTCTGAAAAATATATTTATTTTACTTAAAAAAACACAAAGGAGATGTACCCTAATAAATAGATTCATTTTCACTCGAAAGTTAAAAGAAATATATTATTTGATAAATTATAAGAAAACATATAAAATTACAGTAGTACAAGTTTGAATCTTGAAGACAACATTATTAAGATGAAGAGCCATAAATCTCGAATATGGATTATAAAATGAACATGCAATATATAAAATCACTGGTAACACATATGAGAAAAAAAGGACAATGCTACTTGTAAGGTGGGGGGCAATTACATTTTAGGTCCACATTGTTTTGAAACCATTGTAATTAAACTCTTGTCCCTCCCAAAAAAATTTAGTTTATTATTCTTTTAGGACACTATCATTTAGAATTAATAAAATTAAACTTTGACCCCTCATTTGTTTGGTTTAATTACTCTTTAAGTCCTTTCAATTTTAAAATTTGTAAAATTAAACCTAAATTCCCTTATTTTTAATGGTTTAATTACCTTTTAAGATCCTATTCGTTTCAAAGTTAATCGTCTACCCCTTATAGTTCAATCCTGATTTAATTACCTTTTAAACTCCCTTAATTTTAATAGTTTAATTACATTTTTAATGGTTTAAAGAGCAAAAGCAAATCTGAGGTATAGAATTTTGAGATCGCACTATCCCATAATTATTATGTCAATGAGAAAGTTGACATTCAACTGTTAGTCATGTTACAAACAAAACAAATTATTTATAGGTTTATTTTAATATAAATATTGACGCAAGCAAAAATCACCCAGCTTATAGCTTTCACGATGAAATCTTCGGACTGTAAAATAAAAACAAACATTTGAAATTCCCTTCACTTTACAGTAATCCGGACCTTCCCTTGGCAGCATCTTTCTGGCGAATTCCTTTGGCATATCGTAAAATTTTAGATTTTTAAGGTATTCTAAGTTGTCAATGTTGGTGGGAACCTCCTGCAACAGTGGACTAGGCCCTATTCCGAGCGTCTCCAAGCAAGGTAAACATCCTCTATCTATTATCAGTTTCTCCAAATTGTACAAAAAACGAAGTGCAAGGTGTTTCAGTTTTGGGAACTTTCCTTGTTCGAGGTGTAATTCTACTCCATCATAACCTTCACAAAGCCAGAACTCTAATAGCTTTGGCAAATCTCCAAGGATTTTAAGCGAATCATTTGATATTCTGGACCAGTGTAAACTAATTTTGACAAGGTTCTCCAGTTTAGAAATCCAACCAGGAAGCCTCATAAGTCGTCCGTGCAGGCGAAGACGATGAAGGGATGGAGGAGGATACATTGATTCCAGCTCAAGAACTTCGTCTTCACTCGCTGCTGAAATACGCAGTGCGTGAAGGTGGTGCATCTGTTTTATAGCACCACACAGAGCTTTCCCGCCATCTGATTTTAGTCTAGTGATTCCCAATTTCCTCAACCGCTTTAACCTTCTCAGTTCTCTACCAAAATGCTCACTATTGTGTGATACGAAGTCCACATAACAAAGCTTTTCTAAAGACTCTAAGCTCCCAATAACACTGTCATCGATCCTCACACCTTGGTCGGAGCTGATATTGTAAGGTTTATCACGATCAACCGAGTGAGCTCCAATATATTGCAACTTACATAGATCTCTAACCTCATCTGGGATCTCTACCACAAAAGAACCTTTCAAATCCAGAGTTAGCAGGTTATGCAATTTTCCTATGGACTTGGGAAGCATCTTTATTTTTGAATCTCTTAAGCTTAGATATCTCAAATGCCACAAATTCCCTATCTCCTCAGAGAGGTACTCGAATGGGGCGTTTTCAAAATCTAGTTCCCTCAAAAGTTTGAAATTTGAAAACAATCTCTCGAATAGAGGTTCATGTAACTGTTGTAACTTGAAAAAGATAACAGAATGAGTTTGAAAGTTACCACTTCTCCTTGACAAATCACATGCTCTGCTATTGTCGATCCAAAGATATCGAGCAGCACCGTTGGAACTTTCTTGTGAGGATTGAATCAAATTTAGTTCTTCTAATTTTGAAAGAAGAACTTCGTGGATCAAATCATGGGCTCGACATGATCTAGCCCTACCAGTGGAGTCACTCCTTTCAACTTTAACTAAGCTTCTGTTAATTAGCCTAGTTAAGTATGCATTCGCAGTTTCTTCCAATGTCATTTCCTGAGTCTCCTTTACAAGACCCTCTGCAATCCATAACCGAATCAGTTTCTTTACTGGAATGTGATGACTACGCGGAAATACGCCCACATATAAGAAACAAGATTTCAGGAAATGAGGCAAATCGTGATAGCTGAAGGATAGGATTGTTTTGACATGCGCAAGGTGTGGATTGCTCTTCAGTTGTTTACTGAGGTCATTGCACAACCTTGTCCACTCGAAGACATCCTTGCCTTTGGTTGAAAGAAGCCCACCTATGGCGACGACTGCGAGTGGCAATCCATCGCACCTTCTGGCAATGTCAAAAGACAAACTCTTTAAACTATCGGGACATTCCTTCTGTTGATCAAATCGGAAGGCTGTTCTGCACAAAAGCTCTTGAGACATTTCTAGAGATAAATGTTGCAACTTATGAACATGAACAAGGCAAGATTGCTTGCAAAATTCTGCAACACTGAGGCTTCTCGTAGTGATTACAATTCTACTGCCCTTGTTATTTTCTGGCAAAGCAGATTGAATTATTCGCCAAAACTCTTCTTGCCAGACGTCATCAAATACAACAACATACCTCTTGTATTGTAAATATTCTCTGGATTTGCCAATCAGTTCCTCTGCGTCTGTTACATCGTTAATTCCAATGGGAGGGAAATTGTTCACTGCTTCATGGAATCGTCTGATCATGGTCCGAAGCCGCTCCACAATGATGTTTGATTGTGAGACTGTGATCCAAGCATGGCAATCAAAACGGTCTTTAACGTCATCATATACCTTTTTAGCAAGAGTAGTCTTTCCGATTCCACCCATGCCCACAAGTGAAATTATTGTGCGCATGGATTCTCCGCCATTCAATCTTCCGATCAGCTCGTCTCTCGAAGCTTCGATTCCCACAAGTGCATCACTCTCGACGAAATGGAGGCCGGCTCGAGGGTCGACATGTCCTCTGCTAGATCCCCCTTGCTCACTGACATGGATGTCAAGTCTTCTTCTCTTTTCTCCAATCTCATGAACCGATCGTTTGAGGTCTTGTATCTTAGACATCATCTCACGCTCTTTCTTCAAACTCCGGATGTTGCTGGCTATCCTTTTCAGAAATGCCTTGAAACCGTGTTGGTCGAGGTGTTTGGCCGCACAGAGCATGTATTCATCGATGACATCCTCTATGCCGTAAGCAGCTTCCCTTACATGCTTAACCCATGTCTTTACGCTTCCTTCAGTGGCGGCCCTAGCATCTGCATCTCTTAAGAAAGAGGAAAGGAAGTCAAGCTCAAGCTTTATGTCTGCAACTTCCGTATGAAAATCTCCCAGCAGTTGCGCCTCTTCTTTCAGAAAAGAAATCAACCGTTCAAGCACTAAGTTCACAGCTACCTCCGCCATTTCCACTAGAATTCAATGGGAAACGGAATTTAAAGATAACCCTAACAAGAACTAGAAGATCCAACCCTGTGTAAAAGAAATTAGGGTTTGTTTGTTTTTTTTCTCCTTCTTAAAAGCACTTAAAAAGTCTTTTATTTAAAATTTGTTGTTTTAGTTGCTTTTAAAAGTATTTTTTCAGCCAAATCAAAATTAAATTTTATAATTTTTATGGTAAAAAAGTTGGTTTAAAAATAAAATATTTTTTTATTTTTTATTATTTAATTATAATTAATTGTTAAATTAATGTTTATACATGCATAATTATAATATATATTATAATATTTATATTGAGAATAAAGTTATTTTATTTTAAATTTATTATTGTTATGTTCGTATATAATCTAGAATATAGTTTATATTTTAAATTAATTTTTTTATTATAATTTAAGTTAATTTATTTTATACATCATAATATTAATGAATTTGAACATCACATAAATTCACTTATTTACTTTACAATATCATGTCTACTTTTACCGCCACACTTTTAAAAGCAATACAAAAATGAGCCTTAGGCAAAGGCCATATCATAGTCGTCTTTCTATCACTTTTATTAGTAGGAGTAGAAGTAGAAGTAGCAGTGCTAGTAGGTTAAATTCATAAATAATTTATAATAAAAAACTCCAATTAGGTTATATTCATTTGATTTCAAAATAAAAAATGAATTTAAGTTAGACTTTATAATTTAATTTTTATTGTTAATGCATAAAAAGGACATCCAAATAAAACAGAGGATTTTGTCCAAATAAAATGTAAATTTTTGGTCTAGATTTTAGTTTGATTTAAATCTTATCATATATGGACTCCATCTAGTATATTTTGTTTACAAGTCTTATCTTACTTAATAATAATTAATTTTATTGATAATTATTTGAATATATATTATGCGTATTTGTAATTGTGTTTGTGATTGTAATCGTAAATTATAAATAACACTTTGTAGCAACCTTTTCGAAATCGCTAAAAGTAAAAATAATTTGATTTACATTTTTGTTTTTTGTTTTGATATATTTTGTTGATTTTTGAAATTTTTTTTGAAATTTAGAATTTTTAGGGATATTTTTGAAAAGTTTTGAAAATTGGGGATTTTTGTTTTGGAAATTCGAATATTTTTTTTTGAAAAATAAAATACTGGAGTCACCACCGATCATTTTTAAAGGTAGATCGGACACCGAAAATAAAACCAGAGATTCTTTTGAAAAATGGGTCCGAGAGTTAGTTACGGATGGGAAAAAATTAGCACCCTCACACCGCCCTAAAATTTGTGAGTTCAAATTTTAAATTAATTTAAAATCCGTTTAAAAATGCAAGTAAATTTTAAAGCCTCGTTATTCGAGAATAAACGAAAAGACCACCACAACTATGACTGGTATTGACCATGTTTACTATCGAATAAAAGGGCACCGCATTAACAGTTAAATAAGCTAAATGCGAGAAATAAAGCAAATAAATATATGCGAAATAAAAGCAATAAAAGGGAAATAAATAGAAAATCCGGAAAAAGGACCGGATCGAACAAGATAAAAGAAATATCCGGAAGAAGGACCGGATCGAACAAGATAAAAAGGCATAAAATAAAGAGCGTAAATTAAATGCGATAATTTAAATGCGGGAAAATTAAAATACGGGAAATTAAAAGCAGGAAAATTAAAGGTGGAAATTAAAAAGTTAGATGTTAGATGTTAAGCGTTAATCAAATCAAACGTGTCATGAATAATACGGATCATACTCTGTTGTAAGTCACCGAAGGCCGAAGGTAAAACATAATTGAACAAAATTAAAGGTGCATAAAATAAATTAAAACTGGAATAAGGACCAGTTTGAAATAATACAGAATAAGATACAACAAATAAAAGATAAAATAAGACTGAAATACAAAATATTATAAAGTTAGAGGGCTAAGACAGTAATAAACCACCTAAAAATAAAAATGAATTAAAAATTTTAAAAAAGCCGGATTTAAGGGGCACAAACCCCAAAACTTGCATCGAATCAAAAATGTGGAAAAAGATTAATTTTAATAGGCTTAACTACAAAATAAGTGCCTAAACTATACCCGTTTTTTGTTTTAGGTGCCTAAACTATTTTTTGGCTGAAATAGGTGCCTAACGTTTGTTGTCGTAACCGTTTTAAGGTTCCTGGATAACAGACGTTATAAAAAGTTTCACTATCCAATGATAACGCGACACGTGGCGGGGTTTTTAATTTTCAAATTTTTTTAATATTCAAAAAACTTAAAATAAAAAAATCAAATGAAAACCCAAAAATAACCCTCATTATTTTTACCCAAAGTAAAACTTCATAAATTACTTTTATTCCTTCTTTGAACTCTTCCCCCTCTCTTCCCAGATCTAATCATTCTAGGGTTTCATTTAATCCAATTAACGACCTGATAATTTGTCGAAGATGCCGACGGAGAGTTCAAAATCTCATAGCGATTCAAGGGTTGTGCGTTGTTATTGCGGACTTAGAGCTCCCATTTGCAGTTCAAAATAGGTCTTGGAGCAAAGGAAAAAAATTCTATGGATGTTCACAAATGAGAGAGGTAAATTTTTTCTGTAAACTTTGTTTATCATTTAGAAATTGTTAACTGTAATATGATTTTTTTGAAAATAGCAAGTAGTTAGAATTGTGGTATTTCATTATATTTTGTTCATAATTGCGGGCATTTAGAAATCGTAAGTTTTTTCTGTTTTCATTGCTAATTTAAAAATAACAATTAAAATTATGGGTATTTCAAACTTTTATTTCAATTTTTTTTGTTTTCATTGCTGATTTTATTTCAAACTTCTTTTTATAATTGTGGATATAAAAAATAGTTGATTTTTTGTTTTTGTTGCTAATTTGTAAATAGGTAATAGTTGGAGTTGTGGGTATTTCAGTTGATAATTTGGTTTAGAATTTATTTAGTGCATGTTAATGATAATGTGTTTGATTTGAAATTTTTTTTCCGGAACCGTTGTGATTTTTTTCAGTGGCTTGACAAGGAAGAAGGAAATGAATATGTAGTTGAAGATTTGAGAGTTCAACTTAAAATGTTGATGGCCGAGAATAACAAAATCAAATCCAAAAACACTGAATTGGAAGAATTTGTCAAGATGGATGAAGTCCAAAGGCTTAGAACAATAGTAGAGGATCAAAAAGAGAAAATAAGATTGTATGAAGTTAAATTGGCAGAAAGAATGAATGATTTATTACTCTATAAAATAGTTTTTTTTACTTCATGGATAATGTACTTATTAATAAAATTTGGTCTTTAAAGAGAATGTATTTGTTAGTTGTAATAGACTAAATACAAAATATTGCTATCAAATGTTATGAAACCTTGATCAAATGTTATAATGATGCTTATTTATGTATAAGTATTATGAGTGAGTTGTATCTCTATTTTTTTTAGTTAGTATAAAAATAGTTCTGATTCAACTAAAAATAATTTGTGAATAAAACCTTGTTTGACCAAATTTCATATTGCGGTAACCTTGAGTAACGGGGAAAAAGAAAAAAATCACAGAAAAAAATAATATGCTGTAGAAAGTCCATAAACACAAAATGAGCATGGTAAAATAAAATTATCCTAACAAAAGGCATTAAAAAGGCATATTAATTCATAAGCAATCTGTTTGATACACAAAAATGGAAGACTTACAATAGTTGTCTCAACCCATAACAAAACATTTCTAACAAGTTTCAACCTATAACAAAATATTTTTAACCATAATATGTTTAGAAGAAACAACCACCCAAAACACAAAATGAACGTTCATACCACAACAGAATCAGAACCAACTTGTTTGATACAGAAATGAACTTTTAAGGCTTCTAAGCAGTAAGTTCATAGCAAGAAACTAAACTTTAAAGTTTCTATATGGTGGGTTTTTTAGGTAGAGGCCTTCTTATGTTCATCTTTGGAACCCTTATCTGTAGAGGCTTAGAGACAGTTGAAAGAGGTTGAGAACATGTTGTAGGAGGGTGAAAAGATACAGAAGCTGGCTGTGATATAGTAGCTGGCTGAATAGATGTTGTAGAAGGTGGCTGACAGGTCTTAGTGTGAGGTTGACAAAGCAACATCTGAGTTGACCTTCGAGACTTGTTAATATCGAAGGAAAGATTTATAAATTAGCAATTAAGACAATGTTTTATTCTACTTTATAAAACAAACTTACATTTGAATTTTGTAGCCCTGTTGTCTCATATGTGTAAATTCCTAAGCCTTGCATAATTCCTCTTGGCCCATGTTATATAATGTTGTCTCTAAAATCTGTACCAACTCCTAGAGTCCTATTTGTCGTTATCCTCCATTTAGGTGTACAGATTCTTGATTGAGCTCTAGCTGGAGCAAATGGTGTTGGCATTGGTGCATGTGGCATTGCTGCAGTAGGTGTTGACATTGGTGGTGCTGGCATTGGTTCAGTATGTGCTGACATTGGTGGTGCTGGCACTGGTTCAGTATGTGCTGACATTGGTGGTGCTGTCATTGGTTCAGTATGTGTTGACATTGGTGGAGGAGAAGAATGAGTTTGGGCAGCTTCATTCTCAACCTGTCAATTACAATAAATATTAGTTAATAACTAATAAAATATACGAGATATATATGTCAAACAAAAAATAATTATTTAATTAACTACTTACATTGGTTTGTTTTTTGGTTGGACACGTTCTTATATTATGTCCAACAAGACCACATTGTCTACAACTAAGCTTTGATCATTTCTTCCCCGGCTTACTTCGACTATGCACTTCACATTCCTCTCTTTTTCTTTTATGCTTTGGCCTTCCAGGTAATTTTCTTTTCAATGGTGGATCAAGGCTGCCCATTTGAGTGTCTTTCCAAAAAAATTTACTGGAATGGTTGGCGTGACAACATTGTACAACTCATGGTATACATGCTTTTTATAGGCATCAAGTACATAATTTTCTAAGCTTTCTTCCCTATAAAGTATGACGCACACAGCATGAGGACATGGAATACCTGTTGAATCCCACACTCTACATGTGCAACTCCGGCCCCTAACATCGACAACAAATGTATCTTGATGAGCCGTGACCTCATAACCTTCATCACCATTCCAAGTGACATGGCAAAAAGCACTACTAACTTTATATTCTTCTAATTTTTCTCAATTCTGGGACACAACTCACCTTTCCAGCTAAGTGATTTTCTTTTGTGTTCTACTACCCTATTCATAACATAATGTCTGATATCCTCAAATAATGAGATGACAAACTTAAATCTAGCCTCTATGATGGTAGAATTAAATGCCTTTGAAAAGTTATTGTCGATTGTATCACATTTGGACCTACTAGAGAAGAATGCTTTAGACCAATGCTTAGGGTCTTTTAACATAAGATCATTGAATGCTTTTGATTTTAACTCACCAATTCTTGAAGCATATCGATTAAATTGAGGTTGAGTTGTAGCTTTGCAACATGACCAAAACAACAAGTGAAGGTCACCACCTTTATGCGCGCTCTTCCAATTGGAATACATATGCCTAGCACAAAATCTGTGCTCCACTTTCGGTAAGCAAAGAGGAACCTCTTTCAACAATCCCTTAATAATCACAGAAAAACAAATCAAAGTCGGCTACATAAAAATAATAGTTTATAAATAAAATAAAAGAAATTATTAATGTATTTACCTTCTGCATATCACTTATCAAAATGAACTTTCGACCATCTCCTATGTCCAAATCAGCCTGAATTTTTTTAAAAAACCATGTCCATGTATCTCTATTTTCCACCTCAAATACTGCCCAAGCTATTGAAAAATTCTTGTTGTTGCTATCTCTACCCACAACAGAGAGAATTTCACCTTTCAAAGACCCTTTCAAATAACATCCATCCAATGAAATAACTGGTCTACAAAACTTCTTAAACCTTTCCTTAAGAGCACCAAAGCATACCATAAGATCAAAGGTACCATTTGGATCAGCACTTCTCAAAGCAAACGCATAGTCAAACAATCTATTAAATTAATGCACAACACTACCTCTTATCTTTTCCAAACTCCATTTTTTTAGCTTTCCAGCAACAATGTTTCTTTATATCCACTTTTAACTCCTCCTTAGCAAGTCTTTTAATCTCTGACAGCTTTAACTTAGGAACAATTCTTATCCTACTAAGAAAATGTTTTCCTACCAACTTAAAATCTGCTATTTTGTTCTTAAAATTTGAAGAACATTGGTGGTCAACCACTAATGTCTTAATCTTGAAGCAACCGTCAAATTTATCCCAAGATGCATGTATGACAAAAGGACACCCATTTATCTTGCACACAACCTTGATCTTTTCTTTTCTGTTTATACATACTTGAAATCAAACATGTGAGCTACTGCATAAGCATACAATGCATCCTTCAACTGTTGTTGAGATTTAAAAATCATTCCCAACTCAAATCTGGGTTCAATAGTTGACTCATCAAAAAAATCTTACTAGACTTTTTACAAACAGAATCACCATCTGAATCGATCTAAAAGCTACCAACATTTGAGGAGTCTAAATATTCAGTATCTTCACCACTACCCTAAACATCAATTGCGAGATCTGTATTTTTTTCCTAAAGAGGTTTATATTATTGGCTCTAACAGCAGGTTGTAAGTCTTCTGCAGTTCTATTTGACATGTTTCTGGCCACTACCTTGAAATTATTTTTAATTGAAATTATTTCCTCCTCCTCATCATCAGATACCACATGCTCCCCATCTACCCATTATGACCCATTATTTTCAACATCTGTCTCATAATTATCTTCATCTACTATCCTATCAATCCAACTGAAATTTAAACCTTGGGATACATCACCAACACCTTCACCACCTAGATCAAGGTCATTAGGTTCACTTCCAGCATCTACATCACCTTCATCAAGGATATTAGGTCCACTCACAACATCTTCATCAACTTGATTAAGGACATTAAGCCCACTCTCAATATCTACATTACCTTGATCAAAGACATTAGGTTCATTCCTAGCATCTTTTAAAGTCATTTTCTTAAAGTGAGTCACTGAACAAAAAATAAATTTATTTAATAAGAATATTAAGTACTTAAGTCTTCCAAATAGCAGTTTATCATAGCAAATATCTCTTCTTATGTATCTTTCAAAAACAACAATTAAAAGCTTAGTAAAAAAAAGCACAATTAAAAGGAGACTGTAAGCCAAAACTGTAACCCCGCCACTTTTAGCTAGAGATATACAAAGCAATAACCCCACCAATTTAAAACAAACAGTAACTCAAAACAATTGACATTTGCTTTTGTCTCACATACATCACTACACTACTTTCAATTAAAAATAATTTCAGTACTCTACTTTTGTCTCATATATATTATTCAATCCACTACTCCACTACTTTCAAAAAATACATATGCAATACAGAAATATATATATATTTACCTTCACTATTCTTGGGTGAATGAAGAATTAACAGTGACAAATAACTTCTACTTTTTGTCTGGACGTCAATACACACCCTGTCGAAATCAGTACATTAGATTTTCATTAGAAATTAAAACTCTTGTAACTGACAACTCAAACATTCCTTTTATTTTGGAATTACCTTTCAACTCTTCTTCAGTGATTCTTATTCTTCATACAAATACAAATCAAGTTTCGATTATCTTTTCGAAAATGATGGGGTTTTGAAAATAAAGTAAAAACAAACACTTCTGATTACTTTGGGGTAACGATTTTGTAAGTTAAAAACCCTAAATCCATTAGAGGAAATTTCTCAAGAACATTTCGTTTAGATTTGAGAAGAGAGAGAGAAGAGTTCAGAGAATGAATAAAGTAATTTCTGAAGTTTTACTTTGGGTGAAAATAATGAGGGTTATTTTTGGGTTTTCATTTAAACTTTTTATTTTAAGTTTTCTGAATATTAAAAAATTTTGAAAATTAAAAACCCAGCTACCTGTCGCGTTATCATTGGATAGTGGAACTTTTTATAACGTCAGTTACCGAAGAACCTTAAAACGGTTACGAAAACAAACGTTAGGCACATATTTCAGCCAAAAAATAGTTTAGGCACCTAAAATAAAAAACGGGTATGGTTTAAGTACTTATTTTGTAGTTAAGCCATTTTAATATATATTATAATATGTAAAAGGTAAATAAAAAAATAAATCGGGATTAAAGGGGCACGAATCCCAAAATATGCATTGAATCAAAAATAAGAAAAAAAATATTAATATATATATATATTATAAGAAAAATGGTAAAAAAAAGGCAGCGGGGAGGGGATGAAAAAAGCAACGGCACACTTACGCAAAAATATGTATATTTTGTCATATTCTTTTGTTGTCGTAAATAAGGAAATGTTCACCTTAGACATTTTTTTATTAAATTTTAAATTAAAAATCGATTTTTTTGTTTTCTTGCAGCGACAACACTCAATCAATGCGGTAACAATTTTGAGCGTTGTGGGGTGCTAATCTTTTCTCACGTATAACCGACTCCCGAACCCAAACATTTTGAATCTCTGGTTAAATTTTAACGGTATCCGGAATACCAAAGTGGCTGGTGGCGACTCCATCCTCCGTTTTTTAAATCTTTACGGTATTATATTAGGAGTGTCATCTTAGTCTCCGAATGTCATCTCCTTTCATTCCGTACATAAAATATTTTTATCGATTATTATTTTTCAAAAAAAAAACGTTTACGACGAAGAGTAAAAAGGGTAGCGGTCTTTAGGAGCATGAAGATTTAGTTCAATACAAATATTCATGCAAGCGAAAATCACCCAGCTTGTAGGTTTGGAAATAAATTCCTCGAGTTTCATACCGAAAACAAACATTTGGAATTTCCTCCACTTTCCAGTAATCTGGGCCTCCACTTGGCAGTATCTTTCTGGCGAATTCCTTCGGCATGTCGTGAAATCCTAGATTTTTAAGGCATTCCAAGTTGCCAATGTTGTTGGGAACCTCCAGCAACAGTGGGCTGGGCCCTATTCCAAGCGTCTCCAAGCATGGTAAACATCCTCTATCTATTACCACTTTCTTCAACTTGAACAAACAACGAAGTTCAAGTAATTTCAGTTTTTGGAACTTTCCTTGTTCGAAGTGCAATTCAACCCCGTCATAACCTTCAAAAAGCCAGAACTCTAATAGCTTTGGCAAATCTCCAAGGATTTTAAGCGAATCATCTGATATTCTAGACCAGTGTAAACTAATTTTGACAAGGTTCTCCATTTCAGAAATCCAACCAGGCAGCGTCATTAGGCGCCCGTGCAGGCGAAGACGATGAAGGAGGAGACATTGATTCCAGTTCAAGAACGTCGTCTTCTCTCACTGCTGAAATGCGCAGTGCATGAAGATGGTGCATCTGGTTTATTGTATTATATATATATATAAAGTTGAGGGACTCGACTCGAAGTTAAAAATCGATCCACCAATTACTAAAAATTTGGAGCTACTCGAATTTTCATTTTACAATTTAAATTTTATTTGAATTTTTGTAATCGAGTCGAGTTTATGAAATTTCAAATCGAGTTTAGTTTTTTTAATCGAATTTTGCTCACCTCTATTATATCTAGCTTTTTTTTATAAAGTATATTGATTAGCAACATTTTCTTTCTTTATGTAGGTAGGTAGTTAAATATTTTATAAAAAAACTTTAAATTAAAGATTAATATTTGATTTTGATTGAGATCTACTAATTGGCATGGTGACTAAGATACTTATATTATCTTATCTTATATAAATTCAAATCCTGGCATAAAAATGTAATACATCTTTATTTAATAAAAAAATATTTAATTTTGATTACTTATATTAAGATTTTTTTTAATAATCGGTATAAATCTAAGATGTCAATTCATCTTACTGAAAATGAATGAAATTAATATTAGTATAGTCAAATGGGTGACGAAATCGACTACTTAATTTGATATATTTTAATCATAATAATAATAATAACAACTTTTCCTTAAAAAATAATAGTCAGTGACAGAATTTGAAGAGAGAGCTTGTAAGAGTTAATTTAAGATTTAAAAAATTAGAGATTTAAATTGAAATTTAAAAAAAATTGAAGGGGTTTATATACAATTTTTCAAAAAAAAGGTGTCTAACTAAAATTTTTGAAATTGTTAGACATAGTAAAACGTTTTAAAAATTATGAGAGGTATTTAATTAAAAAAACTGAAACTTAATTTGAATTTTTAAAATTTTTATGGGGACACATTATTTTTAGGCTAAAGGGTCAAATTTATCTATGTAGTAAACTCAAACCAGCAATGTTGCCCCTACTTTATTTTTTATCAATTTTGCCTTCGAAGTCATTCAATTGCAACAATTTTGTCCCTTGACTGACGTTGACCGTTAAAGTGTTGATGTGGTAGTTAACGGTGCTCACATGACAGTCCACAATGCTGACGTGGCAATAAACATATGATGATGTGACAGAGGGGCTGAAATTGATTTTTATTAACTGACTTCGAGAGCATAATTGATTATTTTGTCGAGTTCAGGGACATAATTGATTTTAATTGAATGTTCGATAACTTATTTAATATTTAAACTAAAAATGAGAATTTAAGAAATTATTAAAATTTTAAAATATTAAAAATAGTAAATAATTTGTTTAAAATTCAAATTAATTTAATTGATTTATTTAGTTTTTGAATAAAATTGGATAAATAATTTGTTTTTCGAGCTGAACTTTTACAAACAGAATATATAAAAAATCGATTAACGAATTTGTGAAAATATCCTTTGGGTCCCTAAAAACTTTAAAAAATAAGAAAAGGGAAAACTCTCACAAAAAATCAAAATATTCTTTAATTTTTAAAAAAACCATAAACTTAATAAAAAATAAAATATTTAAAAAATTATTAAAAATAAAAAGTAATATAAAAATTAAAATGTATTAGAAATTATAAAATGATAAAATATAAATATAAAAAGTCTTAGTGTAACCAAAAATAGTCGAATACTCTTTCGATGGTTTTTAAAAAAAATTTACTTTTTTATTTTTTATATTTATAACTTCGATATTTTTACTTTTATGTTTTTTACTTAATTTTTTAAATTTATTACAGTGTTTTTATATTTAATATTTTATGATCATTTAAATATTTTTAAAATTTTAATAATTTCTTATTTTTACCTTAATATTAAATAAGTTATTGAACATTCAATTAAAATCAATTATGCCCTTGAACTCCGTAAAATAATTAATTATGCCCTCGAAGTTGGTTAAAAAAATCAATTCAAGCCTTTTGTCACATCATCGTCACATGTGTACTGCCACGTCAGCACAGTAGATGGCCATGTCAGCAGTTTAATAGTCAACGTCGGTCAAGGGACAAAATTAATACGATTGAATAATCAAGGGCAAAATCAATGCAAAAAAGTAGGGACAATATTGCTGATTTGAGTTTATTACGGTGAAAATTTTGACCTTAGAATTAGTCGATAACATAGATAAATTCACATACACTTACAAACTATGTTGTTCGAACTCCTATCACCTAGGAGGAACAACATCATCGTTGATCAATGAATTCCTTAGTCGAAATCAAGTTGCGTATGCTTGCAAATTCGTCCTCTACTTTTATTATGTTCGCCCTCTAATATTTTTTATAGTCTTAAGGTGATTGAAAGGTATATGTTCATACTACTTTTTTGTTAACCCTTTAATAACGTACATACATATTGCAGATAAAATTATTCGAACCCAAAATTTCTAAAACGAACATTATACTCTTTTGTACTAACACCATGTGTTAGGTTCTTATTCCTCTAATATTTAATTACCCTCTCAAATGGTTATTTTATTGTTAATACGTCAGTTGTTAGGGGTGAAATAAAAAAAACATATTCTGAATTTTTTTTAAGCGAGACAGTTTTCTTTCCCAGTATTGAACGGGATCTGTCTTTGACAAAAAGAATAGATCACTTAAATTTATGAGAAATTATAATTGAGCTCATTTGAAAAACCTATTTTTAATAAAAGAAATTATAATTGAGAAAGATTCTTAAAAAAATCTATATTTTTAAAATAAAATTTGAAGTTGTTATCAGTCACTTGGATAAGATAAACCGGATCTCAAAAAAATAAAACTAATGATTTTAAAAAAAATTCGGGAGTCAGTTAAATATAAGAAAGGATTTACACCCCACCACGCCCGAAAAATGATACCTAAGGGTTCGTAACGCACTTACCAATAAAAATTGAAATTCAATTTAATTACTAATCCCTAAAAATGCATAGATAGTCATACGATTCAAATATAAAAATATCATAATTTACAGTAACAAAAAGAGATTGACACCCAAAAACTCGGGATGACACTCTTATTAAGATACCGAAATATTGAGAACTAAAATTAATGCAACAATATAAATATATGCATGAACAATTTAATATAAACAAAAAAATAATAAAAAGTAAATAAAAAATTAAAAAATAATTAAATCACCCATCATTAAAAAGGCTTAAACATATTAATAAAGAAACTAGAGCACAATTCACATCACTTGCATTAATAATAAGAAGAAGAATACCACCAAAATCAATCATATATACAAAAAGCTTTTGCTTCTTCACGGGCAACGAAATGTGAGGGTATCTCACCATCGCAGCGCCACCTTGTAGCCCAGTTGGTCGCCGTTACTGACGGCCGTTCCACTCCAATTCTTACCAGCAACCTCTCTTCGTCGTCCTGACCGTGGATTTGAGGTCCATTTCACCGGAATCCGCTTCAAATGCCACGAATAGGGGTAAGAACGTTTCAACTTCTCCCCCTCGGATCTCCTCGGTCTGCCGTTAGATCGAGCCGAAACCAAACTATGTTACTCCTCTTCCAAATGCGCCTCAACTGACCGTTGGGATCGTCCATCGGAGGCTCCGGTCACCGGAAATCACCCTGGCCGGGAATGGGTAAGTGTCTTTCCACCATTTTTTTCTTCTTATTTCTGACTGTTGTATGTGGGTTGCTGATTCGGGTTCTTTGCAGTGGGTTTTGTGTATTGAAATGGAAGGTTTGGTAGTGGTTTATGGGTATGGTTTTTGGTTAAGGAGGCAGTTAGCAAGGGTTGATGGTGAGGGAGTGGTGTTTTTGATGTTGAAATGGTGAAGCTCGGTTGAGTGGAGAAAATGAGAAAGAATGGTAAAGGGTGAATGAAAAATGTGTGTGAGAGAGATACGGGTACGAGGAATGGATAAAAAATGGTGAGGTTGAGTGATGGTGGAAGGCTAGATGATTTGAAGGAATGGTGATGGCAAGAGGCAAAGGAGATGGGCTTAGAGGTAATTATAACGAGATATTTTATATTTATAGGAGAGCTTAGAGGTGATTGGTTCGATTTGAAAAAGTCGAATTTTGTAGCTCAATTTGATGTGAAAATATTAAATTAAATTTGGCTTGATTTGATTCATAATTTTATAAACTCTGATTCAAAAAATTTAAACAATATTGTTATAATAGAAAATTTGCTATTTAGTCCCCTAAAAATTATATAATTCATTGTTGGTCCTTATAAGTTTAAACATTTTTAAATAAATCCCTTTATAAATAATGCTGAGTTCCACCACTAAGTTGAAGGGTAGAGATAGTTTCATGCTCTACCTTTGTGATATTGATGTGTAATTTTAAGATTTATTCATAAAATTCAAAATTATATTTTAATTCATAATCAGGGCAGTTTAAAAATTTAAGGGGCTTTATACAGTTTATTAAAAATGAGGAACTTACTTTATTATAAAGAGGTACATAATTTTTTTTAAAATAAAATTCCTTTAATATAATAAAGAATCAAATTAATTTTTAGAGAATCAGTCCTTCCTTTTACCTAGGGTTTGTGTCGCTTACTCCAATACAATTTTTTTAATCATTGTCGATTTTAATATTAGTCGTCGACTATCGTTTTTTTATTTTTTTAGTTTTTAATAAGAATAATTATGTCTTTGTGGTACGACTATCTTTATTTTTGGCACGTTTTCATCTTATTTTTCGGTCGTTTGATCGTTCTTTTTATTTTATGTTTTCTCATAGTTAGATTTGACGACACCACGACTGATCAAGATGACGCTTCTTTGTAATCCTGCTGACCTTCCTTATTCTGGACCCTCAGATTGAATTAGATACACGATTTGCATTCGTAGATAGTTAGTTTCTCACGACGCTCGGCTTTGAGTTGCTGTTTCTCGGTGGTCTTTCAATAGCTTAATCTTTTTTTGTGGTTCGTTTGCCGATGCAATCAGATTTGTTCGTATTTATTTTTTGTTTGAGTCTTTTGGTTTGAGTTTTTAACCTTTTCCATGTATGGTCCTTGTATGATCTAAGGTTGTTAGTTTCTTGTGTCAATGTTATAGGAAAATGTCCAAATTATGTATTTAGTTTATGATGATAGTTGTAAACCCTTATTATAATTTTGGATATTTTTTCTTTTTAATAAGTATCAGATTCTATTAAAAAAATCCCTTACTATAAAAAAATGTTAGATTACTCTTTTGAGCAACATAAAAATGGCTTACAAACATCTAAAGATCTAACATTTTCACTTAAAATTTGTCGTTTTTTTCATGCTTTAGAACAAAATCATCTATAACGCTTTCAAGATTAATTGTTTCCAACATATCACTATTTTTTTGAGAAAATTGTTATAAATATATAATAATATTTTTAAATATATATATTAAAGATTTATTTTGGACCACTTTTTTCGAGGTTCATGTGCGATCGCACCTATTATACATATTCAAAAGGCTAAACTATAAAATAAGTGCACAAACTATGTCTCTTTTTTGTAATAAGTGCTTAAAGTATTTTTTGTTTGAAATAGGTGCCTAAACTTTCATTTTTGACTTGTTTTAAAGTCAATTTTGGCACTTTCTTGGGCACCTATTTCAACCAAAAATAAAAGTTTAGGCACCTATTTCAGCAAAAAATACTTTAGGCACCTATTTCAGCCAAAAATAAAATTTTAGGCACCTATTTCATCAAAAAAATACTTTAAACACCTATTGCAAAAAAGGCATAATTTAGGCACTTATTTTATAGTTAAGCCTATTCAAAACAACTCAAGTTCATACTAAAGAGATCCATATTAAGTTTTACGAGTTAACGGCTTTGTATAGAAAAATGAAACATCCATAAGTAACACCAATAGTTGCTGTGTACACACTGCATTCTTTGACGAGCCCAACAAAAATTAAAAAAAAAAATACACATGAAGAAATGACAATCTTAATCTCGACTTGCACTAATTGGTTTGGTTTTCCCCAAGTTTCCCTTTAGTTTTCTTTTTCTTTGAATTTCAAGTTGGCTTTATTTGACTTTGATTACTCAAAGAATGATTTGATTTCGTGTTTAAGGGATTCCTCGACTTTCAAAACTTGATTCCACTGTCCACGCCAGCTAAAATATTTTAATATTAGTTACTTTTTGTCCTGTAATCATTTATTAATAAAGATTAGGTGACAATCTAGACATTGCTTACTTAAACAGTAATCATGTTGTCATATTTTATATAATGATCGACAAAATTAGGTTTAACTAATCTTGCCTTGGACTCTAAATTTAAGAGCTTTCAGACTTTAACGTGTCAAATCAACAGAACCTTGAACCTGCTGCCTGAGATCATCTTTGGGCCAACTTGTTTACATGTATGAGCTTTGGACCTTGGTCTAACTAAGGACTTCAAAATTTATATTTTTAAAAATGTTGTAAAAGGAGATTGTATAGATGACCACTCATCTGCATCGTCCTAACATACCCTTTCGACCATTTATCATGTTTTATGTTATTATCTTTCAGTCTGATAATTAACAAATGTGATAGCTTGACAGACACAATCATTTTACTAATAGACATACTAATGGAATAAACTCATTATGACATTAACGTTGCATGCTAGTAAACACGATCACTTTAATAATGAAATTTTTAAATATGAAAAGTTAAGTTTACCGAATTATTTCAAATTAAGACCAAATTAATAGAATGCATAAGTTTCGAGGACTACAATTGTTATTATATCAAGCCCTTGTTTCTCATAACCATTTTAATTGTTACTTTTAGAAAGAAAAAAAGTGACATATTTGTTCCTAAACCTAGAGTTGAGTGATTGTATTGTTAGTTTTAGAAGAAGAGTGATTTATTTGTTACTAAACCTATAACTAAGTGATCTCTAGTGTAATTTACTCAAAAAAATTAGTGGCATGTTTGTTTTTTAAGTTGACCAGCGATCCATTCAAAATCTGTTACATAATAGATGATTTTGATTTAATTCTAGCTGCACAAAGTCACGTGACTCTGTTTTTGAAAACTTCATTATGAGTTTTGATGATCTGAAAATTACGGAATTTCTACACACTGACCAATTATTGATGAACCTGGTTTGATTTTTTGGTGCAAAGTTCAAAGGTTTTAGATCTGCGTAATTTATTAAAATTAGACCCTTAATTTATAACTAATAAGAGATATAAGTTGAACCTAACAAGTGTCCTAATGAAAAAACGAATATTGTTCATCCTATGAGATAATATGAGATACATGTTCTAATCGCTCTGTCTACAAGGTGTATGCTCATTGTTAAAGGGTTAAGATATGTATGATCAGACACTACCTTATAATCACCTTTAGACTATTCAAAAAAATTAAGAGATATAAGTTTTTTTCAAAAAAATTACCTTAATACAAAAAATATTATTATATTATCCTCTTGAACAACAAAAAAAAATTAACTTTTAAACACCTAAAAATCAAATATTTTCACTTAAAAAAATATCATTCTTTTTTCATGTTTTAAGTTTTAGATTATTTATATATATATAAATTTATAATTTTTATAAATATTTAATTTAATTTAATTTAATTTAATTTTAGTTTTATATTTTGGGCCCCTCTCTCTTAGGGCTTTATCATTGTAAAGGTGTTTAGCTGTTGTTTTATACCAACAACCCCTGTTTTATTCAAACACTAGACTTCTCATTAAACCTGAATTTGGAATTATCCCGAGTACATAAATATATGGAAGACAAGACAGAGAGAGTAAGAGAATTGACAGAAGTTACAGGTAGGGCTGTTCAGAGGAGGTTAATCATATTATTTAGTATAAACGATTAATTAGTTGTTATAACAATTATTAAATCATAACTTAATCATTAAAAAACAGTTAATTATTAAATTTTTAAATAATTAATCGCTATTTAATAGTTTATTTATAGGTTAACATGTAATTTATTACAAATTTTTGTGTGCATGTTCACTCATTCTTTTGAGAATAATAAAATTATCTATCCGATAAATATTATATTAAAATTTTTAGAAAAAAATATGTAAAGAAATTGTAATTACAAACTTCATTTTATGTCTAAATAATTTCATAATGGTTAAACATTAACCATCATTTTTAGCGGTTGGTTAACTGAAACTGTTTAACTTTAACGGTAGGTTAATTAACCAATAAAATTTAACGATTATACCAGTTAAGGGTTACGGTTAACGGTTTATTTTGCACACCCCTAATTACGGGTGCGACTTTCACATAGTGGGGTCAATTTAAGATTGTATATACTATCATAGTATTATTGACACATACCCCAACAAATCAAGTAAGATTATTTCTAATATTTCTTATAAAAAATTTTAACTTTTGGTACTTTGTAATGGGTTTGAGAGACATTTAGTTCCTAACTACACTGAAAGAAGGAAGGTTATTTATAAGCTAATATTTTTTATTTATTTATTTTTTATAAGTCTTAAATCTAATCCCACCTAGAGAGGAAAGGTAAGGGACACTAAAGTAAGAAATAGGGTGTTTCTAGTGACTATTGAACTCATGACTTAAGAGAATATGAGGAACAAAAATGAGCAACTTGGTCAACAGGCCAAATATGTTTGTTCTAATATTTTTTAATTATAATTTAAAATAAGACATAATATGATATTTATAAATTCTTTTTAAAGAACTCAATCATCAAAATCATTTAAAAATTTCACTGTTGGAGTTATAAAAGCACTAATATCCAGTTTATAAAATAATGTTGCTCCATGTTAATATGTTATGCTGCCATTAATAGTAAAATTGGCAATTCTTTTCTAACCATGTCACTGAATCTAACCATTTCTGCACTTCTTTTCTTTATGGTTTGATTGTTTACAACTAATAAGTAGACCAGAAATAGCCAATTCAGGAAACGGTCCCTCTTTCATTAGAGGACACCAGTTCCCACATCACTAAGTCAGTGTCAGAGGGAGCGAGAAGCAGCCTTTAAAGGAAGCAAACCTGAAGCATACTTTTCTCGACCTTTTGGTTTTTATCAGTTTAATATTTGATACGTGGGCTATTGGCCTACATAATATTAAATTTATTACAGTAGCTTGCTACTAGGATCTTTGAGCGTCGCCCAAGTGTTGCATCATTGCTCGGGCCTGGCGCACCCCACCCAATTTGGAGTTGGAAGTGTTTTATGAAAACTCGGTGTTGAAGCTCCAAACTGATTCTTAATATCCTTTTTCTGCGGTATTACATTGTTTTTGACAGACTTGCAATCTTAATTAAGGTTGAAGCTTATTGCCGATTATATCTGTCTCATTAGAGAAAATTAAGGTTCTTGTTGTGGTGTGATGCTGATGTTCTTTACGTAAGTATCTCTTTGTTAGGGGGAAAGCCCATCGCAGCGTTGCACTATTGCTCCGGCCTGGCGCATCCCATCCATTCCGAGTTTTGAAGAGTTTTATACCTATTGCTGCTAGATTAATGTAAATTTGAGGGTGGCCAAATGAGTTATTTGCAGTCAACCAATTTCCGGATTGCAAGAGACACAAATAAAACAAACTTTATTTGAAGTAATGTCCTAAAAATCATCTGTCATGTTTGGACAAGAAATACAAAGAGAGGACACCATTCTTTTTGTCAACCCTTTTTAAACACTAAACCAATTCATTTTCTTTACCAAATCATTATTCTCTTAATCTCCCTCATCCTCTATCCTAAAGGTACCGAAGAAACATCCTCTATCCTAAAGGTACCAAAGAAACATAATCTCTTAATGTGATTCTTGTTCTTTAAAATGTATATGTTGGTGTATCTATATAGTATAACAATTTCTCGTGTTAATCTTCCATTTCGATTATTATTTTGTTCTTATTTGTGCATAGGTTGCTTAAGAATATGTTTTTGGAACCATTCCATTTCTTTGTTTATGTTCTTATGCATGCGTTTGTTGGTGAATTTGAAGTGCAGGTTGTGGAGAAAGATGGGGGATATTATGGTAGGTAGGTATTGGTGTTACATGTGCTCCCGAATGGTGAATCCAACGATCGAACCTGCGATCAAATGCCCTTTGTGCGAGTCTGGATTTGTTGAAGAAATATCCAGCATAAGACATTACTCCACCACCAATGGCATTGATTCAGCATCGACGAACAATCTTTCCCTTTTGGCTCCGTTTCCAATCTTGCTTGATATAATTAGTGGTTTAGGCTCTTCGCGGTCGCATATCACAGGCGGGGATCAAACCGATAATAACAACTCATCACAGGAGGCAATGGATGATGAACTAGGAATAGATTTTGAAGCCTTGCTTATGAGGAGAACAAGAAGAAGACCAAGCTCTTCGGCTATTCAAATGCTCGAGGATACGCCTAATGCAGCATCTTCCGAATCTGAGAATCCTGAACACGATAGAGAAAGGAGAGATAGACTGATCGTATCCGATCCATTCAACAACAGCGCTCTGATTGTTTACGCTTCGTTTGGTGATTACTTAATGGAACATGGTTGGGATCTTTTGTTGCAGTATTTGTCGGAGAATGATATAAACCACCATGGAACCTCACCAGCACTGAAAGAAGCAATTGAAGCAATACCAAATGTTACCGTGGATGACAAGTTACAGTGTTCTGTGTGTTTGGAGGATATAGAGGTTGGAAATGAAGCAAAAGAGATGCCGTGTAAACATAAATTCCATGGCGGATGTATTACTCCATGGCTAGAACTTCATAGTTCTTGTCCAGTATGCAGGTTTAAGCTGCCTTGGGATTGTTCGGAGATCGAGGCCAATGTCACCAGAAACGGCGAAGGGAGAGTTGGCATTGCAGATGCACGAAGTGGCGGAGGACTCGGGACCGGAATACGGTATTGGACCCCGATTCCATATCATTATGAACGTTTACTGGCCTTATCAGGATCCGGAAGTGGTTCTACTTCAGCTTCATCGTTGGAGGCCATGCCAGGGAGTGAAAATGCACCTCAGACAGAGGATAATTGATTTTTTTTTTTTTGTTCATATGATTTTATTAAGTGTTTCAGGCCTTTGCCTGAAATTTTTCTGCAGAATACTTGCTGATGTTGTAACTTTGTTTTGTTCCAAAATGAAGAAAAATCAAACAGATTTCGTTTGTATATACACTCGTGAATGATTTAAAAAAATGAATTGATCAAAATTAGCACAACACTCAACTTTTATGTATTAATACTACTTTTTGTAATTATTGATGATTGACTTATTAACAAATTAATTCAGATTTAATATTACAAAACTTGATTATAAAAACAACCTTATGATGTAACATATTTCATTCACAACGAACATTTTTAACACCTCATCTTACAAGATAAAACAAAGTGAATAGTTAGTGTGCTCACTAATATAAAACAAAGTGGAGTTAACACTAAAGTGTTAAAAAATAATCGGCCTGGATGATTCGGCCCATTGACCCGCCGATCCGATCAAAAAAATTTGACTAATTTTATTAAAAAAATTAACCTCCGAGTTGGATACCCGGCTTGTCATTTCCCGGGTTTGGCCCAGATATCAAAACTCTAAATTTTCGAGTACCCTGATACCGGAGTACCTGAATGTATTTAAAATTAAAATATTTATATATATAATAAATACATATTTTATATTAAACTAATAAAACATCTTAAAATATTTTTATATTTAATAAAGGAAAAAACTTTGATAGACAAACCGTATAAACATTAGTTTACACGTTCCTTTTAATTGTAGGGGTTATAGTTTTAGTTTAAGTTTAAAGTTTAAGGGTTTTGGTTGTAAGGTTTAAAATTTAAAGTGTGTGTTTAAAATTTAGGGTTTAGTTTTTTAAGGTTAGGGTTGAAAATTTAAGATTTAGGTTTTATAGTGTAAATATGTAAGCTTGTATAAAATTAATTTTACACGACACGTATATCAAAATTTTACACTTTAATAAGTACATATTTTATATTAAACTAATAAATGCATATTTTATATTTTTATATTAAATTACTAAAATATTATATATTTAATAAATACATACTTTTATATTCAGTTACTCAATTACTCGATTTTGCAAGTACCTGTAATATCCAATTAATACAGGCCGACCAAGCTACTACCCGAAGACTCGGGTAATCAATATTGAGTACTCTAATTTGAACTCCCCTAATTAATATATTTATTTGCAACTCAGATATATAAAACAAAGTAAAAAAAAAAAACTTTTCAATAGTTGATTATAAAGTAATATTTGTTCATAAATATTTTTTAACTTTTTAACTATATACGCACCTTACAGATAAAACGATATAAAGCGATACAAAGGAAAGTTAACACATTAAAAACTCATTCGTATAATCTATCATTATTTAGTGGATATTTCAAAAAAAACCAAAATATATATATATATATATATATATATATATATATATATATATAACGGTTGAAAACGACTTTATTAACTAAAATAAATAGTTAGAAATTTGAAAAACAACTCTCTTTTATTGTTTAAAATACGTAGCAGATAAGGAAGGGATTATCAAAATAAACATTACAAAGAGGAGAATGGTCGTCTCCTAAACAATTACAAAATTTATAATATAGATTCGTATCTGAAAAATGCAATATATATGAAAAGAGATGCTATATATATTTGTATAATTACAAAGTAGAGTTGGTCCTGGACTTGTTTATCTTATAATCCAGTGAAGATGGAGGCAACGAAGAAGACGAGAACGCAGCATGGTACGATGAAGAAGCAAGTTGAGCAAGGGCTGGAACAGCACCACCTGCAGATTTTTCCGATCGGGATACCATCGGAGTAGCCATGCAGCAACCATTAGTCCAAGCAAATATAATTTGATGAAACAAGATTTCATCAAATTTTATAACACAAGGATGGTGTTATGATCCAATCTTTTGACAGTCAATAATACAATATTAAGAACATAATGCTATAAAATTAATGAAAGGAGAACTCGCAATTCGTACCATTTACACAGGTTGCCGGTAAGGGCAGAAGCAACAATCATGACTGATTGCCACAATTCAATATAAGTTCATTGGATACCGAATCTAAATTGAACATAGGTCTTGAGTCCTGACAAATGGAGAGTGCCAGTGGCAAAGATGATAGCAAGGTTGATTTCAGGCAAAGAAGGTAAAAGTATTATTTGCTGCCCATTAGAGAAGTTCCATGGAAATCCCATGAAAATTATAGAACATATTTTGAAGCACACAAGCCGCAGCTGTCTAAGAACAATGCAACATCTAATAAATATCAATCCATTGGCTAGGCGATCTAATGACAAGAACAAGTGTACGTAGTGATACCGAAAGACCTTTGACAAATAAAAAAGACTCGTATCAATAAGGGACAAACAAATAAGATGGTCATTAAAGAGATTTTCTAACCTGCCAATCCAGCACAAGCAGAGGAGAACACTATCACAGCT
The DNA here is from genome assembly GCA_019671005.1 of Hibiscus mutabilis. Classification (NCBI taxonomy): domain Eukaryota; kingdom Viridiplantae; phylum Streptophyta; class Magnoliopsida; order Malvales; family Malvaceae; genus Hibiscus; species Hibiscus mutabilis. The sequence continues at coordinate 35,703,764 of CM033750.1, read as the reverse complement.
GGTGCCTACATGCAAATAAAGAATAATTATGTAAGTTATCTTTTTGATGGAGAAAAAAAAATATGAGAAAAGGAGTACGCAGTGCAAAAAAATTCAGCCAAACGGTGTTTATGGATGAAGGCCTGAATGTAAACCAAGAGATTTGACATATGTAAATCTATGCCTTGTAAACCAACATAAAAACAAACATTGATAAATCAAGAGAATTGGCCTATAAAGAACTTACACCGACAAGGAAATGCACCCACATGGGTCCCTTTACATATTTCCTGACTATAGGCATGACTGCACCAAAAAATAGTAGTCAGAAAGACAAACAAAACTCTATTCTCGACATGCGGGGAGTCAACAAATAACTTCTCCCGTGTCATTAAGTGTGTCAAACAGACATCAAAAAGCAAACAATAGGCATAGTAAATGCAGAAATAAATCACAGAATCATGCCAGCATAACAAGTCTCATGGCTCATAACTCAAAGGACGAATGAAACATTTTACATATGGCCTTGAATAGAATCTATAACATGGAATTTTAGGCACCATTGCAGCATCACCGAGTTTTACTCTCAGGAGCGAGCAGCATTAAAATTCAGGCTAGCGTGATCTAACTATGATGCAATTTAAAAGTTAAACAAGGTATGGCCTTTATCTAAAACCAATCATTGGCAGAAAACATTAAGTTGCAAAGACTTGTTTGAAATTGACTCTTCAGAAGCAACATTGGAAAAATATTGTCCTATAACAGGAAGTCCTTTCAAAAAAAGAAGGAATAAGTTTACAGAGAGCTTGCAGAAAGTTAAGTCATTGAAGGAGCCATGATTAACGTTAAAAAAAAGCTTGATTTACAGAATTATAAATTATAATCAAATCATATCAACTAAACTACATCTGAAAATGATCATTGAGACGTTAACTGTCGTTAGACCTAGAAAACTTGACCCGAGAACCGAACCGATTTACCCGTACCGATACCCGAAATTGACCTGAACACGATGGCCCGAATTTGATCCGGAACCCGAAATAAACCGAACCGAACCGAAACCAAATTGAAGTTCAGTTGAACCGAAAATTGACCCGAACCGATTTTCAACAAAACCGAATAGACCCGAACCGAATGGAACCAAACCGATTTCACCCGAACCGAAAGCAACCGAACCGAAGGTAACCCGAAATTAAGAAAATATATTAAAATAAATAAATAAAGATGAGATGTGAACTGTCTTACAACTTACCAAAAAAGTCAAATATACATGTTATATAAAGTCATATATAGGGTGGAAAAACCTAACTCGGCCTAAAAACCCGACTAAAACTGATCGATCTCCTATTAACCCGATATTGACCTGACCCGAAATCAACCGAACCGAAAATCAACCGACTCGACGTCCTGACCCGATACTCAAACCAAAATCACCATAGACCTGAACCAGACCCGAACCGAACTGAACTTAAACCGTATGCAGTCAGAACCGAAATAACCTGAACCGAAACCGAACCGAATGACCCGTTTGCCACCTCTAACTGTCGTTAAGCGAATGACGTGACAGTTACAAAAAATTGAATAATAACACATTTAATCTTCTATATTTACATATTCAATCAATTTAGTCCTAATTTAACCATCATTATTGATGTCTAAATTGATTGAATGTGTAAATATTGAGGATAAAATATGATATAATACAAATTTTCGTAACTGTCATGTCATCCAGTTGACAACAATTAACGGCTCAGTGACCATTTTGTAACAAAAACTAAAGTTTAATGCCCATTATGTAACTTTTTAAAGTTTGGTGACCATTTTGTATTATTTGAGATAGTTTAGTGATCATTTGTGTACTTTACCCCTAGATTTTAAGGTTTAGAGGTTTTGAGTTTAGGTTTATGTGATTAGAATTTAAGGTTTAGGGTTAGAATTTAGGGTTTAGAGGATATAGTTTAGATTTAGTGTACTATGATTAGGTATATAGATTTTAACCTATAAACTCTAAATTATAACCCCAATCTCTAAATTCTATTATGTCAAAAAAAATTCAAATTTAACCACAGCTCATCAATTCTAAACCCCTAACCATAAATTTTAAATTATAATCCTAAACCTTAAAATTAAAGCGCTTGTGAAAACTTTTTTCCCAAACATACTTGAAAGGAAAATTTACAAAAGTAGTACAAAAACTTGTATGGAATAAGGAAACAAATCTGCACCGTACAAGATAAAAAATTTCACTATATTCGTATAAAAAAATTGTTTAGCAAGAAAAGAAACAAAATTCTAGATCTCTTAAGAATTGAGAATGACAACCAGACGTGCGTCATAATCATAAATTATCACAAAAAAATATATAATTATATTTGACCTGTCAACTTTTCTTGATCAGACGAACGTCATAATCATAAATACGCGAACACAAAACTACCAAAAAAAAGTAGATAAAAACCGCGCTACAATATAAAATAATTGTATTATAAAGATAGACGAAACAAACATAATAAGATGTACAAAAATAAAAAATCTAAAGTAAATATAATTTTTAATAAAAAAAATCACTAACAGTCAATAATTAACATAACTAATGACGTTGTTGGCGGTAAATTTTATTTTTAAAAAACGACAATAAAAAAAGAACAATCATAACGACATCAGTATAATATAACAGGCAGCATATGTATAAGTAACATGTAGGGCTCTAATTATTTTAATTATTATAAGTTGATAAGAACAACATCCCTATCATACGTCAGCTCAAATGTACAGGGCATATGATACATACATATAATAAATTTCATGTGTTTCAATAAATAAGAATATTTAGAGGCAGGGTTAGGGGGTCGGTAGGGGATGGTCCCTTAATAATATTTTGATTTTAATTATGTTAAAATTTAAGGTTTAAATAAAAATAAGTACTTAAAGTATATTTTTTTAATTTTAAATGTTAAAGTATTTTTTTGTTATAAATAGGTGCTTAAAGTTTATACTGTTATAATTTTAGGTGTTTAATTGTTAAGGGGTGTTGAAAAAATGCGTCAACCAATCAATGCTTGACATGTGCCACTAATTTGATTTTTTTTTTAAATTTCTAAGTAAAAAAACCAGAATTTTAAATTTTTCAAAAAATTCTAAAAAATTTTAATTTTTTCAAAACAGTCCCAAAATCCCTAAAATTACCCAAACCCCAAATCACCGCCGCTTCCGCCTCTGATCACCACCCTGAGCACACCCGTTGATCGTCGGACCTAGACAATCATTTCTCCCAACACGGCGTTGCCGAAAATACCGAACGACGTGCCAGTCGAACGTTAAACGTGAAATCGACGACAAAAATTAGATGTATCTCTTCAAAATGAATTAGATATATGGCAAATGTAAAATATGTTTCTAGCCAATTTTATATTCTTCCAACTAAATGTCAATATTTTATATCCTTGTCGGATAAACTAAAATAAGAAAATATAACATGTAATGTTACCTTTTAAAAAAATTTATTTTTAAAAATAATTTTACATATCGTGAACTAAACACACTTATAATCTCTATGAAATTATCTGAATTCTATAAATTTCTTTTATTTTTATTTTTTGAACTTTTCCTCTCTTTCTTTTTTCTCATAGATTGACTACATGGAAATAAGATTTGGTATAACCTCCCTCTTTTAATATACCTGAACCCCAGCTTAGGAATCAGCATCAAAAATTTAAAAAGGTTAAGCCTCTCCTCACACATTGATTCTTTCAGAGCTTTCTGAAACCACCAAAACCACTACTAACGTTGAAACCGTCTCTAATTGTTTTTAGCCCAAATCTTGTACTATACCCTACTTTGGCAGTTAAAATATAAAAAAAAATTAACAAGCGCTTTAGTTTTCAGGGTTTAGAATTTAAAGGTTGTTGTTAGAATTTACTATTTTAAGTTAGACTTTAGGGTTTATATGTTAAAATTTAAAGCTCTGGCCATATTATCCAAACTTAAACCCTAACATCTGAATCCTAAATTTTAACCTTAAATTATAACCTCATAAACATACACCCTAAACTAGATTCCTAAACCCTAAAACTATAGCACTTATAAAAACCTTTTGTTTCTACGACCATTGCATGAAATATTTTTTCTTTATATTTTTCTGTCAAAATTAGATATCTTGATTCGTATTCAATTCTACTTGTTTATTATTTAAAATAAATTGATATTTCGAAACTTCTAAATTATCTTAGTTAAATAACTGGAAACCGGGTTGCCGACACCCTAGTAAAATTGGCTTCCGAGATTGATCTTGAGGCTCACTATTTGCACATTCCACCGGTAGAGGTTCACAACCTTCTACAGTATGATGTCGTTCCTTGTGTTTAGTGTTTTTCTGTTGATCCATTTACTTTTCATCTTATATTTTCGAGTTTTGTCCGTTTGCTCATTTTAGTGTTATCAGACGTATTTTTTTCTTCCGACTAAATTAATGAGTTTTAATAAAGCACTAATAATACTATATGTATATGATCATTTATCTAATAAAATCATACCATTTTTACCAAAAAAAAATCTTAGTTTTGTCCTTTTGGTTTGAAATAACTCACACAAATGCTTGTAGTGTATATAGAAAAATTTATTTATGGGGGATTGTAATTTTTATTAATAATGAAAAAAAAGAGAAAAATAAAATATCAAAGTATAAACACAAAAGAAATTCAAGGTTTAAGATCCGTGAAGGACCACCAACGCCAACGGAGGGGAAGGTATGAGATTTCTCGTGACATTGGTAGCTAAAATATATGGACCAGATCACAGATCCCATGCAAAAGGCAAATCGAATGCAATATTTATTTCCTAATTATTTTGTAATAATTATATATATATATATATTTGTTTATATTCAGCTACTCACGTTTCTGCATTTATATACAGTTTTCTTTTTAGGGTAAACTACATTGGTAGTCCCTAAATTTTTACAGTGCTTTTGATATAGTTACCGAACTTTTAAAACATGCAATACAATCACTAAACTTTTAATTCGGTCTCGTTATGTCATTACCGTTTAAAAAAACTGACATGGCACTTGGAAATATTTATTTATAATTAATTTATTATGCATTTTCTTTTTTAATCCCAACAAACCCCTCTTTCTCCTCTTTTATCTTCTTTTTCCATGGCTACACCACGTCACCACCATTAACTCCTATTCTCTCCCTCTGCAACTTCATTTTAAGCATTTACGTAATATTTTATTTCGAAACCCCACAAATTCAGTCCAACATTAAATTTCCTTTCTTCTTGATTTTGTGGGAGAAGATTTAAAGAACCAATCCACCAATGAAAATCATTATGGCAATTTCCTTCTACCTTGAATGTTGAGATAACTAAAAAGCAGAAAATTGCTTTGTAACAATACTGAAATGATTCGTAGACTATTAGGAATCGAACTTACATGACCTGCTAGCATGTATAGAAAAAGATCCAAAGCAGCAGCGCCCCCATGTCGTTTCAATAAGTATGCCAGAAGTTCTTGTGACTTCTTTGTAAAAAGGAAAGATTCCAATGATTCTCGAAACATATTGGGTTGGATTTGTGGGGTTTTGAAATGAAATATTAGATAAATTCTTAAAGGGAGTTGCGTAGGGATTAATGGGGGTAAAAAAGGGAATGAATAATAAATAAATTATAAATATATATTTTGAAGTGTCGTGTTAGTTTTTTTTAATGGTGATTGACGACAGTGATCATAATGAAAATGAATTAAAAATTCAATGACCGTATTAAAAACGCCCTAAAAATTTATATTACTACCAGTGTAGTTTACCATTCTTGTTATTATTATTCCTAAGTTTTACTCTACTGCAATAATTGAATTTGGATTTCCTTTTAATTTGTTTTTTTATCTATTTATATATATTTTTAATCATTTGACAATGCAAGCACACCTTGCAGACAAACGATTGATTCGGTTTCCTAGAATAAACACCATCTATTTTTTTATTGGGACCGCTTGTTAGGTTTTTAATTTGTCTTTTGCTTTTGAAATTAGGACATAATTTTGATATAATGTTTATACTATTGATATTTTTAAAAGTTTTAAACCGGATGTATTCTTAAGCAATATAAACTTATGTTCTTCTAAATATTATACCAATAACTATGTCAATCGAGTTAAAATTCAATTGACAACTAATTTAATTTTATTTATCATGTGACATTGAATTAATTCTACCTGTTAGGTTTTTTAATGAATTTTTTTTTTAAAAAAATGTAGTGTAGATAAGGACCTACTTATCAATATTTTTAATTGTTTAACCATATTATCTTTTAAAAAATTACATTTATCAAATAATCTAATTATATTTAATATTCAATTAAAAAATATCAAATAAATTTATAATTTAACATTTAATTTTTCAATATTAATTGTACATAACTTTTCAACTTATCAACAGAACCTTATGAATACCATTTTTGGACAGTGGAAATAAAATCTCTAATTACTTTGTATTTATTTAAATACTAACTGAAATTTATACTGTAAAAAGGCAAAGTTGTTGGTACGTATGTGCGTTATTATCTTATACGTGCGGTTTCACATTAAACAATAGTCAAACTACTCTCTCAATAGATCATGCAGTTTGTTCCAAAAAAAAAGATCATGCAGTTCAAATTCGATTTTACTTTTCTAAATTTTTCATTTTTATCTTAATTTATTATCAACCGTCGAACACGTCTCTATTTGTATCTTCTCTCTGTATCTCGTAACTAAAACTGTAATTAAGTGACTCAATTGTAACTTTTAATAATTGAATGACCTAAATATAACCTTACTAATAAATGAATGACCTTCAATGTAGTTTACCCCTTTATTATCAACCGTCGAACACGTCTCTATTTGTATATTCTCTCCGTATCTCGCAACAGATACATAAATGTATAGATTTTAAATTTCCAGAATTTTCTGCAACTTTAAAATGCTCCTTTACTTTGTTCTCTTCAATACACAAAATTCAGAGGAACTCAAATTTCTTTCAAACGCTGTTGGTTTTGTTTGTTTCTCCTAAACAATCTGTAGGTTGTTTTTTCTTTGTATTTTTTGGTTGCTGAGATTATGATAGGAAAAGATAGTAAAGGAAGAAAGTACTTTTGTTTTTTAGTTGTGTGTTGTTATTTTGTTTCAATGAAATCGCGGAATAGTTGCAAAAAAAAGTTTAGAAAGGATAAATTATATTTGTAAATGCACTCTTTATGCATGTTAAATGTTTGGTTGCTGAGAAAGTACAGGAAATTACTTTTTTATATCAATTTTTTGCTTTTTTAGTTAGAACAATGTTTATAGTTAACCACAAGAACAGAAAATAAAGAATGAAAATTTATTTATATATATATATATATTCAGAATAATATGCCAGTTCTAACTCTTTGCCTATTGTAATGCAGAGTGCTTAAGGATTGAATATTAGAAAGTTCTTGAAATGGACAGTTCCGAGACAGAAATTTTCCAAGATTTAAACTGTTGAAGGGGAACTTAAATCTGAAGATTTGGCCTATAACTCTTTCAGTTAGAAGCAACTGGTTTTTTTAATAAGTTTTGATAAAAGAAAGAGGTCAATATGGTGGCACTGCAGTTAGCTGCTATCTTCACTAAGTTGCAGATACTATCTACTTCAGACCATGCGTCTGTGGTCTCTATGAACATATTCGTTGCACTTCTTTGCGCTTGCATTGTGATTGGCCATCTTTTGGAGGAGAATAGATGGATGAACGAGTCAATTACTGCCCTTATCATTGTGAGTTTTTCTCAATAGATATCAGCCTGGATTTAGTCATTCGGACAATTCTTCTAAGTTTTGATTGCTTGGTTTATATCTTTTGGTTGTCTGATATATTTGATTTAATTGATTTCATTGCAGGGTCATTTTACTGGGGTCATTATTTTGTTGGTGAGTGGCGGTAAAAGCTCACATCTTTTGGTCTTCAGTGAAGATCTGTTCTTTATCTATCTTCTGCCCCCAATTATATTCAATGCTGGGTGAGTTTTGTTCTCCTTGATTTTCATTTATCTCGAGAAGGGAAAACATGGAGATGGTTTATTATAGCCTATAAAAGGTAAAAGTGATGGATATGCAATACTTGTCCAATGTAAAACTTTATTTTGTTTAAACACTTCTTCCTTGATTCTCTATTCTGACTTGAAGTTTGAACTTGAGTACATGGCGAATTTCCCGATGTTTCAATATTGTATACGAAAGGAACATTGATGTCTATTTTTATGATATTAAGGTTGACGGCCTTTAGTTAATTATTTGCTTTCTGAAAGCCCTTTTGATCTCTCTGCTTTGCCTGTCAGATTTCAGGTGAAAAAGAAGCAATTTTTCCATAACTTCATCACCATCATGCTGTTTGGGGCCGTCGGTACACTAATATCCTGTACGGTTATATCCTTAGGTATTTCCAACGACTTAAAGGATACAGTTTACTGTAGTGCAGATGCATTTCATTTTCTTTTCTCTTCTGTTTCTGTACCGGTTTGCAGTTTTAGGGTTTAGCTTAATTTGTTGATGTGTATGTCCATGTATTGCCAAGAGTATTTTGCTGGTTGTGATTGCAACTCTGATGCTTCAAACAGGTGTTATTAACTTCTTCAAGGAAATGGACATTGGCTCGTCCTTGGATATTGGAGATTTTCTAGGTAATTGCTCTCATTGCTCCCTTATTTTCCAAAATGCCTTTGTTCATGTTTCAGTGTCTTACTATTGTTCCCTATGACTTTCAGCAATTGGTGCACTGTTTGCTGCAACAGATTCTGTTTGCACCCTGCAGGTATGCATAAATTAAAATTGTGGCAAGTTTTTTTTTCTAAACGAAACTACTAATATACCAAACTTGCTAAAACGGAGCTGTTTTTGATGGTGCAGGTGCTTAGTCAGGACGAGACTCCGTTACTCTACAGTCTGGTTTTCGGAGAGAGTGTTGTAAATGATGCAACATCTGTGGTGCTTTTCAATGCAATCCAGAGTTTTGACCTCACTAATGCCAATCCTAAAATTGCTCTAGAGTTTTTTGGCAAATTTTTGTATTTATTTTTAGCAAGCACTGTACTGGGAGTGGTTGTAAGTATCTTTTCATGCAAATCCGATTCATTCTGTGAACATTGTGCTTCCACCTAGGTGTGACATTTTTCTTTTCCTTGCAGTTTGGACTGGTTAGTGCTTACATCATCAAAAAGTTGTACTTTGGCAGGTACATTTCGATACTATCTGGATTTTCACATGATAACATTAACCCACTTTTGTATAATTGTAATCTGCAGATCAAACAACCTCGAAAATACTTCTATAAGAATATTTTCCTGCTTCAGGGAATGAAGGTTTACACAGGAGTAGTTTGTTTCAGTCATTTGTCCGTTTGAAATATTTACTTTACAGAGGACTTCAACTGAACACAATTTATTATTTTTGAAGTCCAGAACTTATTAGTTAATGTGATTGATTTCAACATGATTCAGGCACTCAACAGACCGCGAGTTTGCTCTTATGATGCTTATGGCTTACCTTTCGTATATCATGGCTGAAGTAAGACTGGCAGTTTCTTTCGCCTCTTCCTTTTCTGATACCGACTTCTAAATTCGATGATTAATATGCTTATAATGTTGTTTCCTCTGCAGCTGTTCTATTTAAGTGGCATTCTTACCGTATTCTTTTGTGGGATTGTGATGTCACATTATACCTGGCACAATGTGACTGAGAGTTCAAGAGTAACTACAAAGTACGTCTCTTTCACAGTGTCGATTTAGCGCAATAAAGATCACCCGACATTTATATTAGGACATACACATAAATCCCAATTTTAACTCTTTATACATCTCAATTGATTCAGTTATTTTGTTTAACTCAGGCATGCTTTTGCAACCTTGTCGTTTGTTGCGGAGACTTTTATCTTTCTTTATGTCGGCATGGATGCCTTGGACATCGAGAAGTGGAGATTTGTAAATGATAGGTATGTTTTTATGCAACTGCACTTGATTTTCGGCAATTGTAAATTAATGAGTCATTTTTGTCTCGTATCCCTGCTTCAAATATATGTTTCAGATTTTCTTTTCCTTTTTCTCCCATGCAATTTGTACAAAATTAACTTCCATTTACGGGTGAGCTTGTGTTTTCATTGTGTTTGATCTCCTTTATGTAGCCCTGGAACGTCGGTTGCTGTTAGTGCAGTGCTGTTATGGCTGGAAGAGCAGCTTTTGTGTTTCCCCTCTCATTTTTATCCAACTTGGCAAAGAAATCAGCTGGTGAAAAAATCAGCTTCAGGGAACAAGTATGTGTCCGTAATGTTTAACATTTTGCTTCCAAATCGATTAATGTTGTTATTTGACATTACTGTTTGTCTGTATTTCTTTGTCTAGATTATAATATGGTGGGCTGGTCTCATGAGAGGTGCTGTATCAATGGCACTCGCATATAATCAGGTAAATGCTTAATAATCTTATTTCATTTTAAAAGGGAAGCCTTTGTATACAAGTCATTGATTTAGAGCTTCGTTCAGATTCTGATAGAATGAGAGGAAAAGGGTGAGAGAAATAAAGGACTGCACAAACTTGTTTGATTGACATTGACTCTGGAAATCCGTATAGTTTTTGTTTTCGTCGTCTTATTTTTTCATATCAAATCTTGTATAGCTTTCTTATGTTCCTGTATTCGTATCAAGTGATTGGGGTGTGTCTAAATTGTCAAATCTAATTGATATCATCTGATAGACTTTTACTTAAAACATAAATGCAGTTTACAAGTGCAGGCCATACACAATTGCGAGGGAATGCAATTATGATTACAAGCACCATATCCATTGTTCTATTCAGCACTGTGGTAAGATATCTCCTGCTTTAATTTTGATTTAATATGTTCTAATAGTTTGTGTTGGATTGTTGAGTCCAAGTCCGTCAGATATATGTTTTTGCATCTCTTCGCAAGTCTCGCTTCTCGTCTTGATCATAATAGTTTTCTCGAGAATGTTACCGAATCATCTGTTTGCACAGGTTTTTGGTTTAATGACTAAGCCTCTAATAAGGTTCGTGCTGCCTCATCCCAAAGCAACAACCAGCATGCTCTCTGACCAATCTACTTCGAAATCGATGGAGGCTCCATTTCTTGGAAGCGGTCAGGACTCCTTCGATGATAGTTTTGTCGGATTCCATCGACCGGACAGCATCCGCGCACTTCTTACAACTCCTGCACACACCGTTCATTACTATTGGCGCAAGTTTGACAATGCTTTCATGCGGCCGATGTTTGGTGGCCGGGGTTTTGTTCCCTTTGTTCCTGGCTCCCCAACGGAAAAGAGTGAACATAATCTGCCTCAATGGCAGTGAGGTGGCTGAACAAGATGTGCAAAAATGTATATGTAATATTGTGTTGCAGTTGGTCCAATAAACACGCTTCCGACGAGAAGCCAGTGTGGTATGTTCTATAGTTGCATTCGGAATGTATGTTTCATGTATAGGCTACGCTAAATATTTTTTTTGAACTTTTTAAGTCTCGTAAATGATTCATATGTTTATTTCTTCCGACAACTAGGTTCACAACCTGATGCTCACTCTTTCCCTTTACATTTGAGAGTTTCAAACGTAATTTATGATTAGAGTGAGCTTTGAGTGGCTTTGCAATTCTATTTTGTAGTGATTATTGAAAAAAGAACACACCAAAATGTTACCAATTTCTTGCATTATATTGTCGGATCATTTTCTCTTTTTTTTTTAATCGGAGAGAGTAGGGTTCGAATCTTAGACAAAGAGATGTCAATATCATTTAACTATTAAGATATCAAGACTATTAATTATCATATGAAAAAAAAACTATGATACACAACGAACAAAAGAGAAAGGCAACAAGAACAATAGAAAGAATGCTCAAGAACGCGAAGAACACTATAGAATGTTTTTAGAGTAAATGCCAAGTGTATTACTCAAATGATGGATGATACAATTGAGGTGGGGAGGCCTCTATTTATAGTTGAATACCCATACAATGAACGAACGAGATCAAATCACACTAACAGCTCAGATCGAAAGCCACCTACCAAATCTACACTAACTAAGGAAACTCTATCACTATGAAATTCTTTCCTTAAGTTTGTGTTTACATTGACAGATATTCTTATCCCTAGGAATATTTCCTGGTAAGATGTCATCTATTAATTTACCAGGCTCAATGTATTTGGGATTTCTTTTAGTCTCCAACGATCGGACCAAGTCAGGTGGTCTTCTCGGCAAGCCTAAAACCTCTTGGGTTGCTTGTTGCGCATATGTGTCGGACCCAAATGTGCGGGCCGTGACATTCGCCCCCACCAAATCCGGCGATGCCCTCATGCTGTCTCAGAAAGGACTTCGCTTGGTTAATCTTGGATCTTCCATGGTACCTTGGCTTGTTCCCAACTCAGAATTGGGCAACGATGTTCCCCCGTAAGAACGGCTCCCCCCCATAAGGAGCGCTCGACTCGGGCTGGATTGTTCTTCGCGTTCTTTCAGAGTTCTTCGTAGTCGATCTCATAGTTTGCTTTCGCTAAGAACGATCTTGCGTTCTTTGGTGCCTTCGGAATTCGATCTTTCGAATTGAGGATTCAAGCTTACTTAGTCGTTTGTCTTAAGGACTCAACTAAGGCCGCACGTTGGGCTGGTTCAGAAGTCTAACCCCGTGATAAAATAAAGTTTATATGTGCTTGTCAAATTTAGGAGTTAAGTGTTTAATTTAAGATTTAGAGTTTAAGAGTTTAGGTTATATGGTTTAGAATTTAAAATTTAAGGTTTAAAGTTTATAATTTAAGGGTTAGAATTTAAAATGTTTGGGTTAGGAATTTAAGTTTTAAATTTTAAAAAAAGATTGTGTAAATAAATTTACACGAGCTGTATCAAAACATAACCCTTATCATTCATTATATGATTACAAATCCTGTCTCATACTGTCAGATAAGAAAGGACGAAATTCAACTATCCTAAGTTTATTTTATTCAGTTCAACTCTTAAGTCATGAATTAAAAAAAATCATTTATTTGAATCATAATTTTATTTTAAATTAAAAATAGAAAATTATATTTCAAATTTAATAAAATTAATGATTCGAATAGATGATATTCAATTTGGATGGTTTTGATTATATGATCGGTTCAATTATGGAAAAAGAAAAGAATAATGCACATATGAATTGTACTTTTTCAGAATTCCATATCATTATCGTTGGCAAAACAGCTAAACACAAACATTCACAACGCAAATTTTTGCTTGATATTACCGTCCCTATAGTATTGTGCACACTTGCTATGACCATGAAAATATTTAAAACTCTATGTTTCTACTGACTGTTAACAAAACCCCCTGTATGATTGTTGCTGATAACGGCATATGGGGGGAAAAGAAGTATATTATTTGTCAATGGTGCGTATGGTATCCCAGAAACACACATACCAGTGCTACCATACACACAAATAGGAAAGGGAACCCAACCTCACCTCTTCTCACATCACTCTTTTTCCTCAACAGCGCCTGCATAAATATAAAGTTCTACTGTCAATATGGCTTACGCATAAACCGAAACGTGAATTGTTTCGCAGCAATCTGATCAAAAAAACGTCTTCCTAAAGTGGTCACTGGTCTAAAAGGGGATTTACTGAAGAGGTAAAAGGGAAAAAGAATTATGAGATGGTAAAAAATAATCAATGGCCTAGTCCAAGAAAGGGAGAGAGAGAGAGAAGACGGTTGAGGACATACACATGATGACCATGCATCATTATCAGTTCAAAAGCTTAAAAAAGCTAAGAAAATCACCCCTCCCCGCGAAAGTGGCAGCGGTTCGTACTAAAAAGGTCACTAGGAGAACTGACTGTACATGATTGAACATTATTATATATGAAATATATAACATGAATTTACTAAAAGAAGAATACAGAGGAGAATGACTTACTAGTTCCTCCTGTAAGGCCTTCCTCTCCTGAGTGCTTGCGCTCCTCTCCGCTTTCAGTTTTGAAATGGTTGCTTCAGCCTGAAAAACAGATTAAAATTAAATGATGGCAAAATATAATGCAACCTACTTTTAAACTGTCACCATCAAGAGATGTTCTTTTCTTGTATAAACAAACATACCTTGCCTAGCTTAGACTCAAGGTCATTTAATTTTAATTTCACTTCCTCCACATCTTTGGCAAACTTTAGATCCCCCACGCTCTTCAATGTTTTCACCTCATCGTCCTTCAATGCATTGAAATCCTTTTCCCTCACTGTCTCCAGTTCCTTGGTATCAAGAATATCATCCATCGGCTTTGATGCCTTGTCTTTCACTGGCTTTAACTCCTTGCTAATTAAAGAATTATTCTTTGGCTTCATATCAATTTCTTTTATTAAATTCAAGTCCTCACCCATAACATCATTCATTGGCCTCAGTCCTGCAGCCTTCTTTGGCTTTAATTCCTCCTCATGGATCATATCCTTACTCGGCTTCAGCTCTACTTCCTTCTTTGGCTTTAATTCCTCCTCATGGATCATATCCTTACTTGGCTTCAGCTCTACTTCCTTCTTTGGCTTTAATTCCTCCTCATAGAACATATCCTTGCTTGGCTTCAGCTCTGTATCCTTCTTCGGCTTTAATTCCTCCTCATAGTACATATCCTTCCTTGGCTTCCAATCTACATCCTTCATTGGCTTTAAATCCTCAACATTTATCATCTTTGACCCCTCAACCCTTGCAACCTAACACAGAGAAGAGAACATGGTAATTTTCTTAATGGTATAAGCTTCATCAATGTACTTGAAGTTTGTCTTTAAATCTCATATACGAACAAAGATTCCTTTCAGATATAAAAGAATACTGTTTTCCTTTAAAATATAACACAGTCGTACATAAAAGTCATGTGTATATATGTGAAATGATGTAATAAAGCTGATCTAACCATCGGAAGGGGTGCAGGAATCCCAACTCTATCGTAATCCATTCTCTGATTCATTGTCCCATTAATTGGTGATAACACTGGTGACTGAGGGCTGATAAGGGTAACCTTAAGCTTGTTCTCTTCAATATATCTTCCACTATCCTTGACAAACTGTGAAGCAATCACAACGAGTGTAAGTCGCATGCTAATTACTATTATCAAATAAAGCACGAGGAAAGCAGAAAATCACTTACTGTGGCAGATGTAATGTTTTCGTCAGTTGTTCCTGCTGGGACAACTGTACTTTGAATCAAGAACTTATCTCTGCATATCATATCAGGAGGGGCTTCGCGCTGAGCTTGCATGGTAACTAAACGGAAAAGATTAAGGTGAGAATATATAGTATAGCACAGAGGAGAAAAATTACAAAAAATTCATATGAGAAATTCAGAACTATATTTTATTTATAAGTTACATCACTAGCTTTGATTCACTTGTCCAACCACTGAGATATCACAATGGCATATTGTCCTAAAGGTCAAGATTATTGGATTATGTTTGTCAAAAGTATGCAATATTTGTTGCCTCACTAGATTTTCAGTCTCGGGAAATTAATCATGATTATCAGATGCAATTGAAACCAGCAAAAACAGATGAAATAACTTGCACTTAAAGCACCTGAAAAGCTGAAAAAACTACCCTTATCGGATTCCAATTCTTTTCCGTCCCTCAGCCAAGTGACCCCATATAAACTTCTAGTGATAACGCGATTTAATATACATATGTCATTAGTCGTCAGCCATTATAAGATTAAAGGCCACTTAAGCTTTAAAATTCATTTGTTATATGCACGTACATAGAATCATAAAACATTCAAGTACAAATACTCCATACCTGTAAAATCATAGGTTGATTTTGGCATAACAATGCCACCATTTGGCCGCACGCAGTATTTCTTAGGAGACGTGGTTTTAACCTGCAAAAATATCATTGCTCCAATTACATCGGAATCCAGCATTCTAAAATATTTTATCCCATGGAATAAACCTTGAAAATTTCAAGAAGGGCGACATAAGTTAAACTAAAGACAAAAAAGAAAAATCAGAAAGTAAAGGTTCAGACCTTGAAAGCAACATATTGATTAGTATTATTTGCAAGTGTAACCGAGCAGTTGCATTGCTTCTTCAATGTAACTACAATAAAATAATAAATTTAAATTAGAAATAAATAAATTTGGTAAAAAAAATAGAAATAAATATCAAAGCTAAAGTCCCCTTCGGGTTTTTCACAACGAACCCCCAAAACATGCTACAAAAATGAAAAAAAAATCTATTTTATTATTTTATCTTTGCAGAATGAGGATACAAAAATATTATAAATATTGATTGTCAATCCGCCAGATTCAACAAATTAATTCAATTAAGCACGAATTATATGTACTATTATATTTTATTTTTTTAAGAAGAAGAGAAGTGTTAAAATAAACCGGTCTAAACGACTCCTCGTTTCATCCGCGTATTTAGTGACCAAACAAATCATAATAACTCTAGATAACAGATGTTATTTTTTTCATATAATAGAAAAAAATAAAAGTTTCTTTCTAATCTAATTAGTATTATATAAAAAAACTTTATGCAGTAAAAGTAAAGGGGCAATCAAGTAATTATGTACTCACATTCGAATTTAAGTTCCTTTGGCTCAATCTCCAAAAGTTGGGCGTTCATTGTCCCCCTTCACTTTGTCACCAAATCTTAATCTGCGCTTAGTAATTATCAAACTAATCAGCAATATAATCCAAATAATCAGTTCTTTTTTCATTTTGCAAAAATTCGAATTAGAATAAAGATGAAGAATATATTTTCAAAGAAAAGGTGAAGCCGAAACTAGATCGAGTTCTGACGCGCTTTGACTCGGATCAGACCGAAGCAACTCTGTTTGGATCCCAGATAAGCAATGATTCGAGTTCCCGGAAAAGGAGGCGATGAAAATTTGAAATCAAAGTAGAAAAGACAGATGAGATTTTTTAAAATTTCAAAGCAAAAATCGCAATAATGACTCGGCTTCAACTCGGATCATATTCCTTTTGATTCAAAACAAAACCTAGATCAACAAATTCGATCTCAAAATCAAGCTGTGAAAATTTTGAGCTCAGAAAAAATCTCTGTACTGACTCGAATTTCAACTCAAAGAGAAACGACGATAACGTCATGGCACTGACAAACAGTCAAAAAACGGCATCGATTTCCAGGTCCCGAGTTTCCACAGTGCACGAAATTCAGCGCAAAAATTGAAAAAAAAAAATAAAACGCGTAGAGAAGAAAGCGACAACGTTTTTCCGAAATCAGAAGAGCGAAAGCTTACCGGTATCAACAAAAGAATCTCTGGCAGAGAGAGACGGAGAAGAGGAAGGGAGAGAGTATTTATAGAGTGAAAATGAAGGATTCAATGGAATATAAAACTCTAAAGAAAAAACAAAGCGAAGAGTCCCATAAATTCTTTTTATTTTTTTGGAGAGAGTTGTTTGGGGTTTGGTAGTGGCAGAGGTGAATGGGGGAGATGCAGAGAAAATAATGCTGTGAGAAATGGAAGTGAACGACAAGTATGAAAAGATAGCAATGCTTTTAAAGTGAAGGAAAAGCCTAGAGAGCGTTAGTTGTACCCGCCGTTTCGTTCACTAACCCACTCCGTTTTGCTTCTCTTCATGGCTTCCGGGGTTTGGCTTCGGCTTCCACGTCGTTATCAATTCTTCAGTCTATATATTTTTAGTGGGTGAAATTTCCAAAATTCTTAAATTTATTCATTTGTTTATATTAAGCTTAAATATACATTGTATCTAGTTTTATAAAATAATAATAATGATGAAAATAATTTATAATTATTATAAAAAATATAAAATTTGAATTTGAATTACAGTAAAAATAGTAACTATATAAAGAAATGTAGAGTTACGTTTCTATATGTATGAATAATATAATAAAAATATGATTAGGGGTGACCATTCGATCAAGTCGAGTCAAAATATTTCGAGTTAGTGAAGTTGACGAGTCCTATTTTATAATTTAAATTTTATTTAAATTTTTTTTAAGTTGAATCAAAAAAATTAATTTTTAATTGAGTCGAGTTTTGTTCACCCCTAAATTTAATATTTATATAATTATTAAATTTTACTTAATTAAGTGCATAATATCATCTGATTTAAAGGTGGGTAGATGATAGAAATAATAATAAAAAACTTTATTGTTATTATATACTATGAGGTTAAATTTTTAAAATTATATACTTTCCCATAGAAAAAAAATTAATAGCACATCCCCTATCTATTTTATATTCTTTAATAAAAATAATTAAATTAGAACTTTTTTAGTTTTTAAGAATTTGTTAAAATTTTTGTATTTTATATAATTATTAGCGTAAAGTACACCAGTGATTACCAAATTTTTAGGGCACATTTATTTGGTCACCGAACTTTTAAAACTTTCATCAGGTTCATCCAACTTTTAGTTCACTTTCATTTTGGTCACTCTCGTTACCGTTCATCAAAAAATGCTGGCGTGATTGTTAGTTTTCTTTTTTTCAATAAAATAATATACTTTGTGAGTTCTACTGGTGATTAAATCATATAAACCTTCTCTTTCTTTTTCTTCTCTAAAGCTCTATAACTTTTTTGATGGCCTCATAATTATAGTAGTTATATGACTCATTCTATGGCAAAAAAATATCAGGTAGGGAAAGTTTTGTTTCGACCATATGAAGATATTCTGTGTATATGGCACCCAATGGGGTGATCTAGTATTCTCATTTATGGGGAACCCAATTTGGATTATTGGGTGGCAAATTCATTTGAAACATCAAAACAGAGGAACGAGAAGGAAGTGCACTCTCTGCTTGAAACAATAATGTTGGATCCAATCAAAGTCGGTGTCGTAAGAGCACCACAAAAGAAAAAGAAACCAACAAAAAAGGATATAGAAAACTGAAATGGAAGCCGACATTAAAACTACAAAGGATAAAAAGTAAAAAAAACAAAGAAAAGGAGCAAGGCAAGTAAGAGATCAAAAAAGATAAGAGAGATTATCGATAAAGCTAGGGGAGGAATTTGGAGTAAAACTTTGAGGACGACAACTTAAATTTTTAAAAGTTTTAGAGGATTAAACAAAGAATTTTCAAAAAAAATGAGGGTTTAATTAAAAATTTTAATAAGTTTGAGAGGCTTAACAAAAAATTTAAAAATTTGAGAGAGAATTTAATTAAAAACATTAAAATTTTAAAGCTTAATATAAATTTTTAAAAATCTTAAGGGGACAAATTAAAATTTTTAAAAATTTTGAGAGCAAAATTTAAGTTTCTCAAAATTTTGGGCCGTGGTGGACACCATGGATGTGTATTCTCACCTCACTCGTCTATACATATAGAAATGGAAGTTAGATTTTGCAAATTATTGGTTCAATGGCTTATTTTTGTTGTGCTTAGTATGTAACTTATATTTTGTAGAATGAAGACCAGAAAACTGGTTTTACCTTTAAAAAAAGATAAAAAAAAAATTACAGAGTTTTGGAGAATAAGAAGAAAGAGAAAGTTTAAGTGGTTTAATTAGCAGTGAGACCCACAATATATCATTTTATTGAGGAAAATAAAAATTAACAGTCACGTCAGTATTTTCTGACAAGAGGTAACAGAGTGATCAAAATGAAAGTAAATTAAAAGTTGAATGACTCCAATGAAAGTTTTAAAAGTTTGATGACCAAAATAAATACACCCTAAAATTTGGTGACCACTGATGTACTTTACCCTAATTATTAAAATCATTTATAATTTAAATTGTTTTATACTTTTACTATTTTAGGGTTTACATATTTAGAATATTGTTTATTTTTTTTAGAAATTGTAATAGTTTTTAAGAAAACTAAATAAAATTCAATAAATTAAATGATCCTGCATCAGTAAAGTTAACGGCGTTAGTGTGATCATTTGTAACTGTAATAGAAGGGTTTAATTAAAAAAAATACTGATAGTGTTGTGAGTTCTTTTATTTTATGAAATAGGGTGATTGTTTTTCTTTATTTCTCGAAATATAGATGTTATAACAGTTTTTTTTTTGTAAAAAACGTCGTGTCTTGAAATATATATTTGAAAGTCGTCAAGAAATATGACGATTTCAGTTAAATTTTTTCAATAAACGCTAATTATATGTATAGAAAGATTTTTTTTCTTTTCGACGACTTCATATAATTAAAAAAAATCTAAAATTATCATAATTTTCTAACTCCGCAACCATCCCTATTTGTAAAATAAAAAAAATCATCCACACACCACACAAAATAAAAAAAACCCACAACAATATTCGAACAAAATTGCAGGTTTAACTGGTCATACTTTTTTAAATAAGAATTCAACTTATTCTTAATTAAAAATGATTGCGCTCACTAATTTTTTCGGATGCAATTAAAAATTAAATGTATATTTAAATTTAATCATTAATCTTAAATTGATTATATTTTGTCACTTATTAAAATCAATTAAAATATGTTACTCGTATGAAGATTGAATTTGTCCCTTAACAAAGACTTCTTAAAAAAATTTACATTTTTATACGAAGAAAAATCTCGATTTAATATTTTTAACAAACAAAAATTTTAAAAATAAATTGGTGTGATAGTAATTTCTTTTATAAAAGCCGCTAATTTTACTAAAAAAGAAAAAATATTTAAAATTATAAAGAGAATTTACAACCATAATTATAAATTAAACACATAATTTAGACATTTTCCTATAATCACTGACAAAAGAAACTAACCACTTAAGATCATACAATGACCATACAAAGAAAAAAGTTAAAACTCAACCAAAAAGACTCTAACAAAATATAAATACTAATAGATCTAACTGCATCGATAAGCGAACCACTAAAAGTTCCACTCATGTCTGAAATATTATGTGAGATTATTAAAACTTTCGTTTTTTTTTTCTCAAATACAAAAGTATTGAAGAAGATGATAATTTGATTCCCCTCCAAAAAAGAATTTTTCCGTATTTTATTTTTATTTTTATTTACAATAATATAAAATTAGAGTGAAGGAAAAAATCATGATTTAAGAAATAATTAAAAAGAAAATATCAAAATTAAAATAACAAGAAAAACGTTTAAATTTGTATATGTTTCTATTAAGATATTTTGTTGTCTTATTAATAAAATAAATTTAAGTTCACAAATTTAGGACAATTTAGGACACGTATATAAATATTTTGGAGATACCAATTTAATGTAATTTGATATATAAACACGTAAAAATATGTATCAATTTCGAGTTTTAAAGTTTTAGAGAGATAAATGATAATTTTTAAATAATCTGAAGAGCATAATCATAATTTTTAGAACCCATGTGTAAAACATGCTAGAATGGAGGGACTAATGTCATGATCCCATAAAATAATAGAAATTGAAATATTTTATGGTAAAATTATTGTTTGATCCTTCAAGAAATATATAATTTAATGTTGACCTCTCGTAATTTTAATTTTCTAAATGACTCCTTGAATAAATTATGTTGAGTTTTATCACTGATATCAAAGATTTTAAATGCATTTTGAATAGAAAAAGTAAAATTTAAATGCATTATTTAATCTTAATTTTTCTAATATTTAATCTAATTTAATGAAGTACATCGTCTATTTCTTTTTAAATCTCATTTTCGATATTTTGAATTTATCTTTTAAATTATAATTTAAGCATATTTCATTGTCGTTGAAAAATAATTGATATGAAGAATATCAATTCTCAAAAGCTAAGAATATCGAGAGATTTCAAAACTCCGTGTATAAAAGGAGCAAAAAGTCGTCACTAATAGATACAAGTTACCTACATCTATTTTTTAATAATTAATAAAAGGTTTAAATTTGATATACAGACGGTGTAAAATAAATTTTACACAAGTCTGCCTATTTCTATTATAAATTAAAATTAAATCTAAACCTTAAAAAACTAAACCCCAAACCCTAAACCTTAAATTCTAAACATTAACCTTAAATTCTAAACCCTACAACCCAAACCCCTAAACTAAACCTCTAACCCCAAAAACTAAAAAGTATGTGTAAACTAAAATTTACACAGACTGTGTATTTAAGTTTTTCTTTTAATAAAAATATATGATTTATTCATTAGAAAATGACTAAACGGTATCTTATTGATTTCTTTTGCATGCTTCAATGAAATGTTTTTTTTAATAAGTAAACAATGACGAAGTCTTATTTTTGCCACAAATTTTTTAGTCGACATATTTTGTCGGTGAAGCAAAATAAACTAATAAAAGAACTTTTTTTATTAATTTTAAAAAGGTATGTCCGATTACTTCTTCGAATAAAGGAGAAATTCAACGTGGAAAATTTTGTCAAAAGGCCAAAGTTGCCCAAAGCTTTGAATTCGCAAATAGTGGAATATGATTAAGACAAAAAAAATATTGCATTATGACAAACAAAATTCCCTTTTTTCCCCCCAAAAGATATACTTTTGAAACTAATATGCCATACAACAAATCATGTCAAAGTTTGATCAAATTAATATATTAATTACGTCTGACTATAACAAAGTGCATTACTTTGCAATATGGTGCATTCCTTTGATTAAACAAAATGAAAAAGTTGCTATTTGATGAAGAAATAATTGTGCACTCATACTAAGGAATTTAATGTTCATCGAAGTTATTTGCTCTGTTTGGTACTTAGTGAATAGCTGATAGTTGATAGTGGGTTACTTTGAGAGTGTTTGGCAAACAACTAATAGCGGATAGATGATTGCAGTGACCAAATGATTTTATTAGCTAATTTGAAAAACTAATTTAACTAGCTGTTTTATATAAAAGTGTTTGGTATAACTTGGCTAATAGCTTAGATGGGTAAAATGACAAATAAATGTATAATACATTTAGTTGTTAAGTACATATATGTTTTATAATACTTTAGTCTTTATTAGAGTAAAATTATTCAAATAAAATACTTTTAACAAGGAATTAAAAAATTCTTTAAAAAATTAGTGAATATATTTGAATTTTTTTGACTATGTTGTAGTTTGGTTTGGTTGAAAATTAGTGAATACTTTAGTCTTTATGGCAATGACGTAATTATGAAAATAATATGGTCAAGTATGTCATTTAACATCTTATTTTGCAAATCATCTCTTTCAACCCGCTAGGTTTTCCAAAGTTTTCTCTTTTAGCTTATTTTGTGCAATCAACTTTTTTAAAAAGATGTTTACCAAACACTAGAAATAGAGGTTTTGACTACCAATCAACTATTTGTGCACAAACAAGCTAAAAGCTATTCAAAAAGTTATTTACCAAACAGCCACATTAGCTGATGGTTGATAACTTATTGCATTAGCTGATTGTATAAAAGTGTTTGATAAAATTAACTAATAATTGTTTAATTATTTAAACAAACAAAATGACATATAAAGACATAATTATATTACATACTTGTTTGAATAGTTTATTAGTTATCAATATTTTGTATCTATTAATATTAATTAGATTATAAAAAATAATTTTTCAATATAATATTACTAAGCATATTTGAAGGATCTATACATTAATTCATTATTTATATAATTATTTATAATATAATATAATTAATTATTAAATTTAAATACAAATATAAATGTTTGAGAATAAAAAGAAAACAAGTATTAGTTTACAAATGTCATAATGTAAATACATGAGAGTGAAGAATTAAAATAGAAAAGGTTAAATTTAGGTTATTTGGAGATTTTTGATAATTGTTAATAGGTAAATGGGTCCTTATGACTCTTATGTCAAAACTTCTAATTTAAAAAATTTATATTAGCAGCTTTTTCAAAAATTAAAAGTTCCCTTTATATCATTGTACATGTTTTATTTAAGGGATAACTACAAAAATAATACCCACTTATTTTCGCTTTACTATTTTAGTACCTCACCTATTTTTTTTGGCAAAATAGTACATAACATTACGTTTTTGTTCTGTTTTGTTAGCCTGACCGTTAAAAACAAACGGAGGTGATGACGTGGCTTATTTTTAATTGGGATAATCACATTTTTAGTCCCCAAACTTATATATTTCTATCAATTTAATAATCATCTTAAATATTTTGGTTAAAACTGTAAATCCCCCATTTTATTTCTTCTTCCCCAAGCTATCATCCTTGTATGGACAATCCAGTTGCAGGCATTCAGCTATTTTACTGCTACAATTTGGTACAAACTCTATCAATTTAAACTTGAATCTTTCCTATTCCTATTCATTCTCAATCATCAATCTGTTGTTTCATTAATGGGTGTTTGAATTTGATAGAGTAATATATAAATAAACAAAATGCATGAATATTACACTATAGTAATATATAAATAATACCATGCAATATATGAAATGAATACTAAGTAATATATAACTAATATATATATGTACGCTATACATAATGTAAAGTAATATTAAACTATATAACAAGAAATAATATACTATATAATATATACATAATGCCTACTATGATATAAATAATAGTCCAATATATCATAATAATATATATAAAAACATAAATTAGGGATTGAAATAGAGAGAAGCAAAACAGAAGGCCAAAATTAAAATAAAATAAAATTTAAACGGATTGTAATGCATTTTCAAATAAATAAGGGGGCTGAAACGCTAAAAAAATAAAATAAAGGGGGCTAAAATTAAAACAGAACAATGTTGATAGAGGATGGAATTAAAATGGAAGCAGGAAAGGAAGAGTTAAAAGGCCAAAATTAAAATAAAATAAAATTTAAACGAATGCGCGACAAACTTGGGAGGACCTAAACTGGAATTTTCTCCTCGGCCTAAATGCGCGGATCCTCCCCTTCGGGTCAGGTCACCGCGCGGGTCTGAGGATGCCTAAAACGCCACCGTTTTGCAAATGATATACATAAAGGAATCAAAGGCAAAAGATTTGCCTGATAGTTCATTTCCTTCATTAGCACTTAAAAAAAAGAAGAGCTTTGAGATGCTCTGAAACAATCAACCCCAACCCCCCCTTTCAAACTTCAGAAATCGGTGTCCTCCGCCGTACACTGCCGCACCGGCAGCCTATAGCCTGTGGCCGACGACCTTCAAACTTCCTCAAAAAATTCTCCTCCCTCTCCTAAACTCGAAGCCGAGCCCGAAATTTTACAAAAAAACCCATATTCTCCTAGATCTAAACAGGCCAAACTAAGAAAATTTTATTTTTTATTTTCAAAAAACGAAAACCAAAAAGTTCCTTTTTGTGTGTGAAAACCTCTAGATGAACACAAAAGGGTCGATATCGACGACGGGCAGCCGAATCCACCTTAAAGGTAAAAGCCCTTAGGCTTTTGATTTTTTTCTTTCGAAACAAAAAAGAAGAAATCTCTGTCTTTAATTTTTTTGTATTAATTCTCTTGAATCTTCCCGTCTGAGGGTTACATGTTGGTTGTTTGGGGCTTTATAACCAGTTACAATGATAAAAAAAAAAAGCAAAGATAAAAAACTGTTGTGCTATTGTGTTTGTTTGCATGCACCCTAATCTCTGCTCCTTGTTTGCCTTTTCTTTTTTGTTTTGCAGGTGTTGTACGGTGGAGCTGGGAGGAGGGGACCAGACTGAAGGCGACAGTGGCAGCTAGATCGTGCTTGAGGATCTGAAGCGTCTAGACGTGCAGCACGCGCGCGTGAAGGAGTTAGAGGACCAGAGCGTGGGCGCGTGGAGTCTCCCGAAGCTTCACCTCATCATCTCTGGGTTGTGAGGCGGCTGCGCATGAAAACCAGAATAAGTTAGGGTTTTGGCTATGTGCAATTAGGGTTAGGATCTGGGCCCAAACGAGCTGTACATATAAATAAATTTTTTTGGGTTTTTATGTGTAATGGACTGTTTTAAAAAACTCGGGCCTTTTTATTTTAGTTATAGTTTTTAATTAATTGTTTTTTTTTTGTTTTTTTGCTTTCGTTTAATAATACTAATAAATAATATATACTAATAACAATAACAAATAACGTAATAATAATAATAATATGATATAATAAATAAAAAATATACATATATATATATATACTAATGATAATAGTATGATAATATAGTAGTATAATATAACAAAAAATAATTAAATACTTGTAGTTTGAGGCTGATAATATAATATGAGGATAATAATAATAATAAACTAATATAATAATAACAAAAACCAAATGATAATAATATAAACATAAATATAACATAATAATAAGTGTAAATAAAATTAGCATATTAGCCCTAATTAATGTGAGGAAAGAAAGCTAAAAGAAATAATTTAATATATAGTGTAATAACATAAGCCCAAGTTGTAAAAAAAATAAAAAAAGGCGGACAAAATTAGTGATTAAGAAGTTTTTTAGAATAGTTATGTTACTGAAAGTAAAATTTTAACATTTTATCAATAAATCAAACTTATGTAAATTTTTTATTCAAGGAAGTCAATGCTTTGAAAAAAATTCAAAAAACTTGCAAGTAATGACAATAAATATCTTATAAATAGTTTCTAATAAAATTGATATATTTAATTGATGTTATGAATATATTCTTTTTTTATATTTTATAGGGTAAAGTATATAAATAGTACTAAACTATCCCAAAAAAATATAAAATATGGTCATCAAACTTTCAAAAGTTACATAATGTCATTAAATTTTAATTATTGTTACAAAATGATCACTGAAAAGTAGTAGCTGAGCCGTTAACTGGTGTTAACAGGGTGAGATATCAGTTGCAAAAATTTGTATAACAACACATTTAATCCTCAATATTACACTTTTAATCAATTTATACATCAATAACGAGAGTTAAATTAGGACTAAATTGATTGAATGTGTAAGTATGGAGGATTAAATGTGTTATTATTCAAAATTTCGTAACTGTAACGTCATTTAATAGTTAACGGCTCAATGACCATTTTATAACAAAAACTAAAGTTCAATACTCATCATGCAACTTTTGAAAGTTTGGTGACCATTCTGTATTTTTTGGGATAGTTTAATACCATTTGTGTACTTTACCCCTATTTTATAATTAAGTTATAGTTAATATATTTCATAAAATAAATGCAATTAATTTCAATCACAAATTAAGTTAAATATTATTTTTGTTAATATTGTAACAAGTTTTTAGTTAGGTTTAGTGGTTAGGAATTGAACCACTTAGAAGGGTCCTAGGTTAGATCCCTACTGCATTTTATTATCATTTTATTGGATGACATTAATTTATTAAAAAAAATGATATGTAAGCATGTTAACCCAGTTGTCACAGGCGTGTGGGTGTGTCATGTCCGTTAATGATTGAACGGTTTAATGACTTAAATGAAAATTTTCTTAACGACGGTGACTCCAATAACTGCAATTAACCCTAAAATATTTTTAAAAAAATCAACCATCAATATACGAATATATTAGATGCTAATTCTTGGAGATTTAGAACTCAAGAGTACATATTTTGATGCTTAAATTTATAGAAATGGAGGGTCATCGTTATAAGATTTTGCAAGAAACAAAGAAGTATGAACCCATGAAAGAAATGATGAAACCTTAGGTGGGCAAAGGAAGGGTTGAGATTGGGATGATGGTAAAGGAAGGAAGCATGAAAATGAAAGGGGAGCAACCAGTTAGTTGGGTGGCAAATTAATTGACAGGAAAACCACGAAGGGGAGATGTGGACCTGAAAACCACTTCTCGTTTCTCAAGCTTCCAGATTTCAACTGCCATTTGTCTCATTAGTCATTTCTTTACCCACATTTAATGTTTGATCACGAGATTTGGGACGGGACGGCTCCACAAATACAAGGCTTGTAAACATGAGAAATGATTGCTTTTTCTTTCTAAAATTGGAAAAGTTAATAAAATGGCATAATTTAATTGTGGGGTGGATGAACAAGGTTCTTGGCTGATGGATTCTCTAAATTTGTTGGCATTTGTCGAGTAAAAAAATTTAGAGTTATTCGAGTTGACACGTCATATTTTATAACTCAAATTTTATTTAAAATTTTCCAGTTCGATTCAAGTTTATAAAATTTGAGTCGAGTTCGAGCTGAGTCGAGTTTTTGAGTTCCTATACAAATTTAATTGTAATTATTTATTATCTTATAATACATTTTGATTCGAATTTAAAAGACTTTCTCTAATCATATAAGATATGCATATATATATTTCTTCATATTTTTTCATATGTTGCATATATTTCTTCATATTTTTTTATATCATTAAATATATAAAAGGAAAATTTGAGGACTCGACTCGAACTTAAAAACTAATATACTAATAACTAAAAAATTTTGAGTTATTCGAATTTTCATTTTACGACTCAAACTTTATTTAAACTTTTTTTGAGTCGATTTTTTTTGCCTCAAGTTAAAAAATTTAATTTTTTCGAATGGAGTATAATTTTGTTCACCCCAATTATGTTATTGAAGCAGAATTGTAGAGAATTTATGAGGGTTGCGTCTTGCGTATTGCGTGAGAGTTCAGTGTAAAACGAAATTCTAAAAAGACTGTCATTCTCGATTTTACAGTATATTGACGAATTTAACCGGTAAAATTAGGAGGTAGTCTATGAGCACGTTTGTCGTGAAGGAAATCAATTGACTAATTGGTATGGCGAAGAGAGCGTCCAACAATGAGCTAAAATGTCGCACTTTTTTATAGTCCTCCAGATGAAGTATTATCGATCTCGCATAACGATTGTACCACCTAAAGGTGTATAATTAATTTCTTCTCCTTGTTCATAATTTTTTTTTTAAAATTAGGCCTTATTAAAAACCCTTAGTACTCATAAAAAATTGAATAATTTCTTTTGACCTTCAACAAATTTCTGAATTTGTCCTTGTCTTAAATTTACATTTAAAAGCATAACATTTAAGACAAGTATTTGTAGCAATCCTTTCGAAATCGCTAAAAAAGAAAATAATTATTTTTTTGTTTTGAGTTTTTTTTGTTGTTTTTGATTTTTTTGAATTGGGGAATATTTGTTCTAAGAGTTCGGTTTTGAAAAAAATAAAAGACTGGAATCGTCACCGATCATTTTTAAAGGTAGACCGGACACTAAAAATAAAGCCAGAGATTCTTTAAAAAAACAGGTCCGGGATTCAATTACGGATGGAGAAGGATTAGCACCCACACCTCTAAAAAATTGGTACCTAGTCGAATACAATTTGTCTTTAATTGAAAATTTGTGAGTTTAAATTTTAAATTAATTTAAAATATGTTTAAAAAAGCAAGTAAATTTTAAAGGCCCTGTTATTCGAGAATAAACAAAAAGATCACCACCACTACTACTAGTACTGACCATGATTACTATCGATTGAAAGGGCACCGCATTAACATTTTATATAAGTTGGGTGCAAAAACATAAAGCAAAGCAAATTTACATGTATATACAAAAATAGAGCATAAAATAAAAGCGTAAATTAAATAGTTCAGAAAATTGACCGGATCGAACAAAAGATAAAAGAAGTGCGAAAAATAAATGCAGGAATTAAAATATCAGAAAGAAGGATCAAATTGAGCAAAAGGTGCAAAAATTAAATGCGAGAAATTAAATTGCAAGAAAATAAAAAAATAGAAGTTAGATGTTAGTTGGCTACACTAAACGGGCCATGAATAATACGGGTCATTTCTTGTTGCGGGTCACCGTAAGGCCGATTCGAACAAAAAATTAAAGAAATAAACAAAATAAGTATAATAATGTAATAATATCATACTATATATATAATATACATATACATTATATTATAATATAACTATATCATATATAATATATAAATAATATAATATATATAGATATAATATACTACGTATTTCTTAATACATATATAATATATATAATATAATAAAGAAATAATACATAACTATGTTATAACAATATGTATAATATGATGTAAGATAGTATATGATGTATAAATGTGACATAATATTATGTAAACATAATATATATAAAAAAGGATCGAAATGGAAAACACAAAAAATAAAGGGGCTGATTTTGAAATGGAAACATAATAGAAATGGGGGAAATTTTAAAAACAATACAATCGGGGGAGTAAAAACGGGATTAAACCGTGGCCAGAGTGGTTACGGGGAAAAACATGGGGGGACCGGTCGTGTAAATATCCTACAAATCGAAATAAGTGGATCCTTTCCTCCGTGTCGGGTCACCGCGCGGATCTAAGGGACCAAAACGCTGCGTTTAATGAGACTTATAAAAGACCAAAATAAATATAAAAAAACATTTTTATTCTGAGTTGAGAAAAAAAAACTAAGCTCCCTGAAAACAATTTTCTTTCCACTTTTTGTTTCTCAGAACCCAACGACCTAGCCACCGTGCGCTGCCGTCTGGTGGCCGACGGCCTTGAAAACGAACAAAAAAACTCTTTTTTCTTTAACATTCAAAACCAAACTTGATTTTCAGAACCCAAATTAGTTCCCCTAAACCTTGCAAAACCAGACACGAAACCCTAAAAAAACCTTCTCTTTTTATAAAAAATTTAGAAAATTTTTGCAGGATGGGGATGATTGAAAGCCTAAACGGCGGAGAAGAGCGACGACGACGATGACGATGAATAACCTCCTTCCAAAGGTAACCCTAACCCTTTGATTTTTTTTCTATATTCAAAGCAAAAAATAAAATAAAAGAAAATGAGAATGAGAATGATTTTTTTTTGTAATTTTCGTTGTATTGATTATGAGAAATACCCGTTCGGGTTACATGTTTGCATTTGGGCTTTTTATAGATGTTTTACACTAAAAAAAATAAAAATGGTTGCTGCCTCTAATTTTGAATTTTTTTTGCTTGTTTGTCTTTTTACAGGTTCGTACGGGGAGGGGACTGGTCTTGCTTGTCTAGTTTCGACGTGCATGTGGCAGAGGGTGATGTCGTGGTACTGAGTTGGCAGCTGTTGCCAACGTGGCCGCCGAGATGGAGCTGATGTGGCTATTGATGTAGCTGTCACGTGGCCTGGAAGATGAGTGGTCGGCCTGGGAAGCTTCTGGAATGGGAATGTGAAGTGGCGGCTAGGGCATGGGTGTTAGGGTTAACTAAGTCGGGTTGGTAGATAGATAGTGGGTCGGGTAGGTTTAGGTTATCCGGGTAGGATAATGGATGTAAAATGGGTTTGGGTTAGAATTTGGGTATTGAGTAATTGGATTTTGTAAAAAAGGATATTTTAAGTGGACTGTTCTTTTTGGATTTTAATTTTAATTACATTTTTTGAGTTTTGGGCTAAATATCTTTTTAGATTTTAATTATAAACTCGTTTATTCGAATTGAGGCCATCTAAAAATGGTGATTACAATATTTTTCTTTTAAATGTTTAGTATATTCAATAGTATTTATTTATCAACAATCTTTAGAATATGTGGTTAAAATCTCTCAATTGACACTCTTCCTCCTTAAGTTGTGTGTTCAATAACAAATTTTCCCTCTCCGTAGATAGCAAGGACGAATGCATCTTTGTGCATGGTAGGTCCCTACCATTAAAAAATAGGATAAACTACAATGGTAACCATCAAATTTGTAGGGTATTTTACTTTGGTCATGAAAATAAAAAACTTTTATTATAGTCACTCAATTTTTTATTTACTTTCATTATGTTCATTGTCGTTAACCCAGTTAAGAAATAGTGATGTGACACGTTAAAGTCTTCTTTATAAAAAAGAACCTTAATTTTTCAAATTTACAACCATTGTTAGGACAAAAATTCCTATTAAAGGAACGGTCGTCGATCACTCCCAATTGTGAAAAAGATTCATTTTGCCAAAAGTTTAACATAGTTTGGTTTCAGTTTGATCTTACGGTTAACATTGGTGAAATAAATCTAAAAATCTTAATTGAAACTAAAAATTAAAACTTTTCGATCTGCTGTTGTTAACCGTCAGATCAGCTTGAAACCAAACTATAATGTTTTGACCAAATGAATCCTTCTCACGTCAATATTTTTAATGGCAGTGGTCGTAAAAAATCAAACTAAAAGTTAATATTTTTTTATTTTAGTGACTAAAGTGAAAAGTTCTAAAAATTCAATGACTACTAGTGTAGTTTACCTTAAAAATATTAAATATAAAACAAATACCTAAATTATTATTTTTTGCTTTGAAGTCCTAACTATTTTTGGTCAAAACTAGTACTTAAACTATGATTCTATAACCATCGTAAGTATATTTGTTAGTCTCATTAAAAATTTTTGGTTAAATATACTGATACCCATATCAAATAATTTAACTAAAATTTTGATTTAAAATTTTAAAATAATTTTAATTGGTTCTTCAATGTTAATATGTCTCCGACTATAAATTATATTTGCTTGCATAATAATTACTCTTATCAATACATTATTACAATAATATAAATTGATTCTACATTATTACACTGATCAATGAACTACTAAATTTAAAAACTAGGGTATGTATTAGTTGTATTTTTTAAATGGAAATGAAATGAAAGAGATTTTTTAAGCCTTCATTTTTTGCTTTAATCTGGCCGCATTTTTCATGGTTATTTTGGTTTTGTTCCTTTTTTGTTTTAATGTTTTTGAAATATCATCTTTTCATCAAAAATACCTTCCTTTTAACTTTTCATTTACCTTATTTAGGTCTTTTTATTTCTATTTCTCATTGTTAATATTCTTTCTTTATTGTTTCTTTATTTAGTCATTTATTTTATTTTTCACATCTTTAATTTATGCCCTTTTTTTCATTTTTTAATTTATGCGAGAAACTATATTATGAGTCATTCCTGCCACGTCATCCATATGACCAATTAAATGAATCCATTTCATTAATTTTCCATCTCATCTTTAAATTCACTTGGTAAAAATTATTTTTAAATTTAATTTACAGTAAATATTAGTGAAGATTCACTTGGTAAAAATATGAGATAGAAAAATTAATGAAATAGATGCATTTGATTGGTTGGTCCCATAGATGACGTGACGGGAATGACCCATAATATAATTTCTCAATTTATGCCTTTATATTTGTTTTGATTTAATTCCGTTAATCTTTTCCTTATTTATATGTTTCTATTCTTTAATTCTAGCACTTCAATATTTTTATCTCCATTTATTTGCTTTGGTACGTTGTTTGAGTTTACGTCATTAATTCCCCCCTTAATTTCGCCCTTTACTGCTTTTCAAGGTATATTGAATATTTATTTTTCCTTAATTTCTTGCTTGAATTTATGTGTAATTTTTGTTTCTACCTGTTCATATGTAAATTGACTTTTCATTTAACATATAATTTGTCTTTTTATATATACCTAATATAAACGATAGATAATATTTTCCTTCCGAGCTATAGTTGCATTTACATACTAACATGCATAAGTATCTTGTAGCATTTAAATTTAGATATCAAAATTTCGGTATCCTATTAAGAGTGTTATCCCGAGTCTTCGAGTATCATCTTATTTTAGTACCGTAAATTGTGAGGATTTTTATATTTGAATGGTATTGACATGCATTCATGCATTTAGGGATTAACTATTAAATTTAGTCAAAAAAATTTTTTTAAAATACGATACAAACCCTTAGGTGCCAATTTTTTGGCGTGGTGGGGGTGCGAATCCTTCAACACTCGTAACCGATTCCCGAACCCGATTAATACATGGTTTTACTTTTTGGTGCCTTATCCAAGTGACCGATGGTGACTCCCTCAATTTTATTTAAAACCCTTTATTTTTCAACCCCCATACCAAATAAATTTAAGAGAACGCGGGAAACTTCTTCTTTAAAATTTCAAATTTAGTCGCTACATCACCGTATGAACATAAAAACTCTAAAAAATAATCATAAAAGCGTGCCATGAAACAGAGACGTGCCATAAAAGCAGAGAAAATGTTTCACAAAAGCAGAGGAAAGAGCAAAAAAATATACAAAGAAAAAAATAAATAAAATCAAATAGAAAAATAAAAGAAAATATGAACCACTGACAATCAACAACTAGCACCAAAATTAGTGCCGCCGCCAATTAGGCAAAGAAAAAAAAAGAGTAAGTATGTGACGGCTAATGTTTGATGCGGTGAGGGTTTTTTGAAGTTTGATTGATTGTTATATAACTTGAAAATTTATCTACTATACAGTTTGTGCAAACTAAAGTTTGTACAATTTTTCTATTATAAAATGGATATGTCCTATTTAGGGTGTAGTGGCTTAAGTTTTAAGGCTTGGAGTTTAAAATATAGGGTTTTAAGGGTTTTTGATTTGAGAAAAATTTTATGTTGTTTAGTCTAACTGTACAACTCTTTTAGGATCTATGAATTTAATTTGTAGGGTTCATAATTTAAGATTTATGTCTAGGGTTTAGAGTTTAAAAAATAGAGATTTAAATTTTATTTTTTTCTTTGACAAATTCTAAATCTAATCCTAATCCTACCTAGAGGGGAGGGAAAGGGAACTCTAGGGAAATGAAGGAGAGTGTTACTAATGGGTCTAGAACCCATGATCTAAGGAAATATGAAGGAACAAAGATGAGCAGCTTGACCAACCAGCCAATATGTTTGCTCTAAATTTTATTTTTCAAAGAGTAAATACACCGACTTGTGTATATCAAAAAATTAATATTAGTATTTTAGATGTTAGGATTCAAATAGACACTAGTGTGTTAATTTTAGTTTACACACCTTGTATAATAAATTATTCTATAAATGTCATTTATTTTTAAATATTTTTTAGATATTATGTTATTTTCAAATATTTTTAAAATATTTTTTAAAATTTTGAAGATATTTTAGAATTTTTTTACAATTGTTCTAGACAGATTAATTTGTTTATTTTTAAAATGGACAAAAATCTAAAATTCATTTACAACAATTGTTAATCAAATTTTTAGTTATCGAAAACTAGAAAATCAATTCAATTCAATTTAAAATTAAAAAAATCAAATTACATATTCAAATAATTTTAAAATTAAATAATTCAATTTTATTAACTCAAATTTTCTAATTGATTTCTACTCATATATGGCATACAATTGAATGTCTTTATTCAAAAAAGATAATGAATAGTTTGACCTACTTCCGTAATTTCCTAAGCAAAAATATTAACTACTGTAATTAATTCCGTGGTGCTGTCAAATTGTCAATTTCCTATATAAACCCTAGCAAGCCCTCCAATTCAAACTCACTCATAAACATAATAAACCCTTCTTCCTTTCAAATTGCTTTCTTCTCTGGAAACCATTGATGGCTCGCAAGCATCCTACCCAAGACCCTCCTCCTGCCTCTTCCTCTTTCAACGACGAACTGTCCTCCGATGAAGAAGAGGAGGAGAACACCATTTTGAAAAGGCAAAAGGCTTATGCCGCCCATGTTGGCTCCGTCTCCGACTATGACTCAGACAAGTCCCTCCCGTCCCCTAACGTTTCCGCTTTCATCATCAAGCCCATTGTTCTCAACCCCAACAAGTCTGTTCCAAAGTCGAAGCATTCTGCTAACGAATCAAGCTCAAAGCGAAAGAGGTCGTCATCTGCATCCAATTGCGGGGCCGGTGCTGGTGCCGCGAAGTCTCCAGTGACAGTTAGGCGGTGGAGTGAAGCCGAGGAGATCACGATCTTGAAAGGGTTGATCGAGTTCAGGTCGAAGGAAGGAGCCGACTCATTAAAGGATTCCAGCAGCGGGTTTCATGATTTCATCAAGAAAAGGTTCCAAACCGACGTGTCAAAGACTCAGTTGAATGAGAAAACCAAGATACTGAAGAACAAGTACAAAGCAAACGCTGAAAAGGGGCAGAACGGGAATGATCCCGTTTTACCAAATTCCCACGATCGCAAATGTTTCCGGCTATCAAAAAAGATTTGGGGTAATGTAAATAATGAAAAGAGCAACCACACTCAAAAGAAAACGAAGAATTTGAGCAGCGCAGACGAGGGCAATCCTCAAAAAGGAACTGAGACTGAGAAGAAAACGAAGGCTCTGAGCAGTGAAGATGGAGGAGAGATTTGTGGGTTCAGTGAAGAAGATAATGTAGATTTCTGGGAGGAGTATCCGTGCTTGAAGGTGTGTTTTGACAAAGTGGGTTGCTCTCTATTGGAGTATGTGGAGATGAATGTTGATGCTAGAGGGCGAGACAAGTTGAAGGAATTGGAGAGGGAAGAGAGGCAGCTGAGGATTCAGAAATTGGAGCTGTTTTTGGAGATGAGCAAGTTGGCTCAGGAAGTTGCTGAAGCGGCATTGGATTCTATCAAAGAGACTCGGTTTTAGGTACAGATTTTAGTTGTTGGTTTTCTGAATCTTGTTGGGATCATACTAAGATATGGATTTGAATGTAATAGTTCTATGTTTTGATCGGATGTCTTTATTTAAATTTTAAAAGCTCTATTTCCTTGAAGTTGTTCTGAATGATCTTTTTCTTTTTTATTTCTTCATTTTTTAAGCAATCTATCATCATTCAAATCCTTCATGCGTTTGCTTCTCATCAATTTGTACCCAGAAGATGAACTCTTTATTTTTATCTGAAATCAAATTAAATTAAATTAAAAACACATTTTTTAGGTATAAAGTTATTAAATTATGAGATTAAAAATTTTCTTATATGCTTCACATTTTTTAAAATTCACTATTTCCAGTTTTAATATTTATTAGTTATATTTTTTTTTAAATTGTTAGATGAGTGATACGAATAGTTGAATTTTTTGCAATGTGTTATCATTCTCATTTATTTTCAACTGATTTGTTTTTACTATTGTTCAGGGGCAATGTCCAAGGATAATTATTTCATATTGAATGATATGTTTTAGTCATAGAGAATGTCTTTTTATTACAAATGAAGTTTTGTTGGGCTCTTGCACGCGCTCCCAAACCTCGGCGCTAAGGCAACCTCCCTGTTGGCTTAGACCTCGAATTGGTACAAATAAAATAAATGTTGACTGTGCTTTCCTTCCTTCGAAGGTGATCAGGGCGGATGCGATTTTATGCATGGTATGTCATTAAAAATAGGGTAAACTACAATGGTAACCATTAAATTTGTAGGGTATTTTCACTTTGGTCACGGAAATAAAAAACTCTCATTATAGGCACTCAATTTTTTATTTACTTTTATTATGTTCATTGACGTTAACCCCGTTAAGAAATACTGTTGTGGCACGTTAAAGTCTTCTTTACCAAAGAGAACCTTAAATTTTCAAATTTACAACTATTGTTAGGACAAAAATTCCTATTAACAGAACAGTTGTCGATCAATCCCAACTGTGAAAAAGATTCGTTTTGCCAAAATTTTAACATAGTTTATTTTCATTTTGATCTCACAGTTAACATTGGTGAAACGAATCTGAAAATCTTAATTGAAAATAAAAATTAAATCTTTTCGATCTGCCATTGTTAACCGTCTGATCAACTTGAAACCAAACTGTTAGGATATTTATTTTGATATAATAATTGAAAAATAGTTTTGGACTAAATTGAAAAGATTTCAAAAATGTTTTTAAGTCCAATCAACTTGAAAATATGTTTGAGGAGTTTTCAAAAGGTTTTGGAAGTGTTTAAAAGTAGCCAAACTCAAGTTTTTAGCATGCCCGTACCGATACGGTTACACCCCGTACCGATACACCTTAGGGTTTCAGCTACAGGATTTTTGCAGAACCGAAAACCCGTATCGATACAGGCTTAGGCGTATCGACACGGAGAGGGTCGTACCGATACGCATATAGGCGTATCGATACCCTATATTTTCAAATCTCCAACGACTAGTTCAAAACCCCCAATGACTATTTCTCTGCAACGTACCAATACACTGTGTCGATACACTGTTTCGGTATGGGCTATAGCATACCGATACACCGTATCGATACGCTCCAAATGTGTATCAATGCACCAATGCTGGGCGAGCATAACAGCTAGTTTCTGAAGAACGAGTATCGATATGACAACCCCGTGTATTGATACGATTGTCTCTAAAACTACATTTATTGCGGGAAATAAAGTCTCCAAGGACTCTAATCCAATCCCAACGGTCTCCAAAGGCTAGGAACTCATTTGGGAGTACAAATGGACCCTTCAAGCACCTGGAGCAACTAATGATCTTATGGCCAACATCTTAATGATTCAAAAAGTGTCTTAGTGCTAAAATTGTATATTTTTGTATAAACAAACACTTGTGAGCTTAATTGTCAATGTATACTCAAGTGTATTAGGTTTGGGTGAGTGAGCTTAAGAGTGCAAACATCTACCTAAGAGAGGGGTTTCTGTTTGCTTTGCTTTTCTTTTCTTTGTAAAAGAGGGTTTACTCAAGCTTAGGCGTAGAAGCTTTGAGTGTGTAGAGGTTTCCTCCTAAGCCTAAAAGGGGAAGACTAAAAGTTTTAGTGGATTTGGGAAATCTTTAGTGGGGAAGCTAAGGTAGTGGATGTAGGCTTTGGTTAGAAAGTCGAACCACTCTAAATCATTGTGTAATTTTTCCTATATTTTTGCTTCCACTACCATCACCCAAGAAATCACTCATCCACCACTTGGTGACATATTTCGGTTGATTTATTGAGCCCAACAATTGGTATCAGAGCGAGGCTCAATCGTGAAAGATTAACATCCTTTTGAGGCGATCCCGGCAAGCTCAATCAACAATCTATCAACTGGTTTTCTTGGGGCAATCTATTGACAAGCCACCATTCTTCAACGGTGAATATTATGCCTATTGAAAGAATAGGATGTTGTTTTTCATGAGAGCCAAAGATTACCATCTTTGCGATATAGTTCTCGATGGTCCGTTCGTGCCACAACAAAGCAAGGCAGAATAGAGTACGAATGATCGTAAGAAGATGGAGCTTAATTACAAGGCCTTGCATATTCTATTTTATACTTTAGGGGGCGGATGAGTACACCAAAGTTTCTTCTTGTGAGCGTGCCAATGAGGTTTGGGACAGGCTTGAAGTGATCCATGAAGGTACAAATGAGGTGAAGAAGACAAAGATTGGTCTACTCAACCTCAACTACGAAAACTTCAAGATGGACTCAGAAGAAGACATTAAGAGTATGTTCGACGATTTCTCCATAATCGTAAACAAATTTAAAGGTCTTAGAGAGAAGATTTTGGAAGACAAACTCGTTTAGAAGTTGATTTACTCACTTCCTGAATCATGAGAGAGCAAGAAGACAGCTATTATTGAGGCCAAGAACTTAAAGGAGCTCAAGCTTGATGAGCTAATTGGGTCTCTTCTTACCCATGAGTTAATGTCCAAACCATTGAGAGAGAAGAAGGAGAAGAAGATCAAAGGCCTCAGATTTGAAGATCTAAACATAGTAGCTCATAAATCATCCACAAGCCATCAAGAAGATTCAAGTGAGGATGAAGAGATGGCCTATCTCTTTAAAAAGTTTGCCCGATTCATGAATAGCGAAGAGGAAGAATCCAAGCATGAATCGAGGAAGAAGATGAAGGATCCCCACAAGAGCCATGAATGCAAGAAGACGAGGCACACCAAATACGATTGCCCTCGCTTCAACAAAAAGGGATCATCTTCAAAGAAAGTATATGTGGCAACATGGAGTGATGAAGATTCCACCGATCAAGATGAGGTAGCCCACATATGATTTATGGCCATCCAAAGGGAGAGGTAGCTTCTAACTCATCTAATTTCAATTTATATACATTTGATGAGTTACAAGAAGCCTACAATGAATTGATTTTCGAATTTAAGGCTTTATTTTAAAAAAATAAAAAGATGATTTCTAAGTTGAAAATCGAAAATGATTTACTTTTAAAAACTAATTTGGAGTTTGAAGCAAAAATCAAGGATTTTGAACTTAAAGTTTCAAACTTACAAAATTTGCTTCAAAACCTTGAAAAAGATCATCAAAAGGAAGTGGATGATCTTAAGAAAGAAAACGATTTGATTTCCAAGGAATTACAAAAGAAAAACAATTTTGGAAAAACAATTTTTTATCAAAGACAATCTAGTGCCCCTAGATTTTTGAACGGGAAATGTTTTAGAAGTATTTGGGTCCCAAAAGGACTAATTACTTCAAATAAAAAAGATGAAATTGAAAAATGGATTCCTAACGGGACTAAAGTTTGTGCTACTAATGCCATGGATCCAAAGCAATTTGGATACCAAAATATTTGTCATTGTCTTTTTATAGGTGTGATGGAACTTCGGTTGACAAGTGATGAAATTAAATGGGAGCTCTATGCAGACAAGGGATATCACTTGAAGAAGGAAGGCTTCACATCCCACATTTGATTCAAGTGGTAAAATTAGTTGAATTTATTTGCTTTTAATTTGCTTTATTTATTTTAATTCAACTAGTTTATTATATATTTGTTGGACTAACATTTCATTTGATGCTTGAGTTAGAGGGAGCCTATTTTAACAAAACATATTTTAGTCAAATTTTATTTTAAAATTCTACATTGTTATAGACTTAAAAGTTTTCAAACTTTGGTTTGAACCATTTTTGATATAACAAAAAGGGGAAGAATGTTTTAAAACATTGAATTTTCAAATGAATAAGGGGGAGTTTTAACTATGTTTATATTTTTAAACTCTTATTCAAAATTTATTTTACTAAAGGGGAGAATCCTAAAACACAATTTTTCAAGTTGGTTTTATTATATCAAAAAGGAGGAGATTGTTAGGATATTTGTTTTGATATAATAATTGAAAAATAGTTTTGGACTAAATTAAAAAGATTTCAAAAATGTTTTTAAGTCCAAACAACTTGAAAATATGTTTGAGGATTTTTCAAAAGGTTTTGGAAGTGTTTAAAATGTTTAAAAGTAGCCAAACTCAAGTTTTTAGCATGCATGTACCGATACGGTTACACCCCGTATCGATACACCTTAGGATTTCAGCTAAAAGATTTTTCTAGAACCAAAAACTCGTATCGATACAGGCTTAGGCGAATCAATACGGAGAGGGTCGTACCGATACGCATATAGGCGTACTAATACCCTATATTTTCAAATCCCCAACGGCTAGTTCAAAACCTCCCAACGGCTATTTCCCTGCAGTGTACCGATACACCGTGTCGACACACTATTTTGATACGTGCTATAGCGTACCGATACACCGTATCGGTACGCTCTAAAGGTGTATCGATACACTAAGGCTGGGCGACCATAATGGCTAGTTTCTAAAGAACGAGTATCGATACGACAACCTCGTGTATTGATACGGCTGCCTGCAGAACTAAATTTATTGTTGGAAATAAAGTCTCCAATGGCTCCAATCTAATCCAAACGGTTTCCAACGGCTAGGAACTCATTTGGGAGTATAAAAGGACCCTTCAAGCACCTGGAACAACTGATGATCTTATGGCCAACATCTAAATGATTCAAAAAGTGTCTTAGTACTAAAATTGTATATATTTTTTATAGACAAACACTTGTGAGCTCAATTGTTAATGTATGCTCAAGTGTATTAGGTTTGGGTGAGTGAGCTTAAGAGTGCAAACATCTACCTAAGAGAGGGATTTCTGTTTGCTTTTTTTTTTGTAAAAGAGGGTTTACTCAAGCTTTGGGAAGAAGCTTTGAGTGTGTAAAAGTTTCCTCCTAAGCCTAAAAAATGAGAAGACTAAAAGTTTTAGTGGATTTGGGAAATCCTTAGTGGGGAAGCTAAGGTATTGGATGTAGGCTTTGGTTAGAAAGCCTAACCACTCTATATCATTGTGTAATTTTTCCTATCTTTTTGCTTCCACCGCCATCACCCAAGAAATCACTATTCTCTTTCACCACTTGGCGACATATTTCGGTTGATTCATCGAGCCCAACACAAACTATATTAATCTTTTGACCAAATGAATCCTTCTTACGTCAACTTTTTTTAATGACAGTGGTCTTAATAAAATCAAATTAAAAGTTTATAAAATTTTTCAATTTCAGTGGCCTAAGCGAAAACGTTTTAAAAATTTAGTAACTACCAGTGTAGTTTACCTTAAAAATATTAAATATGAAACAAATACCTAAATTATTATTTTTTGCTTTGAAATCCTAAACTATTTTTGGTCAAAACTAATACCTAAACTATGATTCTATAACCATCTTAAGTATATTTGTTAGTCTCTTTAAAAAATTTGGTTGAATACACTAATACTCATGTAAAATAATTTAACTAAAATTTTGATTTAAAATTTTAAAATAATTTTGATTGGTTCTTCAATGTCAATATGTCTCCGACTATAAATCATATTTGCTTGCACAATAATTACTCTTATCAATACATTATTACAACAATGTAAATTGATTCTATATTATTACACTGATCAGTGATCTACCAAGTTTAAATTTCTGAATCCGCCCTGCTAGATAGTAATTGTTCAATAAAAATAATCCTGATTTAATTTAACTTTTAATACAAAATTGCTTATTTAATAATTTGTTTTTTTAATGTAACTAGTTGGTTTAATTTTTTTTTGAAAAACTAGTTGGTTTAATTTAGCATAAATCTTTTGGATCATTTAACCATTAGTAGAAGATTTTTTTATTGAAAAAAAGGGGAAAATATTACCTTATACCTCATTAAAAAAATTTCTAATCTTAAATGGAAGAAAAAGAATGCATAAGATAGTATATACGTACTAGTCCAAAAACAACTCACATTGAAAACTAAACAAATAAGCCGCCTCGCAGACCATGCTATACCTTAAACAAGCATTAACAAATTGACTTAGAGACAACATCATAAGCTAGCTAAAAAAATGGTCATGGACTAATTCAAATACTTAAATTAGAGAATATTATACATTTAAGTGTGCTCAAACTCACAATATCTAAATTGTTGTAAGAAAAATGATGTCAATCGAGTAAGTCATCATATTCGTTGGCCAAACTGCTCATTTTTTTATCTATCATATTATCTTAAATCATGAGTTCTAGATCCATTAGGAGCCTCATTCATTCCCCTAGAATTCTTTTTCTCCTTCTCTCTAAATAAGATTAGAATTAAAATTAAAATTTGACAAAAAAATAATATCAATCAAACTAAAAATTAATTGAATCAAACTATTTAATGCAAGTCAGTTTAACTCCCTCCTCTCAAATTATTCCAAAAAAATAACAAGGCTTAATATTTATTTTGTCCCTTGCACTATAGTGTTTTTTTTTTCAGTTTAACCTCTCAAAAGCTTTTTTGTTAGCTTGCCCTATGCACATTCCTTTTGTCAATCACGTTAACCCAACGTTTTTTCGTTACACCACGTAACTCATTCAAAGGTTGACATTTGTAATACATGTAGAGGTGGCAAACGAGTCGTTCGGTTCGGCTCTTTTCGGATCTGATTTAGTTTTAGTTCGGGTCTATGGTATTTTGGTTCGGGTATCGGATCGGTTGATTTTTGGTTCAGTTAATATCGGGTCGGCTAATATTGGCTTAATAGGAGATCAATCGATTTTAGTCGGGTTTTCAGGACGAGTTAGGTTTTTACACCCTATATATGACTTTATATAGAGTGTATATTTGGCTTTT
Source organism: Hibiscus mutabilis (assembly GCA_019671005.1). Lineage (NCBI taxonomy): Eukaryota > Viridiplantae > Streptophyta > Magnoliopsida > Malvales > Malvaceae > Hibiscus > Hibiscus mutabilis. The sequence goes on along the minus strand of CM033750.1, from coordinate 35,660,474 downwards.
TTTGTGAGTTGTGTATCACATTTTATTTATTTATTTTAATATATATATATTTTATTTCGGGTTGCCTTCGGTTCGGGTTGCTTTCGGTTGTGGTGAAATCGATTCGGTTGAATTCGGTTCAACTAAAATTCGAGTCGATTTTGTTTCAGTTTATTTTGGATTTCAGGTCAAATTCGGATCATGTTTGTTTAGTTCGAGTCTCAGGTCAGGTTTGCCAGGTCTAAATACATATTTAAAAATAAAAATCCTCAAAATTAACATAAAATTCAAATAATAATAATAATGCTTAAGAGTGTAAAATGTCTTTGAACTTCGAAAAAAATCAATTAAGTTTTTAAATTTTTTTTTCATCAAATTAAAATTTTTGAACTAATAAATTGAATAAATTAAGTCCTTTAACCAATATTGACCATCGAATATAACGATTTTTTCGAATCAGATGATGTAGCGCGTTGTGTCACAGCGTTATCACTTGATATTTTCAAAAAAAAAATATTTTATTTAAATAATTCAGTCTTAAAAATTCTATAAAAAACTTATAAAAATTGTCAACAAAATATTTTTCTTTTAAAAATATATCTATAAGTGTAATGTGATAGAACTGTCGTATATAATGTGATAGTAATATCTAAAGAAAAAATTTATCAATATTTAATGGTCAAAATTTATCAAAAAACTTAATTGATTCAATCTAATAATTTAAAATTTTAATTGAGTGTAAAATAAATCCAGAAATTTAATTAATTTTTTCTCTCTAAAAAATTTAAGGGTTTCTTGCACCGTTAACCCTAGTAATAATAAATGAAGGATTTAAAATTTTGGGATACAATTTGGGCTAAAATGAATGATTAAAACTAACCCAGCCCGTTTATTGATTATGTATATGGAAATTAGGTTTAAAAATCTTATCAACAAAATCCACTTCCTTAGCCGTGCACCACAAGATTCCTTCCCCCTGCCAAGTGCCAAGTGCCAACTACCAGCTAGCAACTAGCAAGCCAACTCACCACACTAGTAGCCGTCTCTTTCGAAAACTACAAATCCTTAAAAAAAAAGAAAAGGATAAACCCTACTAGTACTACCAACACTTCAACTACCAATCTTCTTCACGCTCCCTTCGTGCTCTCCGCCCTATTTCACTTCCCCTCTCATCTCCTTCAACACCGCTCTCTAATGGCTTCCCTTGCTGGTTCTTCAATCTCCATGCAACAACCTCGCCATGCCCTGGTATTTTCTCTGTTCTTTCTTTTTCCTTCTTCGGCTTCATTTCTTTGTTTTTGTTTTTGTTAGATTTTTTTCCCGATCTGTTTGCTCTTTTAGTTGATCTTGCTTTGATGTTTTCTTGCTGTCCAGAATGAGGATGTAGAATTGGTTTTGTTAGTTCCACTCTTTCGTCGCTGATTTTTAGTTTTGGTAGTCTGAGATTTGAATTTTATTTTAGGGGTTTAAAGAACTGAATGCTGAAATTGTTATTATTTGAAGAAGGGAATTCATGATTCGACTTTTATATCGCACAATTATGTTGAAATTGGTGTGCATTGAAGTTGTTTTGTTCATTTTTTATCCGACTTTTATATCGCACAATTATGTTGAAATTGGTGTGCAGTGAAGTTGTTTTGTTCATTTTTTATCAACTATGATTTTGCTTTTTAATATTCTTCTTTTTATGTGGATTTTTGACTGATATCCTTTCTGTTGATCACATTTAACAGGCTACTAGCAGTGTTTCTGGGTTGAAATTGGTTTCATTTACGAACCAGGGAAGAAACAACCTCTCCTTTGGGCTGCGTCCAATGCCTGCTCGCTTGCGGATTTCCTGCGCTGTATGTTTCTCATTGATTGAAATGATATTTGTTTCTACAGAGTTGGTTGTCATGTACCATTAGTTAGGGGAGGGGGGCAAATACTAAGGAAAATAATATGGAATAGTCAGTTAAATAGAAATGTGCAAAGATGTGAATCCACTTTTGGACTCTCTTCTGATTGTGCTTGTCTTTGTTCTCTTTGATATTTCTCTTATGGGATTGTTGCCTGTTGGAAATGTGGTTAACTGTTTATGCTCTTATTTCTTCAACTCTAGGGAGTGTGATGGTTAGCAGGTCACTTGCCTCCAGCATCTGTATATGTGTATATATATATTTTGCTTTGCCTGAAGTCCTCTGCTCTGTATATGCATATTCATTAATTTCTGCATTTTTTTTATAACAATTCATTGTGCTGCATATGCAGGGTTTATTGTAAATATGCCTGTTATGGTCTGGTCATTTATGTAGAATTTTTTTTGTGAATAACATGATGAATGTCATTGGGCAGGCCAAACCAGAGACAGTGGATAAGGTATGTGAAATTGTAAGGAAACAACTAGCTGTACCTAGTGACAAACCAGTAACAGGCGAATCAAAATTTGCTGAGCTTGGAGCCGATTCTCTTGATACGGTACTCTCTCGACCATGTATAACCATTTGAATTTTTTAAATGTTTGGTTTTACTTATTCAATAGGATAGGGTGCTGGACAAAGGAGAATCTGCATTTCTTTTAGTTTGATGAATTTTTGTTTTTGGCATAGTTCTACATATACGAATCATTCGGGTCCATCCCTTTTTCTCTGTAAAGATTGGCATAGGCAGTTCTTTGTTGATGTCCGTTTTCTAACTAATATATTCCACCCCTTTCCGTGTTTTATGTGAAGGTTATTGGTTCTAGCCTGTTGTAAATTGATAGGTTACCCGTTTCAGGTGGAGATCGTGATGGGGCTTGAGGAAGAGTTTGGAATCACTGTGGAAGAGGATAATGCCCAAAACATAGCAACTGTTCTGGACGCAGCTGAGCTCATAGACAAGCTCTGCAGCGGGAAAAGCGCCTGAATGGGGGGGGGGGTCATTTGCCCATATTGATGTCACCTAGACCATTTGTCAAGCATGTTGTGAACACTTCAAGTCTATTTATTTGTTCTGATCTAGTAAAACTCATAATGTCGTTGGTATTTTTAGTTAAATTGAGGATTTAAATGATTATAAGCTTTTATTTTGACCCATGCCGCACTAGAGATATTTCAAGGGGACGATGTTTCATTCCAAAATAAGAGCAAAGATAAACCGAATCGGAGCACAACATACACTGCTAAGATTAAGGATGATTGTCGAATAACATAACAAGAGATGCAAAATACATTAAAATTATCCTATGAAGTCCTCAATTGAACGCCACAATGCAGATAGTCTTAAGTCAAACAAAGGAAAAAAATGCTTCCAGCAGCTACCCTTCCCTTCATTCTCCATCACGAGAGCTGTACGTAGAATAATTGTCACACATATATATATAGGGGTTATGATCCACTTGCATTATGTATATATATTTAAAATCATATAGCACATACAAAGCGAAAAAGATGAAATTGTTAAATGATTAAAAGAAATACCTGTAACGTGAGTTGATAATCTTTTGGTCTTCGATGTGGACCTCTTGGATGTGTGATATCTTGGACCAATCTGCACCAGTTTGCGTACGACATTTATCTGTCAATGTTAGACACTGTTGGATCTTCAGTTGTCTGAGTGCGGTGAGATGCTGTAGTCCGTCCGGAAGCGAGGATAGTTTGGGACAATTAAGGATCTCTAATCTTTGAAGTGAATTCAGATTCAGAAACCAATCTGGGAGTTCCTCAAAGTTGGGGTAATCCCGGATTTCGATGGACTCCAAATGGCCAACAGATGCTTCAAGAAGTAACCGAGGCAGATCCCTCAGGTTTGATACGTCACGGATTTCCAAGTGTTTGAGGCTCAAGTGAAGGTCCTGGTCTTCTATCCCATGGGGTTCCATGAGTAAATTGATCTTTTGGCATGAAATAATTCTGAGTTCCTCTAAATTAATTAGGTATTTCAGACTCCGAGGCAGTGATTTGAGTTGACAAGCTTTGATAATCAAACTTTTATGTGATCTGAGGATTTGCATCCCTTCAAACAAACTCTCACACCGGTAGAAGTATAAGAGCCGAAGCGAACACAAATTACCGGGTCGAACCTCTCTTAACTGCATGTCAGCCGCAGTAATCTCCAGGAATCTGAGATTGATCAATCTTTGCAATTTGTCAGGCACTTGAAGATTTGGAATATCAAGTAATCTCAATGTCAGCAAGCTCTGAAGCTTATCGATAGATTTTGGAAGTCTAGTCAAATTCCAGCACCTACTTAAGTTGAGATATCTTAAATGCTTCAAGGAACAAATGGAATTCGGTAATGCCTTCAACAAGCTGTTTTCCAGCTCAAGTAGCCGTAGGTACTTAAAATACGAGATGCAAGCACTCAGAAATGATTTCTCCACCACCCTGAATTCGCCGAAAGGGGTGAGGTTAACTAACATGCGCACACCTTTCATCTTCTTCAGAAATGACTGTGGAGTTCTCAACGGATAGCGGTCAGCGAAAGCCAAATGCCGAACATTTTCAGAAGCACATGTTGTCTGCTGATATATGGTTAAGCACTCTTCTTCTGAAACACCTAGTGCAAGATCATGTATTAGATCATGGATTTTGAAGCGATAAAATGTAGTATTATCCTCCACATCTTGGACAAATCCCTTTGACCATAAATCCTTGAAATACTGCATACCAATATCTTCGCTGCACTCATCGTCCTCTTGCTTGGGGCTTTCGAGAAGTCCGTTTGCCATCCAGCATTGGATGATATAATCAGTGTCTTACTGTGTATCCTTGGGAAACAATGATAGATAAGCCACACATCGTTTCAAATGAGATGGCAAATGATTATAACTTAATTTTAGAACAGGTAAGATGCCGTTTTCTTGCTGATCAAGTTTCCAGACGTCACTATTTCTTATATTTTCCCAGTCACGTTGATGAGTTCTTCCAAAGAGTAAACTCCCTAGAGTTCTCACCGCCAAAGGAACACCTTTGCATTTTTTCACAATTTCATCAGCAATTCCCATCAGGTTCGGATATCGCCCTTCGTCCCCTTCGTTAAATGCCCATTTCACTAACAAGGACAGGCTATCTGGATGATTCAGAGCTTTCAGTTCATAAGGAGTATTAGTACCCATTATTGATGCTACCCCTAAACTTATCGTGGTTACAATGATTTTACTCTGATGCAAATCATCCAATTTCATCAATATATCTCTCAACTCATTCCATTTTAACACGATCTTCGTTCCACACATCATCGAGAACAAGTAAAAATTTCTGACCTTTTATTAGTTTTTGTACAAGATCCAGCAGTGCATTCACAGCAAAACCATCACATCTCTCACCAGTGAGGTAGAAAATAATCTCACAAAGCACCCTAGCAACATCAAACAAATCGGATACACACACCCAGAGTTTCAATGGGAAACACCGAGTGATTCTTTCATCATTGTACACAAACTGAGCAAGCGTAGTTTTCCCTAGACCTCCTATTCCAACTATGGAGGTGACAGGAATGTTTTCGACACACCTTGGCTGGAGTAAAAGACGTATGATGTTTTCTTTGTCTTGATCTCGACCGAGTACTTTAAAAGTCATGAAGGAGTGGGTGTCCCGATGACTTTGAACAACATACGGTCGGTTATGAGGAACCTGAACCAGCTCCCCCAGATTAAATCTTTTGAAATCACTAGCAATGGTGTCCAGCCTTTGGTTGATCTTTTTGATTTTATGACCCATCCTCAAAGAGTATGCAAACGGGATAGAGATGGAAAGGAAACGTACCGTTTCTCTAAAGGAGTTCCCAGACTCCTTTCGAAGAGCATCACACCTGAACTCATCAAGCACATCCTCAGCATCATAAAGGACGCCTCTGAGCTTCACCAAACTAAGGCGCAACGTCTCGTTGTGGTTCTGCAGTTTTTCAGCATCCGACAGAGCAGCTTTGATGTAAGCCCCGGTATCCTCCAGCCGTTTCATATCGTTGCCATTCCATGACGATGTAGCTTCCGTGATTGACGGGGAGATGGTGTGTTTCAAAAGTGTTTCTGCAATGATGGACAGAAAAGACTCCGCCACAACACTGCTTTCAAATCTGAAGAGGTTGTCGACGGTAAGGGCCAAGGGGAGTGATAAAGTGCTGTTCTTTAAGAAACTGTATAGTGGATCGGGTACGGCACTTGAAGGCCGTCCCACGTATACGTCTTCAGAACGGGTATGGGATGGGTACGGTTGGGGTACGTACCGAGAACGTCTTAAATTTTCGATATACGGTTGAAAATTATTTCGATACGTTAAGAAATCGAAGGAAAATTTTGAGGACGGCGTTGGAAGTCCACGCGCGTACCCACTTGCAAAAGTTGAAGAAGAAGAAAATTGCAGAAGTTAAAGTTGAAGAAGTAGTCATGTGAAAGAAAGCAAGAAATAAAAGTTTTTTTATTTTAATTTATTTCTGATTAATTGAATTTTGTGAGCCCAAAATTAATGATCTATTATTTCTTTTTAGTTTTAATTAATTATCAACTTCTTATTAAAAAAGTTTTTTTTTACTTTTTGATAAGGATTTTGATATTATTATTATTATTATTATTATTATTATTATATTAGTAACTCAAACTCTTAATTTAGATCTAGAAATTTAATTTTAATATTAATTTTGATCTAAATTAATTTTGTGACTTAACTATATAAGCACCGAAAGTCATAAACAATAATTTTTAGATTTATGAATTTTAATTCTTTATTATTATTATATATATTAAAATTTATTTTATATTTGTCATATCCCTACTGCAGTCTACCTTTTAATTTTGATAATTGTTGTTTCGTGTCCTCATAACCTTCCCCGTATTTGTATCAATGTATCTATAACCATCTAAAGTGTTTTAAATGTTCGGTTTTTTGTTTATTTTTACTTCTTATTTGGGTAGGATAGGGTGTTGGCCCTGGGAGAATCTACATTTCTTTTAGTTTGATGATTTTTTGTTTTTGACAAAGTTCTGCATATACGTATCATTCGGGTCATCCCTTTTTCTCTATACAATCTTAATTTTCTGTCAAGATTGGCATAGACAGTTTTATGTTAGTGTCCGTGTTCTAACTAATATTCACCCCTTTCCTTGTTTTATGCGAAGGTTATTGGTTGTAGTATGTGTTGTAAATTGATAGATTATACGTTTCAGGTGGAGATCGTGATGGGGCTTGAGGAAGAGTTTGGAGTCACTGTGGAAGGATAATGCCCAAAACATAGCAACTGTTTTGGTCACTGCTGAGCTTATTGACAAGCTTTGCAGCGGGAAAAGTGCGTAAAAACAAACTAAGAACGTAAGTTGGGAGTTTATTTGCACATATTGATGTCGTGCATTATATTATTTGTGTAAAATTTATCCGATAAAATTTATTAGAAAGGATTGTGAAATGTGTTTGAGAATCAGGGTGATGTGGATGTGTTTGTCCCGACAAAGACGGAGAAAAATGACTTTTAGTTTGGCTTTATGAGAATGCGTTGCAAGGCAGATGCATGGAGAGTGATTAAGAGATTGAATGGATTTTGTTTGTTTGGATCCAGAACATGGGTATCTTTTGTGTAATTCAACTCTCGATCGACGTTTCGGAGGAAGAAAGACACAAGTAATGGGGTTTTACGTAAGGGTATATCTGGTGTGCTAGACAATGGGATGATAATCAGATTGAGTTGGATCCTATTAAGATGAACGATGACGTTCGGATGATGGATGGTGTAACGACCCAAATTTTTAAATTTAAAATTTATCTAGAAAATCCGTAGGTACTTAAAATATGAGAAAAACGATTTCTCGATCACCCCGAAACCTTTCGATGGAGGTAGGATTACTAACGTCTACACACCTTTCAAGTTGTTCAAAAATGATCCTAAAGTTCCCAACGAACTGTGATAAGTGAATGCCGACCATTTTCAAAAGCACTTATCGTTTGCTGATATAAGGTTAAGCACTCTTCTTGTGAAACATTCAGTGCAAGATCATGTATTTTGAAGTGATAAAATGCATTACAGTCTTTGATATCTTGGACAAATCCAAGGATTCAACATCTAACAACACAACTTTGAAGTATGTCACAGTACAAAGTGTTGCACTCTTTCTGTAAGACGCGTAATGCAAGATCATGTACCAAATCATGCATTTCAAGGGTTATAATAGAAGCTTCTATGCTCGATATCTTGGATGAAGTACCTTGTCCATAACTCGTCAGAAATTGACTTCCTACATTTTTCCACTCTTGGCTTTGCTTTGGATATTCAAGCAACCCAGTTACCGTCCAAAATTGGATTATGTTATACAATGTTAAAGAAACAAGACATCATTACAAATGAGATAGAAAATGATAGTAACCAAATTTAAACCTCAGAAAAATATTAGTTTAGAGTTCAGTACCTCTTAGAGTGATGCACTCGAAAACAAGTTTCCTTGTGTTCTCCCATATATATTTCAACTATGGTGATCACATGGACGTTCATCTCTACCAATAATACCGGAAGAAATCACAAAAGAATGGGTCTCCCTACATATAACATGTCTATTGTCGCCTCCTACTAAATTAAACCTTCCCACAGAGTGGCAATTTGATCAAATATCTGTTTAATTTTATGACCTATTTTAACAAAGAATGCAAGTGGGGAAGAGAATGAAGTGAAACATTGTGTACCTTTACGATTGTTGGAAGCGAAAGTAGGCACTCGATGTAATTTATAACTTCACAATTATATTATAAACAACGAATGTACAAAATAAAACAACGAATGTACAAACTTATTTTGTTGCTGCAAATTTGATACAAAACACTTTCTTTCCTCACTTGCACACACTCACTCACTCACTTGTGTTTTCTTGTACGTACAAGACACACACAAACTCACCCCTATTTATAGTGATGTTAACCGACTTAGTTAAGTTTCTAGAGACTAATAACATAGTTAAAATTAATCCTAGATTTTTCTAGCTACTGCCATTTGCTTCTAGTTAATTCCACGTGCTTCATGATTTGCATCCACATGGAGATGATATTTATCACCATTTCCTTAGTTGCTAAGTTCTCTTGAATCTTCCGCAATTTAAAGGAAACTTCAAGATTGTTGCCAGCATATTTGGTTTCAATTCCAATGCAAGTCATGAATCTTCCACACAATTCTTGGTCTTGCCGACATAGATGGGTTTAGTTTCTAACACCCTCCCTTCAAATCCAACCTTCATTCTGAACTTTTCTTTTAGTCTGTGAAATGTTTCTATTTTTAACAGCTTTGTAAAAATATTTGCATGTTGATTTTATGTCCTACAATAGACTAGCTCCATATTTTTGTTCTTCACATGTTCTCGTATGAAGTGATACTTTGTGTCGATATGCTTGCTTCGACTATGGAAGACAGGATTCTTTACGAGAGATATAGTGGACGTGTTGGTCCGACATAAATTGTTATTGGTCATTCTGTGCAAAGTTTAGTTCGTCCAAAATATTCTTCAACCAAATTGCTTGACAAGTGTACGTTGTATCGGCTATGTATTCTGTTTCACATGTCGAAAGAGCTACCGTTTGTTGCTTCTTTGATGACCATGAAAATACTGCAAAGCCGATATCAAATAGGTATCCAGAAGTACTCTTTCGATCATCTATTTCTCCCCTGTAATCACTGTCGAAATATCCAACCAACTTCGAATTTTGTGAAGGCTTGTAGAATAATCCATGATCTAACGTACCTTTGACATATCTCAATTTTTTTTGTTGTAATCCAATGATCTTGTTTTGGATTCTCCATAAATCTGCTTACCAATCCCACAACGTATGTTATGTCTGGTTATATGATAGTTAGATACCTTAAACTTTCAACGATGTTTTTGAACAACGTTGGATTCAGCGACTCTCTTGCTAAATCAACACTTAATTTCATGTTTGTTTCTATTAGAGTGGCTATCGGCTTGTAATTCTTCATTTTGAATTTGCTTAAGATTTTCTCCGCGTACTTCTTTTCGTATAAGAAAATTCATTCTTTTATTTGCTTTACCTTAACTCCAAGAAAGTGTGACATCTCTCCAATATCTGTCATTTCAAATTCTTTAGTCATAGTTTTCTTAAAATCTTGAAACATACCTGGGTTATTTTTGATAAAGATCACGTCATCCAAGTATAAGCACAGGATCATGATATCACCATCTTTATTTTTCTTTGTAGATAAGGTATGTTCGTATAGACTCTTTATAAACCCATTTTTCTGAAAATATTTATCTGTTCTTGTGTTCCATGCTCTTGGTGCTTGCTTCAATCCATATAAGGCTTTCTTTAAACGATATACCTTATCTTTATGTCCTTGTTTAATATACCGAGGTGGTTGTTCGATATAAACTTCTCTGGTTTCAAGCAACCAAAGCTACCCTTATTCTTTGTAATATCTTTCTCAAAGAAATGGCTACATCCCAGCTAACAGCGTCGTCGGTGACAAGATCAGTTAGGAACTTGGCTTTATTTGATAAGAATCGTCTTTTCACCATTGACATCGAGGCAGGAGACGTAAAGTGCATGAAGATCTAAATCAAAGATGATTTGTGGCTATGGCATTTAAGGTATGGACATCTTGGATTTTCTGGCTTGAAGCTATTGTCAAAAGCAAAGATGGTGAATGAATTGCAAGAAATCAACCCTCCAAATCAATTGTGTGAGCCATGCATCAAAGAAAAACAACACAGACAAAGCTTTGAAGTTGAAAAATCCTGAAGAGCTAGAAGACCATTGGGGATAGTTCACACTAACATAGCCGGTCCTTTCAACATACCATCGATTGAAGGAAACATGTACTACCTAACCTTTATTGATGATTATAGCAGAAAATATTGGGTATATGTTCTTAAAAAATCAGAATCATTGGATAAATTCAAAGCAATGATGGAGAAGCAAAACAACCAATACTTAAAGATACCCAAATTTGATAGAAGAGACGAGTATACATTAAAGTTATTCGAAGATTTTTGCAATGATCATGGTATCATTCATCAATTGACAATTAGATACACGCCTCAACAAAATGGAGTTGCAGAAAGAATCGCACCATTTTCGACATGGCAAGAAGCATGGTAAAAGGTAAGCATCTACCAAAAAGTTTCTGGGCTGAAGCGGTTCGATATGCAGTTTACTTGTTAAATCATTGTCCAACAAAGAGTGTGGGGAACATGATGCCGAATGAAGCATGGAGCAAAAAAACCAAGAATTGGCCATCTTAAGATTTGTAGATGCATTGTATATGCCCGCATACCTGAGCAGATAAGAAAAAAGCTCGATGATAGAGGAGAGAAGTATATCTTTATTGGCTATGATGAAAGGAGTAAAGCCTATAGACTATATAATCCTTTAACAAAAAAGATGATAATCTCAAGAGATGTTGAGTTCGATGAAACGAAACACTGGAGATGGAGCACAGTAAAAAATAAAATTGAAGGACTATTTTTTAACGAAGATAAATACGATGATGAATTCATCAACCAAGATGAACAAGGTGACGATCAAGGTTCTCAACAAAATTTGACTGGACCGTCTTTGATAAGTGTTCAAAAGTACTATTTTTATTACTCTTTTTACTCATATTATTGTTAGACTTAAGCTCATAATAGTTGCATGATTAGTCATTCATGCATTAATTCATGTTTCTTTCCACCGTTGAGCTTGATTACATAACTTGGTGATTTTTGTGGAAAAAGATGCTGTTTTGGTGTGTTTTTGTGTGTGTATGTGCAGGATCACTTGCCAAAGCAATGTTGAGCTAGTTGCCAGGGCAATGCATGAAGGAGACGCCGAGCCAGTTGCCATGGCATTTGTCGACAAAGAAAAAATGCAATAGGGATGTCGAAATTAATGACTTTACAAGCCCAAGATGACATGGAGCAAGGCCCAAGCCCAAAGGAATTTGATTGCCATGCAGAGATTAAAGAAGAATTAAATTCCAAGAAGATAGGAGAAGTTCTAATAGGAATAAAATTATAATAAAGAATTATATTCTTTAAAGATAATTTAATTCCAACTCAAACTCCTCCTCAAAGAAGGACTTTGGCCTAGCCCTATAAATAGCAAGGAGATTTCGACAATCCATAGGGAGAGCAAGAGGGAAATTTCGACAAGATAGCAAGGAGGGGAAATTTCGGCTTCTTCTTCTTCTTTGCTTCCATTAGATTCATGGTTTGGGGATTATTCTTTGTATATCTTTTGAACCCAACCATGAACTAACTTGATTGGTTGGGGTTATTGTGTTTTGTTGTTGTGAGAAACTATTGGTTTTTGTTTAGGTAATAAGAGTTTGCACTTTTCTATTCAAGGTTTACTCATTCTTGGCTTTTATTCTTGTTTATGAGTGAATTGGGAGAGGATCTCGTAACTTCATCTATTTATCTAATATCGGAGAGTTAGATTCAAGAAACGAATGAGTATGGTCTTTATTCAATCTATTGATGGTGAAGATTAATCCGGCTTAGGAATAAGTTAAGGATTTCAACGGCTAAAAGGAGCGCAAGATTGGTTGTTGTTCACCCTTGATTCACGCAGGATGTATTATCAAGGCATGCACAAGTAGCTAGAGTTTCGACTTAGGGATAAGAAGAAACCATTGAAGAACGCGCTCCGCCGAACCTTGAAGTTGCTGCCCGGACGCCCAAGTAGTTGCCCGACTAGTTGCCCGGGCAACCATCGATTAGTTGCCAAGGCAACCCCTGTGCAAGTTGCCACGGCAATTGAGTTGCCCTTGCACTCTTTTACCAAGACGATCCAATCGGCTATCACACCTCAACTCACGATAACCTGGTCTATCTCTCTCTCATTCGATCTCATCTTTTCTTTTACTTTATTGCTTTCTAGTTTAGTTATTAGTTAAACTCCTTTAATCCTTTAATTGTGTTTTTACTTTTCACAAAGGCGATAACTTAAGCAAAGTGGCCCAAACCAATCCCTGTGGAGACGATACTCGATACTCATATCACTTTATTACTTGCGACGTGTATACTTGCACAATTGCGTAGCACTTATCACACGCAACAAGTTTTTGGCGCCGTTGCCGGGGATTGGCAATTGGTGTTAGTTGTTTTTGTTATTGCATTTTTTCTATTAGTTTTACTAACTTTTCTTTTTGTTTGTTTTATCAAAAAAAAAATTAGGTGCGCTACAAGTTAAGGGACGCCAACATGTTGGGAAATAAAAGCCAATCTACTCGAGAGATGATGTTGGAAGATATGAATCAATCCAATCAAGAGTTTCTTGCACCCTTTGATGATTACCTATACCAACCGAGAAAAGCCCAAAGAACTTATACCGTGGAAAAATCTTGTGCTATGTGTGGAGAACATCATGAGTTTGAAAATTGCCCTCACATTTTCGGTGCATATAACTACATGGAGGACCATAGAGGGAACCAAAGCAGCAAAATTCTTCATGGTATGGTCAAAAAGCTCAAATTTTTTTTTTTTACCATAACAATTTTGCGCAAGAACAACAGATATGCCATGGCAATGTAGTCCTTTTCAAGAGCATTCCAATTCCTTGGAGGAAAGCGTTACTAGCTTCCTTGGCTAGACTTGACGGATCAATTGAAGAGATTCGAGAACTATCAAAATCTATGGATACGAGGATAGCTCAATGGGATGCAACCTTAGGGGATTGAGAAGATCAATGGGGAGATCAACATATGTCATGGATAACATGCACCAACAATTCATTCCTAGGGATATTGACGCCCCAAGGCAAGAAATCTCTCCGATGTGTGAGGAACAACTAGAACCTCAAAGTCAAGATGATGCCAATGAAAGAGACTGCCCAACACATGATGAGCACGAACAACAAATTGCCTCGGCATTGATTGAGGAGCCTGAGCGAGCAATGTCGCGACAACACTCGGTGAAGCCGAGAACAACAATACTACAGCAAATTACGAGGAACCCGATGCCCGAAAGTTATAACGTTGATGTTGAAGCGCGGGAATGTAGATTGCTCTCATCTACAATTGCCACGGCAATTACACGACCACATGCAAGATCAACGAGATGATAATACTTTGCCAATAGAATATGAGCAGGTAATAGTTGAACCTTTTGAATTCTTTAAAAACTCACCTCGTCCATTGCAGGTATGTCTTGAGGAACCGATGTTGGTAGATTTAAAGCCATCGAAATCTCTCTTGATGGAGATTTTTGAGAGGCCAAAAGAAAACGGTGTTTGGATTCGTAAAGCTTTTCAGAAAATTGGTTCTTCCCTTGACTTACAGCAAATTTTGGCAATCGATTGCCACGACAATTGGCTTGAGCAAGAATTGCCACGACAACAAAGGCTACATCCAACCATGATAGAAGTCGACAAGAATGAGGTAATTGAATGGTTGAGAATGGATATAATTTTTCCTATTAATATATTTGTGCCTTCAGGAATAGTAGCAAGGTGGAGAGTATACATGGACTACAAGCGAACAAAGAAGAAAGACACCTCCACCATGGTAACGCAAAAAGGGAGTAGTGGCAAGCACATTGGACAAACTCTTTTTGGGCAATATTATCACCCGATGGAGGGTGCGGATGGACTATAAGAAGTATCGAAAACGGCAACCTTCAACACCGCGGCAACTCCTCCGACACGCACGCCTCGGCAACCATAGACGCCGCGACGCGCCTCGGCAACCCCCGACGCCGCGGCAACCATGGATGTGCATGCCTCGGCAACCCTCGACGCCACGACAACCTCGATACATTTATTTTTATTTTTATTTTTTTGAACTATTTTGTTCTATTATTTTTGGTTATTTTTCTCTTTTTTTTTTTAGGATATATTTTATTTTTCTTCATTATCTTTAGTCTTGAGTTTTCTTTTCCACAACAAGACTCACAACCACCATGCTAAGGAAATTTTGCCGACTACTCGCCACAACAACCACAATAAATCTGGCGATGCCCAGCAACAACAATGGCCGGCAACTCATCGATGCACATGCAAGTAAAACTGCATCGGCAAACATGGATCAAATCAAGGCAATGCTATTCACGCGGTACCAGCCACAAGCATTCAACCACCGACCGGAAATTGAATCAAGCAACGGCACGAAGGAAACTCATCACTCGAGGTGACGACCTCTCTGACTAACTCATTTCATTTAGTTTCTTTTAAATTTTGTTCCACTTTTACGTGCATTGAGGACAATGCTTCTCTCGAGTTTGGGGGGGTGTTGGTTTCTAGTTAGTTTCATGTTTAGTTGCATTCATCTTTAGCAATCACATATAGGTTGCATATGTTACTTGCCATGCCTTTAATTTGATTTAATTGCTTAAGACTTGTTGAATATCCAATGATGAATTTTTGCCACTGCACTTAATTGAAAGAACCTTTAATTTTAGGATTACATGAAAAGAACTTAGAATTTTACTATGATGCTGAATTTTTTTACACGGTTGTGGGTTGTTGATTGAAAGAAACTTAGTGAACTTAGGTTGCTTAAAATTTGGGTAAATTTAAAATTGAAAATTAAAAGTTAATTTCTTGCTAGAGGTGCCCAAAACTGGCTCTAGTAGTAAATACACTTTCTTGCTAGAGGTGCCCGAAACTGGCTCTAGTAGTTAATGCACATTAAAGAATCGCTAGAGGTGCCCGAAATTGGCTCTAGTCAACTAAAATAAAATGAGGAATTGCTTACTTTTAGAGAGGTGCCCGAAATTGGCTCTAGTGAAAATAAAAATAAAATACCCGATAATTGAATTAATAACCTGTAGTTCACATAGAATCTTGAAAATCAACTTGTTCACAACTACGCACACACATTGTCACGAGCACTATAGTTTGGTTAGGGTAATTTTTGTGTTATCAGAAAAATTAAAAGGTGATCATACTTTGTGCCACGGTTCCGAGGTTTGAATTCAAGTTTGAAGCATGTCTTTGATGATTAAAGTCTTGGCGAGGTAATTGTTAGTTTGCATTGCTTGAGGACAAGCAATAGTTCGAGTTTGGGGCGTGATAAGTGTTCAAAAGTACTATTTTTATTACCCTTTTTACTCATATTATTGTTAGACTTAAGCTCATAATAGTTGCATAATTAGTCATTCATGCATTAATTCATGTTTCTTTCCACCGTTGAGCTTGATTACATAACTTGGTGATTTTTGTGGAAAAAGATGCTGCTTTGGTGTGTTTTTGTGTGTGTATGTGCAGGATCACTTGCCAAAGCAATGTTGAGCTAGTTGCGTGGCAATGCATGAAGGAGGCGCTAAGCCGAGTTGCCATGGCATTTGTCGATAAAGAAAAAATGCAATAGGGATGTCGAAATTAATGACTTTACAAGCCCAAGATGACATGGAGCAAGGCCCAAGCCCAAAGGAATTTGATTGCCATGCAGAGATTAAAGAAGAATTAAATTCCAAGAAGATAGGAGAAGTTCTAATAGGAATAAAATTATAATAAAGAATTATATTCTTTAAAGATAATTTAATTCCAACTCAAACTCCTCCTCAAAGAAGGACTTTGGCCTAGCCCTATAAATAGCAAGGAGATTTCGACAATCCATAGGGAGAGCAAGAGGGAAATTTCGACAAGATAGCAAGGAGGGGAAATTTCGACTTCTTCTTTGCTTCCATTAGATTCATGGTTTGGGGATTATTCTTTGTATATCTTTTGAACCCA
Source organism: Hibiscus mutabilis (assembly GCA_019671005.1). Classification (NCBI taxonomy): domain Eukaryota; kingdom Viridiplantae; phylum Streptophyta; class Magnoliopsida; order Malvales; family Malvaceae; genus Hibiscus; species Hibiscus mutabilis. The sequence goes on along the minus strand of CM033750.1, from coordinate 35,643,897 downwards.
ACCATGAACTAACTTGATTGGTTGGGGTTATTGTGTTTTGTTGTTGTGAGAAACTATTGGTTTTTGTTTAGGTAATAAGAGTTTGCACTTTTCTATTCAAGGTTTACTCATTATTGGCTTTTATTCTTGTTTGCGAGTGAATTGGGAAAGGATCTCGTAACTTCATCTATTTATCTAATATCGGGAGAGTTAGATTCAAGAAACGAATGAGTATGGTCTTTATTCAATCTATTGATGGTGAAGATTAATCCGGCTTAGGAATAAGTTAAGGATTTCAACGGCTAAGAGGAGCGCAAGATTGGTTGTTGTTCACCCTTGATTCACGCAGGGATGTATTATCAAGACATGCACAAGTAGCTAGAGTTTCGACTTAGGGATAAGAAGAAACCATTGAAGAACGCTCCGCCGAACCTTGAAGTTGCTGCCCAGACGCCCAAGTAGTTGCCCAGCTAGTTGCCCAGGCAACCATCGATTAGTTGCCAAGGCAACCCCGCTGTGCAAGTTGCCACGGCAATTGAGTTGCCCTTGCACTCTTTTACCAAGACGATCCAATCGGCTATCACACCTCAACTCACGATAACCTGGCCTATCTCTCTCTCATTCGATCTCATCTTTTCTTTTACTTTATTGCTTTCTAGTTTAGTTATTAGTTAAACTCCTTTAATCCTTTAATTGTGTTTTTACTTTTCACAGTGCAGTAACTTAAGCAAAGTGGCCCAAACCAATCCCTGTGGAGACGATACTCGATACTCATATCACTTTATTACTTGCGACGTGTATACTTGCACAATTGCATAGCACTTATCACACGCAACAGTCTTCATCAAGCAGCAATAGAACAAAGAATCCTGAAGTACAACCGACTGAAGTTCGAAAGATCTATAAGAGAGAGAAAAATTCCATAAAGGTACAAGGATTATGAAACTCAAAATATTTCACTTTCCTATTTACTTGTAAGTAGTGATCCAATAACATATGAAAAAGCAATTGAAGATGACAAGTGGAAGAATGTCATGAATGAAGAAATTACATCAATAGAAAGAAAAGATATGTGGGAGCTCACAAGCCTACCAGAAGGACATAATCCAATTGGAGTCAAGTGAAGACAAATAAAAAAGGTAAAGTAGAGAAATACAAGGCAAGACTAGTTTCCAAATGCTACAAGCAAAGACAAGGATTAGACTATAATGAAATATTCGCTCAGTAGCAAGGGTCGACACTATTAGACCTCTCACATCAGTTGTAACACAAAACAAATAAAAAATCTATCAAATGGATGTGAAGTTAGCATTTCCAAATGGCTACCTAGAAGAAAAAATTTATATCGAACAACCACACGGGTAAATTAAACAAGGACATAAAAATAAGGTATATCATTTAAAGAAAGCCTTATATGGATTGAAGAAAGCACCAAGAGCATGGAACACAAGAATAGATGAATATTTCCAAGAGAATGAGTTCATAAAGAGTCCATACGAACATACTTTATATACAAAGAAAAATAAAAATGGTGATATCATGATCGTGTGCTTATATGGACGACATAATCTTCACCGAAAACAACCCAGGTATGCTTCAAGATTTCAAAAAAGCTATGACTAAATAATTTGAAATGACTGATATTGGCGAGATGTCATACTTTCTTGGAGTTGAGGTGAAGCAAATGAAAGAAGAAATTTTCTTATCCCAAAACACTTAAGCGAAGCAAATCTTAAGCAAATTCATAATGAAAGATTGCAAGTCAGTAGCCACTCTAGTAGAAACAAGCATGGAATTAAGTGTTGATTCAACATGACCAGACATAACATATGCTGTGGGATTGGTAAGCATATTTATGGAGAATCCAAAAAGATTATTGGATTGCAGCAAAAAAGAATTTTGAGATATGTCAAAGGTACGTTGGGTCATGGATTATTCCTCAAGCCTTCACAAAATTTAAAGTTAGTTGGATATTCCGACAGTGATTACGGGGGAGACATAGATGATCGAAAGAGTACTTATAGATACCTATTTAATATCGACTCCACAGTACTTTCATGGTCATCAAAGAAGCAACAAACGGTAGCTCTTTCGACATGTGAAGCAGAATACATAGCCGATGCATCGTGCACTTGTCAAGCAATTTGGTTGAAGAATATTTTGGATAAGCTAAATTTTACACAAGAAGGACCAACTACAATTTATGTCGACAACAAATTCATTATATCTCTTGTAAAGAATCTTGTCCCCCATAGTCGAAGCAAGCATATCGACACAAAGTATCACTTCATACGAGAGTAGGTGAAGAACAAAATGTAGATCTAGTCTATTGCAGGATAGAAGATCAACTTGCAGATATTTTTACAAAATCGTTAAAAGTAGAAACATTTCACAGACTAACAGAAAAGCTCAGAATAAAGATTGGGTTTGAGAGAAAGTGTTAGAAACCAAACCCATCTATGTTAGTAAGACCAATAATTGTGTGAAAGCTTCATGACTTGCATTGGAATTGAAACCAAATGTGCTGGCAACAATCTTGAAGTTTCCTTTAAATCGTGAAAGATTCAAGATAACTTAGCAACTAAGGAAATGTTGATAAATATCACCTCCACGTGACAGCAAATCATGAAGCATGTGGAATTAAATAGAAGCAAATGGCAGTAGCTAGAAAAATCTAAGATTAATTTAACTATATTATTAGTCTCTAGAAACTTAACTAAGTCGGTTAACATCACTATAAATAGGGGTGAGCTTGTGTGTGTTGTGTACGTACAAGAAAACACAAGTGAGTGAGTGTGTGCAAGCGAGGAAAGAAAGTGTTTTGTTTCAAATTTGCAGCAACAAAATAAGTTTGTACTTTCGTTGTTTATAATATAATTGTAAAGTTATAAATTACATTGAGTGCCTACCTTCACTTCTAACAAATAGTATTCGAATCAAGTTAAAGTTCACGTCACAAGAAGATAGAACACATGATCCAACATTAAATTCCGAGACTAACAAAGATGAATTATGACAATTGGAGTATTCAAATGAAGGCACTACTCGGTTCACAAGATTATTGGGACATTGTTGTAAAAGGATACGTCGCGATAGAAAATACAGGAGTAAAAGTAGCTCTAACAAATAAGGAGAAAAGAACACTAAGGAATGCTCGTAAAAGAGACCAAATGTCGTTATATTATATTTTCCAAGCGGTAGATGAATCTACCTTTAAAAAATTGCAAAAGCAACAACAGCGAAGAAAGCTTGGAAAACTTTACAAAAATCACTCTAAGAAGTTGAAAAAGCAAAAAAAGTATATCTTCAATCACTTAAAGACGAATTTGAAATGTTAAAAATAAAAAAACATAGAAAGTATAGATGACTATGTTAATCGTGTGAAAGTCGTAGCAAATAAAAATGAAAAGAAATGACGAAACACTCAGCGATGTTAGAATCATGAAAAAGATTTTATGATCGTTGGTACAAAAATTTGATTACGTTGTCGTTGCAATTGAAGATGACAAGTGGAAGAATGCCATGAATGAAGATATTGCATCGATAAAAAATATAATACGTGGGAGCTCACAAGCCTACCCGAAGGACATAATCTAATTGGAGTCAAGTAGGTGTACAAGACGAAGATAAATAAAAAAAGGACAAGTAGAAAAATACAAGGCGAGACTAGTTGCCGAAGGCTACAAGCAAAGACAAGGAATAGACTATGATGAAGTATTCGCTCCTTGTAATTCTCACAACAATTGCAGCACAAAACTAGTTTCGCCTTGTATTTCTTTACTTGTCATTTTTTATTTGTCTTCTTCTTGTACACCCACTTGACTCTAATTGAATTATGCCATTCTAGTAGGCTTGTGAGCTCTCACTTATCATTTCTTTCTATCGATGCAATTTCTTCATTCATGGCATTCTTTCACTTGTCATCTTCAATTGCAACGATCAGGTAATCAAATTTTCATACCAACGATTGTAAAATCTTGTCCATGACTCTAACTTCGCCGAGTATTTTGCCATTTCTTTATATTTTATTTGTTACGACTTTCACAACCATAGTCATCTATGCTTTTTTGTGTTTTTCATTTTCAGCATTTCAAATCGTCTCTGAGTGATTGAAGACGTTTCTTTTTTTTCAACTCCTTGGAGTAATTTTTGTAAAGTTTCCCACGCTTCCTTCGTTGTTGTTGCTTCTACAATTTTTTCAAAGGTAGATTCATCTACCGCTTGAAAAATATAATATAACGCCCTTTGGTCTCTTTTACGAGCATCCCTTAGTGCTCTTTTCTCCTCATTTGTTAGAGTCGCTTCTGCTGCTGTATTTTCCATCTCAACGTATCTTTTTACAACAATGTCCCAAAAATCTTGCGAACCAAGTAGTGTCTTCATTTGAATGCTCCAATTGCCATAATTCATTTTTGTTAATCTCGAAATTTGGGGCTGAATTATGTGTTCCATCTTCTTGTAACGTGAACTCGAACTTGACTCGAATACCTTGTTGAAAGCGAAAGTAGACACTCGATATAATTTATAACTTCACAATTATATTATAAACAACGACAATACAAACTTATTTTGCTGCTGCAAATTTGATACAGAACAATTTCTTTCCTCACTTGCACACACTCACTCACTTGTGTTTTTCTTGTACGTACACCACACGCACAAGCTCACTCCTATTTATAGTGATGTTAACCGACTTAGTTAAGTTTCTAGAGACTAATAATATAGCTAAAATTAATTCTAAATTTTTCTAGCTACTGCCATTTGCTTCTAGTTAATTTCACATGCTTTATGATTTGCTACTACGTGGAGATGATATTTATCACTATTTACTTAGTTGCTAAGTTATCTTGAATCTTCTACAATTTAAAGGAAATTTTAAGATTGTTGCCAGCACATTTGGTTTCAATTCCAATGCAAGTCATGAAGCTTCCACACAATTATTGGTCTTGCTGACATAGATGGGTTTGTTTCTAACAATGATGATGTTTGGGTCATTGGTGACCTGTTTCCCCTGAGATTCACACTGAAAATTCAACATCTTCAGCATAAAAAAAAAAAGACTCCTAACTTCCGCGTACAGAGGTGCAATTCTTCCTTCCAGCGCTGCTGCCGCTCGGCATCTAAAATCATAACTTCCATGCTGCTCATCGTTTCCTGATGCTTTCTAAACCAAACTCCTTCATCAAGGGAGGTTATTTTCTCAAAAACCCTTTCTGCAATGTTGAAAAGAAACTATTCTGCTATACATAAACTCCAAGAGCTAATTGTGCATCAATGGCTTATGTTTGATAATTGACCTTTTGTTTTTGTTGATGAATTGATAGTCAACTTTTAAGTAGCTCTAACCTTTAGTTTGTTTTAAAAGAACTTCATTTCTTTTGGGGGTTGATAGGCTGTAATTAAGCTCTTGGAATTCTACAAGAACGACCACAATACTCATTATTTTGTTACAAGAAGATTGAACAACCCTTTTTCACAGAAAAGATCTCAGCTTGGAAATAAAAAGAGAAATTATATATATAGATATTCAAACTCCACATCTACTTGATAATACACTCATAGTACATACAGAAGAAAAATCAAGGGCCAACCGATTACACCAGGTCGACAAAGAAGCTTAAGGTAAAGCATGTTCTAGTTTATTGGCTTTGTTGCCCCAGCAATATCAGTAAATACTATATTCAGGCATTGCTCAGCCATCCCTTTGACCATACATTTTGCAATCTGAATTGCACTCTGTTTTATGTACAGAGTTTAACTAATTTTACAATACTTACTCCCAGTCGGCGTCAAAGAAACCAGCATCTTTCATCTCCGAGTAGTATGCATTCTCTAAATGCATGTCTTCCTCCTGCATACATTACAGATGTTTTAAATATATGCTTGCATGTAATAAGGCCGTGCTAAAAATCAATTAAAAAGATGAAATTTTTACTTGAATATGAAATAAATGATTACCAGGAAAAAATCTGCCAGAAAAGTTATGTACAGAAGAGGAAGGTACAAGGCATGGTAGCAAATGATTGTGGCGCTGTACAACCTGTAAATGTTTTTCATATTCTTTTTAAAAAAAAGAAAAGAAAATCCATTGGAATAGAACACAATATACTATATTAAAAAGGCATCATGTACTTACCAAAACCCAAAGCTAGCACCATTTCCAGTTAGTATGCAAGCGAACAGCGCTAGTGCGTTTAAGATGAGCATGATGGCAAGATATCTGTAGAATGCAGGTCTTGCTGCAGAAGGAGAGAGAAGGTTATAGGTGAAACGACAGAAAAACTACATTTAAATAACTTGCAAGCGCATAACTAATGAACATACCAGGTAACCTTTCTCTCCACTTGGAATGGTACATAAACAGTATGGAGCCATAAATAGCAGTCAGCACTAGCCTATGAACAACCCACAAGCCCCATTTCACCTGGTGTGTATGTTCTGAGTTATCGATGAACATGGGGACACCAAATCCAAATAGATAAATAGCCTAAATGAGGGGAAAATCCATTGAAATATTAATATCATATATAAAGCATCCACAGAAAAACGTTAAAAGAATTAAACTAGAAGAGAAATACAAAAAGGATTAAAAGAATTCACTAGAAGAAAAAAAAAAAGGAATAACATTCCATATTAGAAAAATGAAAACTTAAAAATCTATACTCAATCGTACTATAAACGTGAGACTTCTTAAGAAGTTAAAGTAGGTCAATTATCAAACTATAGGCCACAAGGATGGTGACTCTGCTATTAACAGTAAAATTTGCAGTTAGGAAGAAAATTTCCTGTTCTTCCACCACCATCGAATTCAACAACACCAGTTTTGCAACTACCAAGAAGGGTGAAGTATTTAAGAATAAAATACGTACCTTCAGAAGCAAGTCCAAACTAACAATAAGCCCCGAAATAATGAATACCCGTGTCAAAGCTTGCAACCCACTAGCGTGATTTCCGTGAAGTATAAAAGCCAACAAGCTAACTTCCAGGAAGAGCATCCCAGAAGTTGTAAATAACGATAAGACGTTCCATGCCATTTCCTTTCCAGGAGTGCATTCCCAGGCCTGCATCAACCAAGAGAGATTTTAAACCTAGCCATCCAACTATGAAGTAGAAAAAATTGACTTACTAGCAACTACAATAATAATCTTCAGGGATCAGTGAATGTCATATTTCATTAATCTGAGTGAAGATGAGTTCTCTCAAAGCATAGAATTTAGAACTCATTCAAATTGTCAAAGCATAAGATGCCAAACTGCTTAACAAAACTAATTTTCATATAAACGATATCAAGCAGAAAACAAAATTTGTTGAGGATCACCGATATGCAATTCATATGTGAAAACAAAAAAGTAAACAGAATTTGTGTCGTACTTAAGTAACAGAAACATACACTATGGAAAAGGGGAAATGAAAATATCATACAGCATGCATGATAAGGAACGAGATAGATGCAAACTCAGGTCATACCAAAAGAGACACAGCTATCCAACACCTAAGCTCGAGAAAGAAGGCTATTACTATACATATTTCTGTTTACCTGATCTACATTATTTATTATTGGCTTCTCTGCATCGTTCTTAGATATGACATCAAAGAAGCCTCACCTAACAGCTAAAACTTGATCACTTTCCTGTCCAATAATCCTGTTCTTATGTTTATAATGCAAAGTGATAATCGATCAATTTTCACACCATTTCTAATGGGACCGAGACACACAGGTTGCAGCCTATTAACCTAAGCAGCATTAGTTGTTGCTTTGTCACCGACTCAGAAAAGCAAAGAACAAAAAGAGTATTTTGGAGAATTAAAATAAGAAAGCACATTCATTTATGCAAAATGCCAGAGTTTACTTATAAGTAGACTAATTATGCCATAACTAATGTCAGATTTTGGCAATCCATTCATGTTAATCAATTATAATTTTTCTTTTCACCATCAGCTTGTCTTTTAAAGTAACTTCTACTGTGATGTGCTTTACAATAACAACAAAAGCAAAACTGCAAATTAACCGAATACCCCGTCATTATTTCCCGGAAACAACCAAAGTTCAATAGATTCAATAAGCGAATTCAAGAAAAACACTAACTCATCAAAATCGAATTAGAGGGAAAAAAAACCCACAAACCTGAACACAACACCAAGCAAGATTGAGCAAGCTAACGAGCCAAAGGCAACCGTAATAAGAAATCATGATATACGACCTTCCCTGAGAGAGCTTTTGAAAGTTCTTTTTAGCTTGAAACCCCAGAAAAAGAACAAAGAGAAGAGAAGGAATAATAAGTGCTACGTTATGCAAAAACCCATGACATTCAAAGAGCCAATCGTACAACCCATTTGGAGAAGAAGAAGAAGAAGAATTGTTAGGGTTTTGAGGAAAAGGGAGATCTGTGATGCTTTCAAGAGACTGCATTTTTTGAGAGATTTAATTTCATAAAGAAAATGGGGAACACAAGAAATTTAAAGAACTTAAAGAATTGAAGTTTGAGATTTTCAGGATTTTGTTTTGTAATTTTGAAGGGTTTGATTAAATTTTGTTTTGTAATTTTGAAGGGTTTGATTAAATTTTGTTTTGTTGGTAGAGTCACGGAATGAGGTTGCTGACTTGCTGGTAAAATACACAAGGGTAAACTACATAAATAGTCACCAAACTTTTAGGGTGCTTTTATTTTGATTACTAAACTTTTAAAAATTGTGGTAAAGTCACTGAACTTTTAGTTCGTTTACATTAAGGTTACTCTCGTTAACTAACGGTAGATGCTGCTGATGTGGCACGTTAACTTTTCTGATCTTTTTTCTTCTCCTTGCTGAACAAAGCAGCAACATCAAAGGAATCAATCTCATGGATCATAACGAACAGTTGAGATCCAATTCAGTAATAAAGATTAAGCTTAATGCTAAGATGGCTAGTTTAGACCAAGAGTTCCTCAAGTCTGAAACTGACAATGATGCAATTTCACGGTTTTTGCAAAAACGTTTTAACATGTTGATCAAGATTAGTGAAGAAAAATCCAGAGCTGGGGCTGAGATTGAGTGTTTGAATTTGAAAGGGAAATAAATTTGCTCAAGTATGAGATTCATGTACTTTCCAAAGAGCTAGAAATTCGAAATGAAGAAAAGAATATGAGCATGGGATCTGCAGAAGCAACTAACAAACAACATATGGAGGGTGTAAAAAAGATAGCAAAGCTAGAAGCAGAGTGCCAAGTGCCAACTGTCTGTGGTCTTGTGCGGAAAAAGTTGTCAGACCTTGCTGCACTTGCGCAAATGAAGCTAGGGATGGAGAATTTTGGACGAGATTATGGAGATACTCGATTCAAGAGGTCTCATGCCCGGCCTTCAAACCACAATTGTCCACTGCCACAGATTTTTCCATTAACAATGTACAGAAATCCCATAAAGAGCGTGAGTTTTTGCAGAATTTTTATTGGCAATGAAGGAAGAAACAAAGGTGCTGAAAGAAGCTTTGACAATACGTAACAGTGAACACGCTCGTACGAGGGTCACGGAGGGTGAACTCGTCGTATATGTGCTCAACGGAGAAGCCAACGACGAGGGTGTTGCTGAGGGAGCTTATGTTGTTGACTTTTTGGCTTCTTTATTGCTGCTTCGTTCAACAAAAAGAAGAAGAAAGATCAGAAAAGAACTAAAAAGGTAAGAAATAGATGATATATATTGGCTATGGATTTGCAAGGTTTGTTTTGTTGTGTTTTTGAGAAAGTTATGGAAGGAAAAAGAGCAAAGAAGAATAAAATCAGGGAAAAGTAAAGTTAACCTGTCACATCAGTATTCTTTAACGATAATTAACGCGAGTTACTTTAATAAAAAACGAATTAAAAATTTAGTAATTTTACCGCATGTTTTAAAAGTTTGTTGACCAAAATAAAAGTGTCTTAAAAATTTGGTGACTATTTATGTATTTTACCCAATAAATAAATTAGAAAATACTTAACTTTAATTTGAAGAGTAGTTGGAAAAATAAATTATATATTTTATTTTTATATTTCAACATGGTTAATTTTAGTTCTTATATTTTTGAAAGTTAAAATCTGAGTCTAATACAAAGATACAAAGATAATATGGTTAAACTACAATGATTTAAAATATCAAATTAAATAATAAAAATTAAACCTACAATTTATATACATTGTGAGAATTAAAAGTAAAAATGGACTTAATATATTAAATAATTATTATTTAGATAATACACTTTCTTTATTTATATGAATAAAATATTTTTTTGTAATCACCTCTAAACTATTTAAAAAAATAAAAAAAAATACTTCCTTTATTTCTGTTGATTTTTGGATTGGATTTTTATGTGTCTTTTCTAACTATTAATGAACAAAAAGTTCTTCATCTACTACTTCTTCAATAATAATAATAATAATAATAATAATAATAATAATAATAATAATAATAAACGGGGAAGTAAATGATATGTAAAAAGCCACCAATCAAATGTTGAATATCCAAATGGTAATTTTTAGTTTTTTATTTATTTTAAGACAATATAAAAATAGGAAAGAAACGTTGATTGAATTTAGTTCGATTATATTTATTTTAAATTGTGTAAGCTTTCTTATAATCTTTTACCCCAACACTTTTACTATAAATATGTTATTCAAGCGAGTGGAAGAAAAATACACCAACAATGATAAATTACATTCTCTATTCTTCTATTCGTTTTCTTTCCTTCTTTTTATTAATTTTATTTGCTTTATATTTCTGAAAATATTTTATGTACTGTCGTGAAAAATTTGTTTTTCACAAACACTTAATTTTTAAGGTTTAAAAGTTAGAATTTAATGTTAGAATTTTAGTGTTTGAAATTAAGTTTTAACGTTTGAAAATATATTTAGGATTTAAAATTTAAAAGTTAAGATTTAAGATCTATAAAGGGACATGTGAAAGCTTTAGACCCGCTTGTTAAAAAAAATTTCACGGGCAGTACATCAAATATTATTTTAAAACAAAAAATTATTTAATTACTAGCCAAAGTAAATGTCCCAATTTAAAAATGACTATTGAATGTAACACACTAAATTAATTTTAAAAAAAAAGTTTGGCTACAACATGAGCTATAACTAATAAGAAATTAAGCATAAGGCATTTCTTGCAGTAATCAATTGAAACATCAATACAAGTGGAAAACTGAATGAGGTGGTCTCAATGTAAATCCAGTGAATTACAGAAACATTTTCCTTTTCCACTTGAATGAAAATCAAAATGACTGCACTGCGTTACACATTCCTGGATTCCTAATGCACCTCAGTGGTTGGATTGGTTCAGCCTTGACCCCTCTACTTACCATCCTATACCTCCACTCGTTCAACCTATCGGTTGCCTCGACAGACCTCTTTCTCCCGGCCACATTGCGGTTCCCCGACCACAATGTCTCGGCCATTGCCGAAGTTCTTGGCCATAATCTTCCATCCAAAACCATAGGATCTGCTTGTTCCGACCACAATGCCACCTCTCCACCGAGCACCAATTTAGCTTCATCTTCGCTCAAACCAAAAGTAATGTCATAGTTATAAATAGTTTGCCATGTTTTAAATGGATCACACCAAGAAGCCCCTTCTTTAGAGTCGTGTCCTGTTGTTTGCGGATCATATTGGCTATTATTCCCTAGAAAATCTCCGTGACCACAGTCCAAATAATAGAACTCCGAGGAGGATACGATTGTCCGGTATCCGGCTTCAACGATCTTTTTGGTGTTGTTTGAGCCGTTGTTCCACGTTTGTAAAATGGTGTGCTCCCTTGGAAGAAAAGAGGAGTCTACTTTAACGACATCATTTAATAGAACATCCTCCCAATAGACCACGGTGCGATTGAGGGATATAATGTAAGGCAAAGTAGAGTTGATAAATTTTTCGAGAAGCTGGCTTAGGGTTCCACCATTTGAAAGGAAAGATTGAATGGTAGAATCAGCTTTCCAGCATCCAGGAATGATCTCATCAGCTCCACCATGGTAGAATGTTTCGGGGAACATATTAGATGCATCACGAATTACGTTCTGGAGAACTTTGTAGGTTTTCTGGTTCAAAGGATTTAGATGGCCAGTTCCTGGCTCGGCTGCAAGTTGGTCAGCCCCGTCACTTCCCGGCGACCAGAACATGTTTGCACAGGCAACTATTTCCGGATAGGCTTCTGCCCATGATCCTGTATGCCCTGCAATTGCAAGGTAAATTGAGGTTTATCATCTAATTTCATTTGGCCTGCACAGTGTGCATTTGAAGTTGGCGTTGGAAAAAAAGCACACCCAGAGTACTCTGTTCCATAACATTAGACTACATCAATCTTAAACTAAGATTTAGATAAAACTAAAAATTGGAATCTGAAGTTAAAAGATGTAATTTCATGCACTAGATATTACATATCAAGAACTATTTTTCTTTCACTATATTGATATGGTATTCATAAATAATGCTTTTCCGTATTCGGTTCATCTCTTAATGACATGCCTATTGAATGTTGGCCCACGCCCATGTGCATGTTCTATAATTAGGGACCTCGAACAGATGCAATTGATTGCAGCAGATAAAGTTGATGCCATAACATTTTTAGTGGTGAAATTTTACTGTAATAAAAAGCTTACCTGGTGAATCAATTTCCGGTAGGACCCTGACCCCGTGTTCCAAGCCGAACTGAACAATCTTAGCCACATCTGAAGGAGAATATATCATGTCAAGACCATAGGATCCCTTGGCAGCGAGCTCCGGCTCCGAAGGCACCATTAGAGGAAAAGAATGCGAATCAGTAATATGCCAATGGAATACATTAAGCTTGTTAGCACTCATTGCCTCAATAGTCCTTAATATGTCTTCCACCCCATAATAATTCCTTGATGTATCCAGCACGATTCCCCTGTGTGCAAACAAGGGAGCATCCCAGATATACAACCCCACGGGGATAGCTGGAGGATCACCCCATACCAACTGCGAAAATGTCTCTAAACCCCTCATTGCGCCCCATGCCGTTTCGGCTGTCAAATAGGCTGTTTCACCTACTTCAGAAATGGAGAGGGAGTAGGTCTCGTTGGCCCCATGTTGAAGGGGCACAGCGAGATTGGTTATATTGATGGAAAGGGTTTGCAAAGGAGGGACCGAGGCCGAAACGATGACGAAAGGGGTGATGAGGGGATGGTAGTGCTCGGTCCGGACAAGGCCGAGGTAGCGGTTGATGGCCGGTGTGAGGTGTTGATGGTAAGGAGAATCGATGGTGAAGTTTGCAGAAAGGAATTTGGCAAGTGGTTTCGGCCATGAAACCAGCCTTGGTTTGGGCCAAACATTGACTGCAGATTTCAGGGATAAGGTTGGGGGTGGAAAAATCAATGTTAGGCAGATGATGATGGTAAATTTTGAGAAGACTTGGAACATCGACTTCTTTCCTTCACAAATTCTCATTTCAATTGCTTTTTTTCTCTTTAAGCTTGGTAGTTGCGACTGTTGAGATCACTCAATGCACTGGTTTGCTGTGCAAACCACACTTCTTTATAGCACTGCTACTCTGTTTTCTTGCCATTTGGAGTTTTGTATTTGACTTGTCCAATGCCAAAGACTTTACTTTTCTGTTGTCTTTGTCACTAACCATAAAAAAAAAAACAGAGAAAAACCAGTAAAGAAATTTTTGTAAGGCAAACTGTAGTCATTATCAAGCAAACTCATTGACCAAGGTAATTTCTTCAGACAGCTTACTAATTTTGGAATCAACGAACAACCAGTTGTAATACTTCAATTTTGTTGTATTCAGTGAAAATTTAAGTCCCTTGACCTTCTTTGTTTAATTGTATGAACCAACAGGACTAATCCCGGGCTGATTAACCGATTATTGCTTTGATTTGCTCTCAGTTTCACCTTCCTTATTTACAGATTCTTGAATCTTTTTTAACAGAAACATCAAATATGAATGACTTCAGTTACTTGGCTTTCCAAGTAATACTAATTTACCTTAAAAACCCCAATGCGGAGTCGGTTTCAATAGCTAAAGTCACCATAAAAATGCAAGCCGGCTTTGCCAATTGTCAGTGATGATGAAAATCCAATGGCCGGCTCAGCCAGTTTTCTATTATAAAACTGAAGTAAATTTGCTCTTGAAAATTTCCAGGAGTCAACAAAAATGAGCAGAAAACAATGAAACAAAACTCTATCCTAACTGATAAAGAATCTCGTTTCATTTGTTTCCAGCTTTGCCAATTGTCTGCAATTACATTTTAAGTCAACCTTGTTTCTTGGATTCTAATGGACAATTGTAAGGAAATGCTCAAGATTCACGAAAACAACAAGAATTGGAAGGGTACAGACAAGAATTAAACTGCCTTTCAATGTCACACAACAAAACCATGGATTCATCTTATGCAAAATTTGGGTGCTGAATCTTTGTGCATTAGTGTTTTCCTATGTCTTCCTGTCTTGTTTTGGTTGAATACCAGATTCCTAGATTGTTTTCTTAAGCTTAGGTTATGTCGCCTTCACTTTTCTCATATGTACTTTTACACTTCAAGTGCAAGTAGGCAGACAAGAAGTCGGGAAGCTAAAAAATTATTTTAAAAGGGTTTTAAATTAATTAAATAATTATTAAAAGGGTCAAACGTGTAATGCTGCCACTTAGCTAAAGGTTACAACATGAAATATTTAAATTAAATGTTTAGGTTAAAAAAATGCTTTATTACAGAAAGTGCGTAAATTATATTTTTTTTACGTGGAAAAAACATCAAAAATTAGTTCGTTTATAAGAAACAAAGTAATTTTAAGTTTCAAACACTTCAAATTTTAAAATCCATCTATTGTCGAAATTAATTTCGATCTATAAGTTTTATTTTCATTTTTTTTGAAAATAAAAAAAAAACTTTAAGGACTTGTTCCGGAATACTTCCCAAATAGTCATTAGACTCTTAAATGCATAAGCAACGCCGAACGAAGTCGCCGTACATAAAAAAACGCCCGTTTGGTTACAAAATCCAACTTTTAGGCAACAACGATTTCATTGAACGAAACCTAAGTCTACAAAATGTCCCAAACACTTGAAAATGATTACGAAATTAACAGAAAAAAATAACTAAAAAAACTCATCTATAAAAATAACAATTATTTTTAACAGACACTTGAAAATGATTGTAAAATAAAAATATAAGGTCAGTTTGGTTTTAGAAAATATTTTTTATTTTTATTTTCTATTCATTTTCAAAAAATAATTTTTATTTTTAATTTTCTAAAAATTAGAAAATATACTTGGCCGATAATAAAAATATGTTTGATATCTATATTTTCAATATAATAAAAAAATAATTATTAAAAATTAAATTAAAATATAAATAGAAAATATAATAATAATAAATAAATAAAATATAAGTATTCTAGTTAAAATAAAATTAAAATTAAAATAAAAAAAATTATTATTTTCATATTTCTCACTTTCCCAAAATATATTCAATAAAAACAATGAAAATGTTTTTTTAAATTTTCACTTATTTTTATTTTTAAAAAATTATTTTCTAATAAACCGAAAATTATCCGTTATCCAAAGGGGGCAAACCGGCCAAGGTCCTGCCTTCCCCTGCTTTCTCTTTTTATATATATATATATATATATATATATATATATATATATATATATATATATATATATATTTTAAAATGCATAAAAAATTAGAATAATTATATTTTGAGTCGTATTTATATTAGATCAAGGTTTTCAGAAATTGGGCCATTGAATAATGAAAGTCAGTATCTTGATCTGTTAAAAATGTTGGATCCGGCCCTTTTTGATTTTAAACCCTAAAAACCTGTAAATACAAACAAATGAGCAACGAGCCACTGTTTGTATGCAACTGAAATTGAGATTCAACGCAGTCTCCATCGTTTTTCTCTATCCACCCTAATCTCCGTTCGTTTCCTCTGTTTTCCGCCGCCACCCAGCAAAGATTATTCGATCTACAGAGCCTACTCGTAGGCTCAACGCCATATTCCTCGGTAACCTAAGGTAGTTTCCTTTTCCAAAGATTATTGCATTTTATTTTTCATTTTCTTGCTTGTTTCGTTTTTATGACCTGGAATTCTGTTTTTTTTTTGTGTGGATAGATTACATCAGTTTCGCGAGATGGCAACAGAGGGAGGCAAGAGCTTTGCAAGGAGAGACAAACTGCTTGAAATTGAGTCAAAGGTTAGAGCTTGGTGGGATGAGAAAGATGTTTTCAAGTCGGAACCTGGCGAGAAACCACCTCAACCAGGTGAAAAATTCTTCGGGAACTTTCCATTTCCCTACATGAATGGTTTTTTACATCTGGGACATGCTTTTTCTCTTTCGAAGCTCGAATTTGCTGCTGCTTACCATAGATTAAGAGGTGCGAATGTGTTGTTGCCATTTGCGTTTCACTGTACTGGTATGCCGATCAAGGCTTCTGCTGATAAACTTGCTAGAGAAATCCAACAATTCGGTAATCCACCCGTTTTTCCTCACGAGGTTGTACAAGAGGAACCTATTTCAAAAGAAGAATCTGCCCCGAATGAAGGTGCCAATGTGGTGCCTGATAAGTTTAAAGGGAAGAAGTCTAAAGCAGCGTCTAAGTCGAGTGGACAGATGTTTCAATGGGAAATTATGAGGAGTTTTGGACTTTCGGATATTGAGATATCGAAGTTTCAGAACCCATATGAGTGGCTTAAATTCTTTCCGCCATTGGCTGTTGAAGACCTTAAGGCATTTGGCCTAGGTTGTGATTGGAGAAGGTCGTTTGTGACTACGGACATGAACCCGTTTTTTGATTCTTTCGTTAAGTGGCAGATGAGGAAGTTGAAATCGACGGGTAAGATAGTTAAAGATATGAGGTATACTATATATTCTCCCTTGGACGGTCAGCCTTGTGCCGATCATGACCGGGCAACTGGTGAAGGAGTTCAGCCTCAAGAGTATACTATCATTAAAATGGAAGTGGTGCCACCTTTTCCGGCCAAAATGGGTGTTTTGGAAGGGAAGAAAGTATTTTTGGCTGCTGCGACATTGAGGCCTGAGACCATGTATGGGCAAACAAATTGCTGGGTATTGCCTGATGGGAAATATGGAGCTTTTGAAATTAATGACACTGAGGTGTTTATTCTGACCGAGAGAGCAGCCCTCAACCTTGCTTATCAGAAGCTCTCCCGTGTCCCTGAAAAGCCTACTTGCTTGGTTGAGCTGACTGGAAATGATCTCATTGGTCTTCCTGTGAGGTCTCCGCTCTCATTTAATGAGATCATATATGCTCTTCCGATGCTGACTATTCTAACAGACAAAGGTACCGGAATCGTCACCAGTGTTCCTAGTGATGCTCCTGATGATTATATGGCCTTACATGATCTGAAAGCAAAACCTGCTTTTCGGGCAAAATTTGGGGTGAAAGATGAGTGGGTGCTGCCCTTTGAGATTGTACCCATCATTGACATTCCTGAATATGGAGACAGAGCTGCTGAAAAAGTTTGTCTGGATCTTAAAATTAAAAGTCAGAATGAGAAAGACAAGCTTGCCGAGGCAAAGAAGTTGGTGTACTTGAGAGGTTTTACTGAGGGAATCATGACTGTTGGAGAGTATGCTGGAAGAAAAGTCCAGGAAGCTAAGCCACTGATAAGGACCAAACTGATTGAGACGGGCCAAGCAATAATTTATAGTGAGCCTGAGAAGAAGGTCATGTCAAGGTCTGGCGATGAGTGTGTTGTGGCTTTAACCGATCAGTGGTATATCACATATGGGGAACCAGAATGGAAAAAATTGTCTGAGGAGTGCTTATCCAACATGAATCTATACTCCGACGAGACAAGGCATGGCTTTGAACATACTTTAGGATGGCTGAACCAATGGGCATGCTCACGATCCTTTGGCCTCGGGACTCGCATTCCTTGGGATGAAGAATTCCTTGTTGAGTCATTATCTGACTCAACCATTTACATGGCTTTTTACACGGTTGCTCATCATTTACAAAATGGGGACATGTATGGAAAAAGTGCTGATCTGGTTAAACCTGCCCAGATGACTGATGAGGTCTGGGAATTTCTCTTCTGTGGTGGTCCTTATCCCAAATCCTCAGATATCCCATCCTCTCTTCTTGATAAGATGAAGCACGAATTTGAATACTGGTACCCATTCGATCTTAGAGTGTCTGGAAAAGACCTTATCCAGAACCATTTGACATTTTGCATTTACAACCACACAGCAATCATGTCCAAGGATCACTGGCCTCGTGGATTCAGGTGCAATGGACATATTATGCTCAATTCGGAGAAGATGTCAAAGTCTACTGGAAATTTCAGGACATTGCGCCAGGCCATTGAGGAATTCTCTGCAGATGCAACAAGATTCTCTCTGGCTGATGCAGGGGATGGCGTAGATGATGCGAACTTTGTGTTTGAGACAGCCAATACTGCAATCTTACGGCTGACAAAAGAGATTGCATGGATGGAAGAGATTCTGGCTGCAGAATCATCCTTGAGGACAGGTCCCCCATCTACCTATGCTGATCAGGTGTTTGAAAATGAGATAAACATCGCTGTTAAAATGACTGAGAAGAATTATCGAGATTACATGTTTCGAGAGGCTCTCAAAACTGGCTTTTATGATCTTCAAACTGCGAGGGACGAGTATAGGTTCTCTTGTGGCAGTGGGGGCATGAACCGTGATCTTGTATGGCATTTTATGGATGTTCAGACCAGGCTTATCACTCCATTCTGCCCTCACTATGCGGAGTTCGTTTGGAGAGAGCTTCTGAAGAAGGATGGCTTTGTGGTAAAAGCAGGTTGGCCCACAGCAGATTCTCCAGATCTAAAACTCAAGAGTGCCAATAAGTATTTGCAGGATTCTATTGTGTTGATGAGAAAGCTGCTCAATAAACAGATTTTGGGCTCAAAGAAACTTAATAAGAAAGGAGCTCCCGTTACACAACTATCCGAGGACAAGTTAAAAGGCCTAATCTTTGTGAATGAGCAATTTGATGGATGGCAAGCAGAGTGTTTGCAGATTCTTCAAAGCAAATTTGACAGTCATACCAAAACTTTTGCATCAGATGGGGAGATAATGAAAGCATTACAGGAGAGCACTGTTGGCCAGGCAGCAGACTTTCGAAGAATCCAGAAACTATGTATGCCATTCTTGAGGTTTAAGAAGGACGAGGCCATTAAAATCGGTGCCCAAGCCCTGGATTTGAAGCTTCCCTTTGGAGAGATTGAGGTCCTGAGAGAGAACTTGGACTTGATCAAAAGACAACTTGGTCTTGAAGAAGTGGAAGTACTGTCTTTCACTGACCCTGATGCTGAGGATAAAGCTGGTTCTCTGGCATCCCTGCTAAGACAGAATTCTCCTACTCCTGGAAATCCAACTGCCATTTTCTTACCAAGGTGAAGGAACTTTGTTATTTTAGCCTGCGAGGAAATCTTCTCATTAGACTATGTGGTTAGTGGTAGTAGAGCTCTAAATTCATGTTTTCTCGATTCGAGCGTGTGTTTCTCTGCATCAACATTGTGGTGTTGTATTTTTAATCACGAATGGTCACGTAAATGAAAAGAGTTTATTGCTATATGCAGGTAAACAAATGTGTTCCAGAAATCTTTGCATCATAAGGCTCTCAAGTAGCACTTTCGTCATCGAAGTTGAAACGTTTTCGTGCTATCTGGATCAGATAT